>NTHP01000091.1:781396-807408 GCA_003416845.1 Oplegnathus fasciatus | reverse complement strand
AATGCTGCATATTGGGACTTTTAGTGTCAAACCAGAGGTACACAATTTGACAGACAGAGGACGGGGGTTTCCAGCAGAGGTGGTCTCCCTCTGCCTCTGCTAAATTACATCAAAAGCTCTTTTGAAAAACAGACCATAAATCCTTACATGCTCCAGCCATGGCTTCTACATGTTTACCCAAATTACTACATGTGTTCAGCTCCAGGTGGTCCCTTTGGACCCTATTTGTCCAATTGCTCCCCAAATTTCACATCCAAGGTCAAATCCTGAATGTAGCTACTTTTAGGGTCTAGGTGGAGACACGTGTGGCCCCACATTCTGCCTCATAAACTTGCAGACAGACCGGTATGCCAGGACTTTTGACAGAAATGACTGTTATGACAAATTTCTTCTCTCTTGTGATTATAGGAACACAGGACTACACGAAGAGAGTCTGGAGTTGCTGCCATCTTACAGCTATAATTTCTGAAATGAATACTTTGAGCAGTTTGACAGGCCACTGTTGCTGCAAGCATCCCCAGTGTCATCTGCGCCTATGTATCATGAGCGATCTGAATGCAACTGTGCAGCGCAGCATAACAGATACAGTCTTATCCAAATGCCATCACACAACAAGATCAGTCTGGAGTAAACTAAAAACATTATATTATGTCTCAAACAGGACATATGTCGATGAGGAAGATGTTGGGCATAAAGACTTTCTTTGTTCATTGTCTCCACTCTCAACATAAGATACAGCCCGTCTCTTAATGTGTAGATAGTCTCTGCAGAAAACTTCTTCTGAGAGCCACGGTGCGCTTTTCCTGCAGAGTGAGAGTATGCCAGGCTCTCGTGAGCCCCAGAAATGAATGGGGGTCTTTACTCACCCTGCGTAGCGGTTGTTGTAGAGATAGGCACCGGCGGGACATAGCACGTTACTGCAGATTATCACACAAGCCAGTAAAACGGAGGCGCGAAAAGCGCTCCTGTGGTCCAGTTCCATCCTCGGCCAGCAGATCAAAGACGGGAGATCCCGATTTGGCTCCTTCTCCGAGGCGCACGCCAACTTATCAGAACAGAAATGTGATAGAAACTCAAAGGACTCGGTCCAGCGCGCGCACCATCAGCAGACTGGCAAAGTCACTTTTTTTTTTGACGCGCCGCGCTCTCCGGTGGTCGTGCCTCTGACACAGAAGGTGCTAAAGGTGCGAGAGTCGGTCATCTGGCACAGGGGGAGCATTTACTACCTCTTTGAAGCTCTGGAGGGAATTGCAGGGTAGCAGCTCTTTTTAAAATGAGGAGGACCTGAGTCACGTGGCCCCGGTGTCGGCGAAGTTGGTAACTGGATCCCTGATCACTGGTGTGCACTGTGTGCTCAGGGGATAATCTATAGAGAACACATGTACACATTCACCAAATGCGATATTTTTTTTTTTTCAAAAAGCCAAATTATGCGTCTCTTAACATTGGAAGTGATGCACAAAGTTTTCTGTGGAGACTTGAACTGTATCAAGTATCCTCTTTATCACTGCAGAACAACAGGCTTATTCTTCTCGTGTGCTTTGAAGAAGACACTCAGCTCTTTTCTTGTTTTGATGAAACATCTGAGAGCCTTCACTGTCAAATGTGCCGTGCTGTCCATCTCCATACAAATGGTGCACATTAAGTTAATCTGCACATTTGTGATGGTACTGCTTTTTCTGTTGTATTTTTGTAATAAATTGACACTTAGAACAATGGGATGTCCCAGTCATCACCCTATAGTGCCATCATGTAGTCCGCCTTTTGGTGGAAACCAAAGTTATATATGTCCCACGTGGAGAGGAAGAAAGTGTTGAATCCAGAAAACAATAAGGGAGTATTGTTCATCCAGACTCTAAGTGCCCATTGAGCTCCTGAATCCTCTACTTCCTGTTCGCTTATACCTCTATACCCCAAAGCCAGTGTGATAACCAGCCACCAGCCCTGTCAGTGCCTTGGCCTGCCTCCACCAGGAATCCCTCTGTAGAGCTTTAGGTGGCTCTCCCTGTTGTTCTAGGCTTTTCGTGCCTCCGTTTGATCCTCTACTTATCACCCAACACAGTGATTAAATGTCTAAGTCAACTGCCAGCCTTTTCCTTTTGTGATTGCATGGCAGCAGCACATTTTTCACATGCTTCTCTCCAGTGTCAACAGTGCGCCACCTGTTTTACACCCAATTACTGTACAACAGACCCCAAACACTCCCCTGCTCCCTCCAACCCCCACCCCTCCCCTGCCCTCCAAAACAGACATTACAGTAGACAGGAATGCTGTTTTTGACAACACCCACTTCAATGCACAAGAGATGTAGAAAAGTGGAATTAGGCTCTTAATTATACAGCTGAGATGATGATATTTACAGAAGGCAGGTGCTTGAATCAGCAGAGCAATAAATAGCTTGATGACTTGAGAATGGAATTAAAAGTAGCAGCAGGCTCATCCTCTCTTATATTTAGTTTTAACCTCAGAAAGCTTTTAGAGATTTAGTGATGATGCAAACTTGAGACTAATAGCCATGATGGCTTTAAGATAAAATAGTCTTTGTGTGCTTGTTATGATTTAAGACATCACAGTAGAGAGTCTTCTTTCACTTTTTAACATATAATAGAGTGAATGGTTTAAGGATTTGCAGCCATTTGCCAAAAACAGACTTAATATTGTTTTATCACCTTGATACTTTTCCTAAAGTTGAATGAGAATTGCTTATAAACTGATGACTTGTTTCAGAGATCCACTACACAAACTGATGCATTATTTTTGCCTGGTCTCAGCTTTAAAACCTGATTAAATACAAAGGGTTTTCATATATCTAGTATATCTGTGACAGTACTTTGTATGAGGCACCACTCAGCCCAAATCCCAAATAAGTCTATTTGGATTTCTTTAACTGGTGTTTTATAACAATTTAACAGGAAATAAGACCTCTATCTACCTGACCCCAAACATGAGCACAGTCACTATGTAGAATAACATACTTGTAACTTTTTGGCAAACAAAAGGAATACTTTTGTTTGTGCATAGCCCATATAACAAATAAAACATGAAATATGTCCTTATATGGTGTAATAGCAATGTTTTAAGGTCATTTATGTATTTCGTCACCTTCATCAAATGTGCAAGCCCATGAGAAGGGTTACATCTTCCTTTTCTACATATTGGGTTGTAATAAGGTCAGAAGAAAAGAAGAAGAAAAAAATAGGAAAAACACTGGTTGATTTTGCAATTAGATGAATATTATTTTTACACATATAGCAGTGTGGTCTGTGGGACCCCAAACAATGACGAAGTAAAGCCACCCTACATCTGTGAAGAGCACTTTATACAAACGTCAAAGTTGATTCAGGGAGTGAATACATAAAAATCCTCCTCTTTATTGGAAAATGTCGTCAGAACTTAAATTGAATGTACCGGCAGCTAAAAGAGGGACTTACTGACACAGCAATTTTTCAAAAATAACATGAACCCAGAAACTGAAGTGTTTTTGAGCACCACGACAGCTGCACACAGAAGCATATTCATAAAATGCTTGCTCTGCGCTCCATGTGTATCATGTTCAGGGAGTTGTGGGGAGAGTGAAAACGGTTGCATGTAAAGGCTGTTACGTTGGCTGGTCACTGAAGCATGACGTGTTGGGCACGGAGACGTAGGTTGAGGGGCACCGCTGGGAGTCAGTGTGGTGGTCTTGGTGTTGTTTTTAACACACAGGAACGCAGACCTGGGCGTGCGGCAGTGCTTTGGGCTGTGGTCTGCGGGAAGGTGAAGAACCAAGCATCTTTCTTAGAGCTGAGTGTAACGCTGCACGATCTTAGAATGGCACCGAGGTCCAGTAAATCACCATGTTCCTCTCTGAGTCTCAAACTGTGCTGAGGGGTGTGAATGAGCTCTTTGATAAGCATGCAGTCTGAGAGCGAGGCTTGCACTGGTTGTGGTGGTGATGAGGGAGTGGAGGGGGGAGGTCTGGTCAAACTGTGGGGCTAACTGCAGCTCTTTGTGATGTCTTTAGGGCCTCTGCAGGATCTGAGAGATCCCAGCTGACCCTGAGCAGGGCTGTGAGTGCACGTCTATGACCTTTTGACCCTGAGGGGAGAAGGAAAGAAGAGGAGGAGAGGGGGTTAAAGATGGTGCACAGTCTGGGAGGCAGCACAAAGTGGGCCATTTGGCAGCCAGAAAAATGTGTCACTCTCACAATGAATGGGGAATTTAGGGGAAGATCATCTCAATGACAAAGACTTAAGTTTGCAATCATCCATCATCATGAGGTCATAGATGAAACATGGGTTACACTAAGCTTTGCGACATCTGCAGCCCACAAACTTCCATCTGGTAGATTACAAAGCACAAAGACTTGCTTACAGTAATAGAAATCAGTGAAGTTGGGACTGAGAAGCAAAATTAATAACAGGGGGCCTTGGCAGCAGAGCGCAGTGGTTAGAGAACAGGAGAGGAGTCAATAAAGAAGATTTAAAGAGCGCTGCTTGGGCTATTGTTGCTCCAATCATCAAGACAACTTATATTATTCAGCATGAAAAAGAAAGGCTGTTTAAATGAGTGCTTTTTCCCGTTTTATTTCAATGATTTTTAGAGAATTGAAAAGGTAAAACTGTTCAGTAATCCATAAGAAAAAAGAGGAACATCTGAAAAAAGTTATGTAATTTTGAGCTGTAAAATGCTTTTTCCTGCTCACCCATCCAATTTTGCAACCCTTCAGATTTATCTTGCAAGCAACAAAAGTTTCCCCAAACGTTTAAATTCAGATTTATATCGGTCCAATGTCCCCTTATGAATATTGAGGAGAAAAAGGGGGGATGAACATTTATAGTGTGCTGGAAAATTGAATTAATTTTTGCTGAGATACCCTCCCAAAAACATTTAATCACAGGACCAAGACCAAGGTACAAAGGAGGCAGTGTGTAACTTACATTTAATGCACACTGGGGATACCTGGGAAATGAATTTGCTTAATATTGAAGGTGTAATATGTCTATAAAAGTCTTCGGAAATCGTAGCCAATTATAAATAAATACGGACTTAACTGAATTTGCACCAATCATCCTCATTTAGATCAATTGCCAAGTCTTTCTTCCAAAGATAAACTGAACTAGTCTTCCTATTTTCTACATTCATAACAAAAATTCTGCATAGAGATGGCATATTGCTTAAGCCTGGAAATTTGGACATTATGAAACTGTAGATTTGAAGGTATTCCATGTGTGGTTTGAATCTGATGAAATAATATAAAACTATTTTCTTGAATCATTGATAATTCTAATCTCTTTATTGTACCATTGATTAAACATAGTGCCCTCTATGCCTGGTACAAATTGATCATTTCTCATTATCCCTTATTATTTTTACCACGGTATCTCAATATCATGCTGGGAATCATATAATACTACTTATTACTGGATTCAGATTAATAGCTGCAGGGACTTAAGTGGTAAGAGGGGAACATCTCTGCTACTTAAGATTCCCATCAGTCACTCAAGAAACAGAAACTTGGCAGAAAGAGGAGAGAAACAGGTGAGCTACAAAACTACACAATATAACACATATACAAGTAGGTCTGCTGTTAGCAACATGCCAGAACTTTATTAAAGCACTTATCTTGACTGCCTGTTGCGCACCACTGCAATAAGAACCAGTGCAAATTAACCACAATGCAGCGATTGTTCTTTACTACATCTTGAAGTTGAGAATGAATGCCCTTTTTGTAACATAAATGTACTTACTGACAAATGACATGGAATGGCTTTTCTTGGCAAATATCTCGTTTTCTTTTTCTTAGCTGTTACATGCTGTGCAGCCATTCAAGATCTGCCAGAAAAAGATTTTATCTGATTAAAGAGTATATAGACATACTGTATATGTAGCCACAGCTTGGTCCTAATACAGGCTGTAATAAAACTCACATCACTTACAGTAATAAACCTGATCTCAAAATCCACCTCAGCCTCCCCCTACAGTACATATTGCATCAGTGTTTTCCTCCACCTGAATGTACGGGAATAAATCTGAAGAACAAAAGACAACACCATGTTTGACTGACACCACTGCAGATATGTGATGTAGGAATGTTGGTTTTTGCTGCCATAAGGTGATTCACCGAAAGGCGTACGGGTGGAAATAAGGGCTAACATGTCCATATCAGTGTAAATTAACACTGTTATCACCGCTCATGTTTGATGTTAAGTGCAAATAATCAGAAAAAAAACAGCTCATATCAGTCTGACACTCCTTTTCCAATGGGAAGAACAGAGCTGGCAGCCCTCAGCAAGGCACCGGCAGTACTAAACCACAAATAATAGAAGTTAATTCCACAGACCAAAGTCATGGGCAATAAAATCTGAGGGTCTGGAAATTTACCTGCACTGGAATGGCTAATATAAAACCATAATTAAATTGGTCTACCGCAAATGTCGTCAAGGTTTCTCTACTTTCTTTTAAACCAGGACCCAAATTTAGTACAATTAGTGTCAGACTGGGACCCAGGCCCATTCAGACTTTCAAGGACTTTGTCAATAAATAGACCCATTATGAGGCCTGATCCGCAGCTCTGTTTGATGGAAAACCACTTTACATATACAGTATACATAGTAGGATCAGTATTTTAGTCAAAAACAACAGTGCTCTCTGGTGGAGGCAAAGAAACAGTACAGCTTTATCATCCGGAAATACATCAATGCAATACTGCATTTAACCACCAGAGTATACTGCATGTCAAGATTTACTCAAGTTTAAGAGCCATGTCCTCATCTCACCTCACAAAACTGACACTAACCTGTAATTGAGACATAAAATAGCTCCATAAAATAAAAACTCCCTCTGGTGCTGATAAATTAGTGCAGCAGTCATCAGTTAAATTCCTTTTCTCTGTAGGTGAATGTCCTCCAATACACAGATTACACTCCAGGACATGCTGAGATAAAAATTAAAAAAATGTCATGGAACAAAGTATGAATTTTGCACAGAATAGAGCTAACTGAATCCATGCTTGTTGGGAAGTTAATCCTTAAATCGTCATTGTGGGCTGCAAATGGCTCCTCTAAAATCCCCTCAACAGACTTTCAGGCTGCTGAAATTAAAGCTGGTTTTAGTGTTGATTGTGCTGCTATTTACCCAGGCGCAAAATGACTCTGGCTGTGTCTAATTCAATATATAAACACTTAACCGGCTTCTCAAGTGGCTGTTCCTGCACTGCAGTGTTAGCAGGGAGCAGGAAGGGAGGTTGAACATGGCTTTCACCTCCCAAGAGTGAAGATTCTGTCCTAATTAAACACACTGATTTGTGTGTCCACGTTGTTTTCTGTATTTTTCATAAGAATTTGTACCCAGATTCCAAGCAAACATTAACTGCAGTGCAAGAAATGGATGTAGTCTTCAAGGATTGCAACTGAGCAGGATTCATAAATTACCAGTGTATTAAGATGAGCTGTGGCACAAGAGCATCTGCTTGCTTAATTCAGAGAAAGCTCTTAAATCAAACCTAAAAAAAATACCAGTCAGAGGCACTTTGCTGTAGACAGGATGCATTTGTAACAAGAAAATTGCTGTAAGAAATGTCCTTAGGTCATTTATTGTTGTTCAGTTTGTATTTCTCAGGTTGTCTTTTAGAAGCTGTATAAATTACACTCAATTAGCACAAGCATGTGTTGTTATTAATTGAGCCTGTCAAATAGAAACAACACATTTAGAGATTGTTTTAGGGTTTATGAAGGAATACAGCTTCATTGCGATAGCACTGTGGATGAAAAGGGGCTGAATGTGTCTCGACCGTCTCTTCTGAATCACATTAAGGAGAGAAGAACCTCAGGTGCAGCTTTGAGGCCTCTAATATTTAAGCTCTGGTGCAGAGAGTCCCAGACCCTCACAGTCCACAAATCTTGTTTCTCCGGCCATCTGTGTAACAAATTTTTGAATCTGCATGCAAGCTCAGCCAACCAGGAAAGTGAAGCAACAGTCTGTTGAGAGAGGTGGTCGATGATCATAAGAATTTACATATAAACACATACAGATATTACAAATTCAATCAAATTTACATACATATTCTGTAAATTGGGCATACTGGGGTATCATTAGACAGCTGCTTTCTTTCTAAGATGATGGCAGGTGAAGATGCAACCTGCAGATATTTGTGCTGTTTTTGATTCACTCACCGAGGAAGATGGAAAGTATGCGATTAGGTTCCCTATACAAAGATATTAGTGATAAGCTAATTTGCAACTTAATGATATAAGTCAAGTTTTATGACTCGATTCCATTACTTCATTAAGTGACTACTGTGCTTTATTACAAGGGAAAAGAAAGCAATTAAAGTAATTAAAGTAATACAACATAATTGTCTTGGATGGTTAACTTTCGCAGTGACACTCTGGTTTCGGCTTGGTCTCGGCAGCACCGAGGGTCCTTGACAAGGTTTCCTGGGGTTCTCAGACAAATGAGGAACAGATCAATTTCCCCATTATTTCACTCCATAAATTTCAGTAGGGTGAAATTGAATGAAAATTAGTTAAATGGAGTAAAACTATATGCTGTGCTGCTCTGTTGTCTTTGGTTTTTATCTGATCTTCATCTTATCTTTGCACAAATAAAGAGAGTTATTATCTCAGGTTTATGATCTAGTCTAGTCTGCAGTCTGTGTGGTTACAGGACAAAAACTTTGTGAACACTTTCCTGTCCTGTCCAGGATTCAGTGAGGTCAAGCTGAACGGAAATAACTGCAATAATCCCGGAAGTACAGTAATTGTTCCTTCAAATTAAAAGGGTAAAAGTGTCAAAAATAAGTATTCTTGGGGAATCTGTTCAGCCAGTGTACATTTAATTTCCTGCATGTCGTTCAAACAGTTTTCACCAGTAATTTGAATCTGTTACATATCGTCTGTGTGATCATGAAAACATGTTGGTTTAATATGTGAGTTGTTTTTTCTCAAAACCTGTTGCTGCCGTTTTATATTGAAAACAACAACCGGAAGCTGTATGGTGTATTGTCACTAACTTGACTCTGGTCCTCTGCATTAAAGGCTGCTGGGAGGCTGGATTAGGGATGAAGATTTTGGGAGTCACATGGACTCAACTTTCACACTGGTGTCCAGTAGTGGTCCACTCGTCAGTGACGCTCTGTGGGAAGCCGCCTCGCGTTGTCGTTTAATTTCAACCTTTGTTTTTATTTCATTTTAAAACTTTGCGTGCCTTTAACGCGTTTTCATCCAGAACTCCGGCGTTTGTTTTTGTACTTTTCGTGGACTTCTGCAGAGACCGGTTGCCCCTTCAGTTTTTGACCATGCTGCAAACTTTACACTTTCGCATCTGAAGCCTGTTTTGTGATGTGAAACTTTGCCGAAGGAAGTCAGGTTTGCTTTTATTCACTCACAATGACTGAGGAGAGCAGAAGTGAGCACAGAGCTGAAAGCGGGAAGGACTTGGAGAAACAGCTCCGGCTACGGGTCTGCGTCCTAAATGAACTTTTAAAGACCGAACGGGATTATGTCGGGACACTAGAGTTTCTCTCGGTGAGTTTTGTGAGAATCATTTTAACCGGAGACGGCACAAAAGTGCACATTTTACTCAAGCAAATGAAACCCCAAAGCAAACAAACAAACAAACAAACAAACAAAAACAGCCAGCCTGTTTAGTATGCATGGTGCATCAGGCTCCAGAGCGAGAACTCGTCCTCTCCTAAGTGTTACATGTTAATAACCTGTGCACGCCACTGTTACTTTTAATCATGTGAGCAGGGTGTCTTAACATAAGAATCAACTTTTCCAGAGTGATGCCTCTGATAGTACCCTCTGAACTCACCCCTGTGATGGAGATATTAACTTTTCAGATTGCAAGTGTGAAATTGGGAAAGCAGGCACAAAGAGGCATGGCACAGCTTAAGTTCCTGCACAGCCAGTGTGATGTTTAATCCCCTCCTCAGCCTGATGATGGGCTGTTAGAGGCTCATACCGGTTTGTCTGGCAATAAGTGATCAGAAACGATTTTTGGGCACTTGATCTTTCAAAATTAAAAATTCAGATAAACCACAAATCACAACACTATTACTATTTAGGCAGTGTTTTCTATTGTGTACACCTTGAAGTTACAGTGCCTCAGTCCAGGTTGTTGTACCCACCTTTACAGTTATTTCATATTAAAAGAAAGAGAATCTCTCATGGGGGAAACTCATCTGTACTTCAGCTCACTGTGTCTTTGTCACACTCAGGCTTGTAACTTGTGCAACTTACTATTCCATCCATATGATTACCCCACTTCCCACACAGCCTAGAAAATACAGTATGGGTGCATTTTGCTGCTTCTTTGCCAACTTCTGATCAAATCCAGAAGTGGGGAGTGCTGCCAAGGACGGCACAGGTGGACTCGAAAGAAAACCGCCGGAGCAGGCACCCAGCTGGCAACATATCTCCGGTCGCACACTGAGCGTAACGCTCGGCTGCTGCAACACAGGAATGGTGTGCTGTCGGCTTAATGGCATTACATAAAATAACACCTAAAGTCAAAGACAGGAGGTGAAGGGAACCTCCTGTTTAAACCGGAAAGCTGTGAAAAGTTGTCACTGTGTACAGCTGGTTATCAAGTATTTTAGCCGTCTTATTTGACAAAGAAAGCTGCGGCTGTTGAGGATGTTAAAAGTGAAATACCTTGCAGTCAACACACTGGTATGATGTGATTTGGACTGTGGGTTTGGGGGGCTTCCACCATGTTTTCTCAGCAGTTTCAGTTTTTCAGTGCGATGAGACCTTCGCAGGGAAGTCAGGTCGAAGGGGCACTGTGTTGTGTGTCATTAAGAGCGCTATTTCCCAGACCACATGTATGAATGTGCACACCCTGACCTCCCTCCCACTGCCCAGATGTTTCCAATGGGGGACAGAGGGACCAGGGAGGGGATGGATAGCTCTATCTGGCCTTTCTTAGAAGTGGCATCACTGGAGAAAAGGGAGGAGGCGATTACATGAGGGAATGTGTCCTCTGTCCTGGTGGTGGGGGTTTGGGGAATGCAGCCACCCCTCCTTCATCTCCCCTGTGGTGCTGGAACTGGGATTCATTTCAGAAGTGACTGATCCTTACAAGGCAACTCTGTTCTGGCCCGGGAATGTCGGGATGGATGCATCAGAGTGAGATCTGACAGTGAAAGATGACAATTGTTGGTTTAGCTGCGTGTTGTAGCTGATGGAGCTGAAAGATGATGATCATAACGGAGCTAGAAAGTTAGAGAAAACGACAGAGTCACTATTATCTACTGTCTTATCATCTGGGGGGTCCTGGGGAGCATCCTGGAAGATACCGAGGATGATCAAAGACAGCCCCACTGGGGAGAGGGGTCATATTGGAGACTTTCATCTGATCACACACAAACACAAGCTTGCCTCCCCCGCTTCCTCTACCGCCACGCTAGAACCAGTTATGAACCACACAAGTCTCTGTGTGTCTAGAGGTCAGAATGGGGGAAAACCAGGCCCCCCCTTCTGTGAGACTCCCTGGTGGGATAATCCAGGGGACTCCGAGCACCAGCAGGGAGAGGGCTGAACGGGATATTGCTAGAGGGGTGAAAGGGAAAAGGGTAGAGCGGATCGCACAGTAGATACTGCCAGGAGGGTGAAGGGTGGGGGGTTGGGGTGGTCTCCGCAAGTGGCTGGGCTTGGTGCCTTCTCTTGTAAACCATATTTCCTGGAGGAGGAATTCCTCCGAGGTTAGGAAATGCTGGGGAACAATGAGGCTCCGGTCAGTAGCCGAAGTTGAACAGTAGAGCAGAGATTGTTGCTGCTGATCCGAGCCAAACACAATGCACCTCGCACATGCTTTACTCTTAAGGTAGTGGAAAACAACACGGAGAACAGGGATGATTAGCGCAATTTGTCCCAGGACAGTCGAGAGCCTATTGTGCGGCCGTACCGAACCTCTCGTGGGAAAATTCGCAGAAGGTGTCATTATTGGAAAGTCTAAATTTGACTTTCTTTGAATTGAAGCGCCACCTTTTACACTGCATGTGCTAAACGTCCACAGTAGTCTGACAGTGAGAGGCTTCTAGGGAAGCTGTCTGAAATATCTCAGGCCCATCTTACATAATGAACAATTATAGCTGGAGATAGTGGGCGGCGGTGGACACTGGTGTTTATCTTGGACAGCTACGAGCCAATAAAATGACAATCATTCTTAGAAATGTCTCAATGGGGGGAACAAATCAAGACATAATGTAAACAGTCACTTTAATGAGGTGCAGTTTCTTCTTTAGCGTCAAATGAAACACTTTGCTTAGTCTCTGTCATTGTTCGCCGTTGATGGAGAGACATTGGAAGCCATTTGCTTGCATGATGAGCACTTAGAAGAGAGAATGCAAGAAAGGACAATGGAAGAAACCTTTCATGTCCTGTTTCTGGAGGGAGATCTGAGCCACAAGTTAACTTAATATATTCCGAAGAGCTTTGCAGTGCATTAAGTGGTCCCTCAGCTGTTGCCTTCCTCTCCCCAACAAAAGCCCGTTGAACTACGAAGCAACCACGGAGTGTAATGTTTAAAACATTTGTAATCCTTTGCATAAATTGAAATGAAATAAATGTGGTTTGAGACATTGTGATGCCATGGAATCTCTACTCTTGTCATTCTCTTAAGAAAAATATGAAATTCAGATCTGTATTTTCACATCTTTTAAATACAGCTGCATATGATTATCGTTGTTATATTTCTTGGGCTTTATGTGGAAAGGTTATTGGTCATCAATCATGTCGATGGTTACTTTAAGTCAGTAGCGTCTTTTCATTGAAAATGGCTGCAGGAAGTTGGGGAATCAAGCCTAATGGAGAAAGCAGCCGCTGAGAAGGATCATTTACTGGCTCTTAGAAACCCAGGTGTTCAAGTGAACCCTGTGTGTGTTTGTGTGTGTATTTGTATATAGAGGTTCCACATCTCTCTCACAGGGATTGGATTTGTTTACGTCTTGGCCGGGACCATCAGGTTGGCCCAGGCTGCTGATCCAAGAAGTTTTCTTTTCTGCTTGTGACATGTGACCAGCGGGCAGGTCAGGGGGGCACGGCGAGAGGGTTCATGTGCTCCGGACGGACAGCTGACGACCCCAAAGGTCACAACCTCTTGTTCCTATCCCTTTCCTGTCTGTTAATCTGTAGACTTCACGCCAACTTCCAGCTCCCTCCTGTGTTCTGATGGAAACAGGAACAGAAGATGCTGATGGTCAGTGCGTCCTGATTTGGCGAAAAACACACAAACAAAACTGTGTAAACAGAGAAAACACAAGCTTTCAGTGTGCGTGTGTGTCCAGTATCAGGCTATATATGGAGGCCTGTTGTATTTATGTTGGAAAACAAAGCAAAAATAAGCTATTGTACTTTTTGTTTTTAATAAATACTGATGAATTGAAGTATAAATACTTACTATGTAGTATTTTACTCACAGTAAACACCTAAATAGTCAATGTTTTAGAGGTCAGAAGCCAGAAATGTTAAGAGCTGTCATCTGGATCTGTTGGAGGAGGAGTAGGTGGAGATGCTGGGGTTAAAGAGGGCAAAAGCAAAAGTTGTTTATGTTAGTGTAATGATAATGACACCACGTGATATAGCCCCTAGTACAGATTCTACTACTGTAACCTATTTAAATAGCTTTTTTTAAGTGACAGATCAGATAAGGCGGTCCATATTCAGCATGTGTGCTCTAATGATGCTGGCGAGTTGGGATTGGGCGGTTTTGAGGCTGAGAGCGAGTGCTTAGATCCCGCCAGTGGCCATTCACTGTTGCTTACATTAGTTTGTCTCCACGATGGGCTGCGTTTGGTGATAAGAGAGAGCAGTGTGTTTGCACGGGCTGCTGCATTTACCCTGACTGCTCTCTTCTTTATTCCTTAATTGCTTCCTTTATTCAGAGCTGATGATCGCCCCATCATACTGTTGCTCCTTCCATACCTGCCTCTTATGCCCTCTACCCTTTCAAATACTTCAGATCTCTCTTTCTGGTGCTCTTTCCTTTTTGTTTTTCACCACTGTGTGCCAGGGGGAGCAGCGACTGCATATGGTCTATCCATTATTTTGGATGTTGTGTTGACAAGAAGTGTATTTTTCCACTCTCTTTCTATGTGAAGGCTTGTTAGATCCCTACTTGGCTCAAGCTGAGTGTTTCCCCATCACTGACCAGAATCTTGAATTTTTTTATATTTCTGTTTTAATTTAGCTTTATTCAACATACATAGACACAACTCTGTCTGTTCTTTGCATATGTGTGTGTTTGTGCGAGAAGTGATGTGTATTTCTCCTTTTTTTAATTGGATTAGGGTTCTCAGTTTCTCTCTTGAGTCTGTGCTCAGTGTGAGGCCCCTGAACTGATGATGTGGCTCACTTGCATTTCAATTTCACACCACGGCCACGACACAAGCGGCGTGCCTGATTGTAAGTGTGAATGCGTTCTATCTCCGTTTTTTCATACTGTATGTTTGTTTTGTGCCTTTTTAATTTTGTATGTGCAGTATCAGTAGATGCATTGTGTGATATACAGTATGCGTGCGTAAACCTGTTTAGCACCCCATCTTAAAGCTGAATCTGTCTTTTAGCCAGCCTGAAGATGAAGATGAAAGATAGTGAGGATTAGCTCGGCGACAACAGAGCCCACTCCTGCAGAGCATTTTACGTCAACCTTGAGTCCCATATCAATAAAAAGACTGAGTGGGATAATCCTTCATCTTCCCATTGAGCAATTCTGCAATGGGAGCTGCTGTGTTGTGCATACCTTCAATATTTTATTCATTCATCTTTACAAAAAAAAATATTTAGCAATTTCCTAGATGTAGCAAATGTGATTACCATTGGGAAATATTCAGTAACGTGCATGCGTACATTATGCCAAGTTGTAGAATTACTATAAATATTGAATATTGTAATGTTCAGTTTGCAGCGTGATAGTGAAAGTTAATGTAATTTGATTTAAAGGGTTGCTTCTAAGGTTCTTGACCTGTGTGAAGGGCGTGGTGTTGTAATCCTCAATCATTTAGGGTGCTGAGTTCCTTTAATGCTGCTTTTGTTTAGACATCAGTTCATCTAAATAAATTTGGCTTCTTTCGGCAAAGGAATAGTTCAACATTTTGGGAAATACGCATATTCACTGTGCTGAGAAGATCGATACCACGCTCATGTCTGTACGGTAAATATGACACCACAACCAGCAGCTGGTTAGCTTAGCTTAGCATAAAGACTAGAATCACTGGGAAACAGCTAGCCTGGCTGTATCCAAAGGTAGCAAAATCTGATGGAGGTTATGTGCTGGACTGTTTCTTGGCCGGATGCAGTAACATCCTCGAGTGTTGTCAGGTAATCGGCAGCCCAACCAAGAAATATTGCAGCATATAAAACCACAACTTGTTGTTTTTACACTTTTTATACAAACTAAACAAAGGATATATAACACATTGGTGAGCTTTAGAGGTGCTGCTACGCAGATTTTGTTAGCAGTTTCCAGTCTTCATGCTAAGCTAAGCTAACCAGCTGCTGGCTGTAGCTTCATATTTACATGTACAGATATGAGGGTGGTATCGTTCTTCTCATCTAACCCTCGGCAAGAAAGCAAACAAGTGTTTCTTCCGAAATGTTGATATTCCTTTTAAATGAAAAAAGTGAAGGTTTTGTAAAAAAAACATTTTCATATTTCTTAAAGTAAGGTATTAAAAAAAATGTATCACTCTGGAACTAAAATACTGGGTGGCAGCACTAGTGTCAAAATATTTCAAACGATGCCAAGCTCTACCTGTGTGTGTATTCATTTCTTGAAAACTGCTGCTGCGACTAGAAGTTGAGTATTATTTAGAAAAAAACAAACTTTGCTTTTACTTTTGCCCTTTTACACCTTCTCTCTGTCGGTAAAAACATACAAGTCCCTTAAGCAGGTTCTTGCACTGTAGAGAGTTCTTTTGCTTTTGTCTCAGGGGCCATTTTTCAAGCAGGATTTCCTTCCTTCCTGGCCCTCCCCGTCTTTACATTGTGCTGCATGTTTCCTGCTTCAACACACACACACTCACACACTCCCCCCACTGTCTCCGCCGGGCCAGGGAAAGGAGACTTTTGCCACAGATGCCCACTTGGCAACGCTGAGCGTCATTGCATAGGCGACAGGGCTGCAAGGACCCCTGCATTGAATCCATCGAGTGGTTTCAGCTCAGGAGGCAGAGGTGGTGCTGTCCTGCTGCCCAGAGGAGAAGGCGGCCTTTGATTTGGCCACTGCCAGCTGCCTGGTCACATGGTGCTTACGTGCGACTGGTAGAAGAGTGGCGGGACCACGGTAGACACTTGTCAGGACATTCATGGAGTGTGAAGGGGTCATCATCACAAAGGGGCCTGTGTTTTAGCTGGCATGCTCCGTCGCAAGGAACACACACACATACACACAGACATGCACACACACTTGCTCAGATCAGTATGCCTGAAGTGTTGGTTTAGCACTCTCAAACCTGCTTCAGCATTGCCATAATCTGCACAATCTGCACGACACTGGAAAAATGACAATATGTTTGCAAATAAAAGAACTGCTGGTCTGTTGCTCATCAGCCAAATTAAGGTTATTGTTTGTAAAAAAAAATGTACCCACTATGTGGTCTAGCATCATATAACTCCATAGTGCAGCTGTCTCTGCTTTTTCAAATCTGACTTCAACATTTTTTGATGAAGTGTCCTTAGAATATGTGTAGACAGAAGTTTGCATGTCCTCTCTCTGTGGTTTAAACTCACACTTTCCATGTCATTCATGTCTCTGTCCATCCTGCATTTCTGGGCTCTGAATCCATAAACATCCAGAGCTGCCCAGCCAGACATGATGGGAAATTCCACTTCACTCCAAATTATTTAATTAAGCACTTGAATGGGATTTGCCATAGAAGCACTGACAGTTAGACAAGTGTCTCTCTGTCTCTAAGCATGCCTTGTCCGCAGACATCCTTTTCATGTTTGTCTGTCTGTCTTCTTTCTTTTTTTCTTTCTCTTTCCATTTTATTTTCAGTCTCTGAAACTATTTGTCCCTGGCTCTTTAATACCAACGACTGGACCTTGTTTGAGGGATAGACAATGATTAAGCCTCTACTGTAGTTTCCACTTTTAAATCTTAAACTGGCCTCTACATTAGACCCAAATGGAACGTCATGTGCTTTTAATTAAGATATCTTAAGAAGAAAAGCTGCTGCCATATCGTGATAAAAAGCTGGAGGTAAGATGAGTTTAAGTTAAATCTGCATTAATTTATTTAAATGTCAGATAGCTGTTAGTGGCTGCATAGCTGTCTTGTTACTGATAACACTTGTAAGCAAAAAGGAAATTACTGACTCTATAAAAAGTTACATGTAAGCCAAAAAAAAAGCTACTCAATTACAGTAAAAGGAGTTAATGTACAGTAATTAGTAATTATTAGTTATTGCTTATTTGAAAGCATAAGTGGACTAAGTCAAGCTGAGGTCTATACTGCTCTCATGCAGCCATGTTGGCGTGGTGCCTCCTGCTCTGTCCATTCACAGACAAAAAGGAGGCATGATGAGCAGAACCCTGGCAGGAGGGGGTGTTTGTACGGGTGGGAATGCGGGTGGAAAGAGTGAGAGTGGGGGAGAAACTGGCAAAGTAGTTGTTCAATTCTCCATTGACAGCGTCCGGTTCTTTGCGTGAGAGAGGCTGACGCTGCAGGTTTCCTTTTTTCTTGCCAGTCCTGCTGAGATGGATGTTGGGGGGGGGAGAGGGGGGCCTCCAGCAGATGATTTGGAAGCGGTAATCAAATGAACAATCTGGGTGTTTGACAGACATGCTTGGGAGTGCGCCACAGATTGGGAGACGGATGATTCTGCTTAGTCATCTTGCAGATCAATACAGGGCCCTGGTGTGTGGCGCTGATGGGAATTGCCAGCTATCAGTGGGTAATGGTTTGCTTGGCTGCACATGGAGATTGGGGAAGCACGGCAGGTTTGGCCTCTAAAGACTAACTCTCATCTACTGGAGGCTGGTCTCACTGCTTAATATCCAATTTCACAAGTCAAAAGATCTTCCTAATATACTGAAGATGGCTGCCGTTTATGGTGCTGTGATGGGTGAAATTGAACAGACCCACAGCGTGTCAGGCAGTCATTTTAACGGACATGACCACAAGCATCATTTTATGCTCATGCGCTCATTTCAGTCCTCTGTCAGCCGTGTGAGCAGCTCACCAAGAGTCAGGCGCAGACATTGGGCACAGACATATTCATTAGATAAATTGCTTCACTCCAGCTGTTTATGTAGTGCCTTGGGTGCCAGGGTCACTGGAAGGACAAGAATAACATCAAAGAGAAGAATATTTCTTTACCCTTCACGCACAACAGTGAGTTCTTGGAGATGCCTCTAAGCACAGTGCTTAGTTGGTCTGAATTTTTCTTTTTCCTGCATTTTTCACAAAACAAACATTTCCTAGAACTCTAAACTTTTAAATGATATTCCAATAACTATCTCTAATTGTCTTGAAATAAGCTTCTTCATCTACAGTATTTTCTTTATTTTTGGGAGTCATCTGGTGCTCTTATAGACAAACAAGTGAATAAGTCTTCCAAAGACAAATTAGCTTTTGTTCACTTGGAGAACCTGTAAAATGAATACACACTATATTCTCTGTTGTTAATTAAAACCAGAGACCCTTCATTGAGCAGTGCAGATGAGCCTTAATAGCCACTCCCAAGATAGACATATTAACATTCCCCGCTGTATTTATAGTGTCTGTTTCCTGTATACAGTACATTCCCACTGGAGAGAAACGGGCCAGTTTGGGAAAACTAGCCAGAGGCCTAATGAGATGGGAAGCTTGGGATGACTCCTGGAGGTGTCATCAGCAGGACCTGTTCAAGACAGGAGGGGCCCGGCTTATGGGAGAGAATCACTACAAAGAGCCTTTTCTCTCTTTTTGGATGTTCCCCTGTGTGCTCACAGCATCAGCGGCTGACTCTGTCTCTGGTCAGGCCTTTTTGGGGGGGTTCAGTTTTTGCTTGCCAGGAATTTTGGTGCATGTGTGTATAGGTGTGTGTATTGGAGGCCTCCGTACAGGAGATTTAACCCTGTAATGTTGAATTCCGGTTTAAAAGCAGTTCCTCTGTGCAGGAAGTATGGTAAAGGCACCATATCCTCCCTACAGGGTTGCCGTGTTAAGAAGGCCAAACAAGGCTCTCTCTCTCTCCCCCCCCCCTTCCTCGCCCTCTCTACTTCCTCTCTATCTGTTTATTCTGTCTGCCTTGTCTCCGTCTATCTCTGCTGCTCTCTCATTTTCTCACCAGCACACACACACACACACACACACACAGCAAATCCAGAGACTCAGGTGTTTCGAGAGCTCGCCTGAGGGTGCCAAGCTGCTAGCGCACCTGTTACCTGCTGTCCTTTAACTGTTATCACAGTGCTTTACTTTTTAGTCTGCCATCCTAGGGGACAGATGTATGACAAAGAAACACACACATACTCAAAAAGATTGTTACGTTAATGAGCATACCTTCACAGTCTAGTGATTCCCTACAGTGGGCTTTTTCGTGTGGAAGCTGTTGTTTGTGTCTCCATCTCTGGCTTTGAATGGTCTTTGTCTCGTCTTTTTTATTTGTTAACAAGAGAGGATTCTGTCACAGACGGTGGATTGGAATACATTAAACTACCTGTACATGTGTGTAGTAATATCCCTCTAGATTGTAATCATTTTTTTTTTAACACAATTAAATATAATACAAAGTGGACAAATTCTTGTACAAACAGGATGTGTTTGTTTGCCAGTTCTCCAATCATGACAACAAAGCAAATCAGTGAATCATCAGTGGACAAAAGAGGTAGTATGTCCAATAGACTCTGAGAAAGGCCTATTCATTCTTCCAGAGTTTATACTGGTGACCAGTGCCAATGAACTCAGATTGGACCCTTTTACTAGCAATAGATCCCACATCACAGCTAAAGCAGCTGAACTTTGGTAGCAGAAGAAGTTTTAAAATTGTGCTGACAGATGTACTATTGCGCTCATTTTATTTCTCCTTTTGATATAGCTGCTTCAGTACTTTTAATTTCAGGGAGAGCACGGTATTCTACAGTCGAACCAATCGATCCACGGGGACCTAAAATGGTTATTTTGCGTGTAATACATCAAACGGGCCCCCGCGCTCCTGCCCACTCCTCCAATAGTTTTAACCTTGAATGCTTTAGCAGATGTTTGGGGCTAGCTTTGTACTTGATTCAAACTAATTTCTGTAGCATGGGAGCAGTTAGAAAGCTTTTTTTTTATGAAAGCAATTTGCTGCATCATTTTGCTCTTTTGGATCTGTTTAGGGCTCTTTTACTCTCTGGGATGGGATTTGTATTCCCATCACAGCCCCACTCTGCTGGGTGTGCTTTTTCTCCCCGTGCACTTTCTTCATTCTCCTGTCCACTCTCTTCACATTCACTCTTTTTTTGTTTTTGACACAAGCACATGCGCTGGCTTGGCAAATATACTGTACACACACTTTATTTTAAAGCGCAAGAATGTCCATTATTGTCCTCTTGTTATATCATTGTTAGTTTACGTGTTTGAGGAAGCAAGTGGCTTCTGTTTTTGCCAAAACTCCTCTGGTGTGATTCATCTGTTTCACTGACACAGAGATCAACATATACAGGGGGAGTGGCTAGCCTTCCGCTGATTGTATCTTCCCAATCTGGTGAAGAGATGCCGGGGGCGGACAATGTTGCATAATGTCCATTCACAAAGCGTCCCGAGCTAGGTTGGCTCAACACACACTCTGTCGGCATGGAAACAGCCCTCCAGCCAGTCTGTTAACCCCTCTCCCTTTCCTTTCCCATATGACTCTAAAGTCCAGAGGATGCTGGGTGTATTTACCCTACTCCTGAGCAAAAAGCATATTTCAGCAAACTGCAGTTATTGAGCGAGCTGTCACTCATGTCAGATTAAGGCAGTTTTCCACTCTGTCCAAGCGACTGCTTAGTCATAGTAAGTCAGTGATGGGTCTGCTAACTGAACCTGATTTCAGTCTCCCGGTTTTCGATTTTAGTGTGACAGTAAAAGTCATGTTATCATATTTTTGAGCATTACTGCGTCAGGCAATACAGCCATAATTTCCGCTACCACCCCTTTGTTGCCCACAGCATGTGAGCCTGTGTTGATTAATGGCAGGTAGGGCCACATGCGGTGAATGGACCAATCTATTCATCACACCCATCTGCTCTGTGGAATAATGAAAACTTTAATGGGGTTTTAATGTGTAGTCCCCCCTCAGCCATCAGAGTGGCAATCCAGGTGATTATACCTGGGCCTCAGGGAATAAAATGACTTTTTTTTTCTCCTTGTTGGATGCTGTTGATACATGATTAAGGATAGAAAATGTGTGTACTGTATGTCCAACAAGTAGAAAGAAAAATGTATGATGCTGAAAGGAACAGCTTAGTTCCCTTTGCCGAAAAAGTGTACTCACACGCTTCAAATGAGTGGTGTGTGTGTGTTGGTGTGTTTGTGGGGGTGAGTGGATGCCATTTTGGAGATGAGTCTAACTTTCCTTGACGGGCCAATGGAAAAAACACTGCAAGAAAATCACTGCTGTTGTCCAACTCTTTTATCCTCCTTGTCTTCTGAGCTCATCACTTTACCTCATCGTTTTTCCGAGTATCTTTAGAAATATGCCAGTGATAGAAAACACTGTTAAAACTTCAAAGAATATTCATGAACTCATAGTCATTGTAGCGACAACTGTGACTTGTAGTTCAGTGTTTTCTGCTCAGTTCAAAATGCCCATCTCTGGTCACAGAAAGCGTGACATGGATCACCAACAGCTCCCATTGAGCTTTACAGAGCAACTGCAAAGTCTGCTTGTGATTCTGTAGTGGCCGGTGCCCAGACATGCTGGATTCCTGCTAGAAAGCACATCCAGTCCTAGGGAACAAAATGTGGCCCTCTGGAATTCAATTGGTTGTTACTGAGTGCGAGGACAAAGACAGCAACCACGGTGGACGATGGTGGAAATGTGATTCTTAAAAATGGACTCTAAAAAATGTGTCTGAAATCTGAGGAAGAGTCGTGGCTGAGTCCTCAACAGTTCCTCAGCTGCATTTCTTGATGCCTTCGGTCTGAAACTGCTGTAAAAATCATCCCTTAACTTTAATTTGCTTCTGGTTAGTAATGATTATCATCATAGACAGAACTGTCAATTCTCTGTTGCACCCAAAGCTTTAAGCCAGAGAACAGATGCTCTGCTCTGTGATGCAACCAGGAGACAAATCCTGTATGTGGATTTAGATGACTCATACAGTGCTAGATTTAATAAATACAATACATTTAGGCTTTTGCACATGAGCTGTGTGTTTATGTACTGCAGTACTGTCAGGTGCTGCGCAAACCTGGAAATGGGCTTATATTCACAGTCACCCTGGGTACTGTTACTGTGTCCATAAATCCAGTCAGTCAGTCAGCTTCCCATTCACTGTCCGTGGAGCCGTTCCAGGATTAGTCTCTTAACGACATCAACAAGGCAGTCTTGGCGGCCTCTTCGGAAGAGACATGTTCGTTTCCACAAATCAAAGTCGGAGCTGTCCGCAATTCTAGGAATAACATGAAAGGCACCTCAAACGAATTGTTCAGACTTTTGTGTGGCCGAATCTCGTTTTCTGTGTGGTGTTTATCTTGAAAACTACATGAAAGATGATTTTAATTTTACACACTCACTTCTGTGCGACAAACACAAACACTCTTATCTTTGTAACACAATTTATTACCTCCATCCAATCAGATTTAGCGCCCCTGCGCTCCATTATGCCATGTGGTTTTCTTATGTTGTTTACTTCTGATAAGCATCTGCAGTGGGGCTCCTTATGTTTTGCAGCAGAGCCCCCTGTAGCTGTAGATATACAGTATAATTAGTGCTTTGCAGATATAGTGATTATTTCCTGTTGAATAGACTTCATTAGTAAAACCGAAGTGATAGACTCCCTAATGAGCCCATGTTTGATGTCACACATCAATGATAGGAAGCGTTTTTTTGATGCAAATTAGTGCTACTTTTGCTCAGCTAAGGTCCTGTACTGTAAGCCCTGTCAGGACTTTGCGAGGGCCTGTCGAAGTCTGTTCCGTGTTTGTACATATTAGACTTGCTAATCAGATGCTAATGCCTGTGAGTGGCAGAGTTGCGAGGCAAGGCAGCTACAGAATGGTAATCAGCGTGGAGTTGGCCTACAACAAAGAGGCTGATTATTTAAGCCCCCTTTTTTTTTCCAACCACAAGCCCGGATTCAAGCATTCACTTATTCAGTTCCTTTTTGAAGTGTTGCTTGACGTCAATACAATGTGATTAAGATGATTTCAGTTGTTTTTTTCATTTTTTTTAACAGAGCACTGGCTTTGTAATTAGCTAGAAATTGAGATTTTGCCACTGAGTTAGCCAAACCACCTTTCCATCTGTTCACAATTAATCAAGTGAAACTTTTCAATAAGCTCGCCGTAGTCACAACCACTCACTTAGATCTTGATGTCGTGGAATAATTCTTGGCTCGTCTGCTCATTAAAGTAAGCAGTTTACATGCTTTGTGGTTGTATTATGTTAGCTTGCTCAGGTCAGGCTGCCTGCTGTGTAGCTGCACCGGGCGACAGATGGCATTACGGCCCTCAGTGGGGCGGTAAAGGGTTGCCCGTGGTTAGGGTCAACTGCAAAGACAGATGTAACTTCTCACTGCGCTCACAGTGACTGTATGTGTCACACTGCCTTTCAGTGTGGAGCTCGATCATGTTGGTCATTTGTTCATGGAGCTGCTGCTGCCGTTGGTTTGTGTCATGCTGTACCATGAAATGAAGCTTTGTGCTGCTTAAGTGTTTTTCTGTGTCAGCCTGTTTTGCATTGCAGCACTGTCTCTGTGCCCATTGTGCTGTCTGTCATGTTGCAATGGGAGAATTGGTATGATCAGTGACAGGCTATTGATTAAGTCAGAATTTGAGTTTTGACAGCCCCGCTGCATTCTGGGAGCTCTGTTTTCTAAATGGTGTTATGATGGACACAGTTGGAATCAAGCTGTTGGTTAAAGTATCATTTCTTTTGCCTCACTTTTCTTTCATTTGGTTAATTTATCTTCAGTGTCATGAATCTTACCACCATGTTTTGGCATAATAAAATCAAAGTACACACTTTGTTCCACTTAGAGATCTCATCTCTGCTTTTATCTTACTTTAGGTTCTGCGTTTTATGCCATTTGGGGGATAAATAAAGTTAGATGTGTGACGTGGGAAATGAAAACAAATGTCGGTAAGACAAAACCCAAATCACACAAGTGTGTTTTTGTGATGTTATGCCAAGGACATTTTTTTTCCTGCTGCTTAACTTGCTCTCATTCAAATTTGACAGCGGTATGAACATCAGGGACGTTGTTGTTGTTGTCAGAGCTGTTGAACGCAGTTTCTCGTGTACTTTATATTTTATGAAAGTTTTGATTTTTAAGCCTTGCTTTGGATTTCATCATATCTTCCCTGAAGTGAAGTGCATTACAGGCGTCGATCAAAATCAAAGTGTGATGCCATCAATTTGTTTTCCGCAGAGCCTTCCGCTGAAGATATCCCTGTCTGCCCAAGCATTGCACACATATACATCAAGATTCTTGTCTGGTACCTGCCGATGGATATCTTCTTCTTTAAAAGCTCTCCCTCAGGCAGAGTTCAGAAAATGACTAATTCCTCCTTAGTCACATTTTAAGAATACATTCGAAGCACACCTTTTTAATTTGCCATTCTCACAAAGTGCCCTGAAGCCTTAAATGGGTTGTCGAGGGCTTGTGCAGCGAAGCAGCCTGGGAACCATCGTCCTCAGGGAAAGCAAGAGCACTTCCCATCCATCTCAATTCACACACTGTTGGCCTCTCCAACTCCCATCCTCAGCCACTTAACATCGCCTTTGAAATACCAATGCACTGCAATTATTGTGTTTTTTTTCATCCCGTGCAAAGATTGTGTTTCGTGCGTATCAGGTGTCTATTGTGATGGTTGGACCAATTTGCTCTGGCAGCGAAGTGTTGCAGCTGCACACAAAGCCTCAAATCCAGTCTTCTATTTGTCTCATTTAAGGTACAAGCGAATGGACGCCAGAACGTAATTTAATCCTGGGGCCAGTTCAAAAGTGTTAACTGTTGCTTTCCTTTTCCGCTCTGCTTCAGGTGTTTCTACATCGTCTCAACCAGTATGCGGCCACCAAAATCGACAAGAACATCACAGAGGAAACCGTGAAGGTGAGGGTCAATCTGCGAGGTCTGGGACGGCATAATTAAGATTTGGAAAAATATCAAGGGCAATTGACTTTCACTCGGACACTGCACACAGACCTGACAGATACAGTAACCTGATCCATGAAAAGGCCGGAAATTACATTAGAAACTAAATAAAGGGGGTCCGTTGTTCGGGGTGCTCTTTCAACCTAAAATAGCCAAGTTCTGAATGGAGAAAGAAGTAGTGGGCGATCCAGGAAACAGCTGTAAATATAATCTATTTATGAATGATTCCGGCTGGAGGATAATAAAGGATGCTCTCTCACAGTGGGAGTGTGGCTGTTTCAGTGAGCTTGCTTACTCTTGAAGGTAAATACACATTCAGTGGATATTTACTGCATGTCCCGTGTTTTGGGATATGTCTAGCCGTGCTATGTTTTGTTTGGGAACATGCAGTACAGAGGGGGGTTTGGGTAACGTGGGTCATTATGGGGCGGGGGTGGCAGCAGGCTGTGATGTCACCAAGCAGCTCAATGACATCCAGTCCTTTTTAGAGCAGAAATGCATTGATCAGATTTTAGCAGATTCTTTGCTGTTCTTAGTATCACTAAAAGATTATTTTGGCCTCACAAAACACCCATAAAAGACGTCTCCGTCTTTCATGCTTTGATTTTTATTTCACTAGCTTCCTTTCTCCATCCAGAGTCAGCATATTGTTTTGTCCTTTTAATATCACCACAAAAATGACATAAAAGCGGGCAGAAGTTAACACCACATGAAGGGAAAGTTTCCATACAACAGATCTTAAAAATGTGCTCCTTTTTTTTT
>NTHP01000091.1:768850-781225 GCA_003416845.1 Oplegnathus fasciatus | reverse complement strand
TTTTTTTTTTTTTAGCTTCTCTGTTGAAATATCTCTAATAATGTTTGAAATGCAAATATCAAAGACATCTCAAGTCAAGATGTCCATTACAAAGAAACCTCATTCTTTATTCTGTGGCCTCATAAATTCCCTCGCCTAGTGCCACTGGCCACAAAAAAGCAGCATATGCCAAAGTATTGATTCGGGCAAAAAAACAGCTGGAACATATACCAAAAACTAACATACACCCTCTTTTTTAATTTGACAATCCAGTCTCTTTATGCCCTTTTTTCTCTCTCAGGTGTTATTCTCCAACATAGAGGAGATTCTGGCCGTTCACAAAGACTTCCTGTCCATGGTGGAAGAGCTGCTCCAGCCTGACCCTCATGCTCACCATGAAATCGGCCGCTGCTTCTTGCACTTTGTAAGTAACACAACCGTCATTACTTAATGCTTCCTCTCTTGCAAGTTGGAAGTCATCTCTCTTGCCCAAGCTCTAATAGTTCAGTCTTATACCGATGCAAGCTCTGTTCTCAATAATCCTGAAGAATTTCTCTCCCACTTCACTATCAGAGCTCTAATGCAGTTCTGCCCATGAGCACTGCTGAAAATGATAAGATACACCACATGTTGTCAATTTGTCTCTCTGGATTATCCATGATGAGAGAGCGCACATGTGTGATATGTTTGATAGGGCTCTGATATACTGCTCACCCCTGCTATATATCACATTTCTTTGATGCAGAGCCTCGAGGCACGCTGGCATATAATAGGTTTCAAAGTCTAATAAATCTCACCATCCTTCTGTTGGGCTTAAGGCAACTTCTCTGCCAGTGGGGCCCTGATGCAGCATCGGGCTGCTACTGATACAGGTGGCATAGTTAGGTTTATGATGAGATGATGTCATTGAGAAAATGCAATATAATTCACAGCATAACTGAAAACCCATGACTCAGGACCCATAATTCAGTCATGAGTGACCATGTGAGTCCATAGAGTTAAGACTTGGACAAATTAGACTTTTCTCTTCCCTCTTTCTTTCTCCTTATTCTGCAGAGAAGTTTCCTTCTCTGTAGTGATTTGTTGATGCTCGAAAAGTTCCAAGAAAGAGTTACACAATGTAACTTTACTACAGAAACACAAATAGGTAAGTAAGCCAGCTGGACAGTGGACCGCTCAAATCAAAACCCCTCTGTGATTCAGGCCTGCAAAATGGTTCACGCTGACTAAAGGCTCCACTCCTCCCTTTTGGACCACAGTTAAGTCAGCCCCCAGGGCCAAAAAATACTCTTTTTGGGGGTTCATAAACTCACTTTTTAGAAAACATGATTCAAGAAGAAGGGCATACTCCACAGCTAATCACAAAGTTGTGTTTTTGTCAGTGCCCCCGCTTGTTGTTATGACAGTTATGTCTCTCCACATCACCAGCTTTGTCTTCTGAGGCAGATTAGCATGGCTGAAGACCGTGTACTATTTTTGCTGCAGTGACTTTGTAGTGAGTGATTTAAAGGCTGTGTGGTCTGGTCCCACTGCTGCCTCCTCAAAGACAATGGAATATGAATGTCGTGAGAACTGCTTTGGTGGAAAGTTGTCGGTCATATGGCTGCAAGGCAGATGACAGGATATGATTGGATCCACCCCCCCACACACTATATACATTATGTATTTCATGATGGAGAGGAGAGTGTGGAGAAGCATACATACCCACTATGAATCCTATAATTCACATGTCTGCTCTGTGGTCTGTTTTTGCCTTCTTTTCTCTCATTTTAGTTGTTATTTCTGTCTTCTGTGTTGCCCTATCTGGCTTAATTTATTTCTTGACGCCCTCCCCTCTTTTCCCCCTTTTTCTGTTTGACTTTGTCGCCCTCTTTCTCTTACTTTCTGTCTGTCACTTTTTTCCCTTTCACTCCTCGTGCATCCTTCTCATCTCGTCTTTCTCTGGCTCTTGCAGAGGAGCCGTTTCCAGATTTATGACGAATACTGCGGGAATCACGAGAAGGCCCAGAGGCTGCTGCTGGAGCTCAATAAGATCAGGAGCGTCCGGACATGTTTACTGGTGAGAAGGGGCTGTAAACGTGCATATAATGTCCAATTTGTAACATACATACAGCCAAGTGGTGGAATTTTCTTTTTAGCACTATAGCTATATAGTTAAATATCCATATGAAGTCCAAGGGGGGTCATGAGTGATCAAAACAGAACCTAAAACACACTACCACACTCTCTTAGACATACAAACACACAGTCACCACGCAAAGCAGCTGGACAGTGTAAAACCCTGTACTTTATGTTCCAGTGTGTCTGACAGCTGACGTGACTCTGCCCCTTGTGTGGGTGGACTCCCTCTTCCTGTCCCGACACTCTGAGAGACTTTCACGTCCACAGGGGAGCATCATGTTGCTAGAACAAAAGATGACTACATTCCCCCGCTGCTGGCTCGCTAAACTGTGTCTGTGTGTTTGTCAGTGCATGTGTGTGCACTTTAAGAGGTCAAAATGTTCGCCCTTTTTCTTTTCAATTGCCTGTCACAGCTCTTCACTTGATGCTGTTTGCAGTCATATTTTTCACTTTTTACTCATGGGCTCTGACAGTCTTTACTCTTTACTCCCTTGCCTCAGACACACACACACACACACACACACACCGCCACCCCTTATGTTTTAAGACTTCCATAAAAACAGAGTGCTTTGAAATCGGGATCTACAGCAGAGTTACACACCCAGAAGAACCAGAGTGTGACCACAGACTCACTCGTATTGATTGGCCGGTTCTTCGGTGAAGCATATGACCTGTTTCGTAAGACTGTGATAGTGTGTAGTGACACACATGCACATACTATACACACCGTCAGAGAAGAGTGGCTGCAAGTGCTCTGTGTCTGATTTACTGTCCATGTGTTCCTTTAATCTAGGACGCCAGAGGAGGCAAAGATATTAATTGACTTTGATTTAATGGGGTCTTTATAGCTTTGACCTTTCGGTGACCTAGCCTTCCATCAGGGCTATATGGGTCTCGTGTTACCCTCCAACCTACACTTAGCTATGGGCTAATATACCTCAGGTCACCTTCCCAGCCTTGCAATGACCATGGTGGGGATATCCGCTAACCTCCACTAAACCTTTGGCCTACTGGCTACTATAAAGCCTGGTTTATTGTTTACCCTGTAATTGAGCACCTCATGGACATTTCAGGTGAGAGAGAGGTGAGAATGAATATTAGCAGTTGACCTAACCTGTAACCTACCACATGTAGGAAAGGGTCACTTATGAAATTCTGCTGTTACTACTGATAAACCCTTCAGACACACAGTATGTTGCCAGTGACCTTCTTACACCACTCTTCACCATGACTGCTAAAATCAAAACCAAATGTTGGACATCAACTTTTATCTATCAAACAGTTTGGTTTTCTTTACAATGAGCCTCACAGAGCTGTTATTAAACCTCTCCTTTCCTTTCCTTTCCTCTCCTTTCCTCCAGAACTGCATGTTGCTGGGAGGTAGAAAAAACACAGAGGTCCCGCTGGAAGGTTACCTGGTAGCTCCTATTCAGAGGATCTGCAAGTACCCATTGCTGCTCAGAGTGAGTATGGTCTTGTGCATGCGAACCATGTATTATGGAGATGACACACCCTTGTGCCACCTCTGTAGGGCACCTTCGACTCCTCTCTTCATCCACCGCCACCTAGTCATTAGTTAGGGCTGTCCCGTCCCATTCGCATCAACCTCTCCCTCGCTAATGAAACACTGGCCTCATATTCTGACACGTCTCCGCTTTAGTTCCCCAGCACAACCTCATCGTAGCAATAACACAAGGCCTATCATCTCCTCCCCTGCCCGGCTGATAATTCACACACTTTGACTGGGCTCATTCATACCTGCACTCTCAGTTGCTAGTTTTTGAAAGTTCCATTTCCCGACGTGAAACTTGAGCGAAATGAAATACACTTTCAAAGGCTTGTTTGAGTCTGTGATCTGAGCCGTCCCGTCTCGTTCGTCTTGTTATGATCTATTAATTCACCCAGGCGTTCTCTAAACAGCCACCAGCACGGGCACGGAGATGTAATAATAATAAGGGGGTAATCTGACGCTCTGCCATTTGAAGTCTTCCAGCTGCCAGGGCCTCCTCCTCTAAAATGACACAGATAGCCATCACTGGCTGCAGATATATCCAGAACAGTGTAAATCAGCCCTAGAGTAGCTGACATACTGAAATACAGTGTTTAGACTATAGACGCAGAGATTGCCATCGCTTTTGCTAGACTGTGGCATGCAGTAGCAAGGGTTTTAACCACCAAACTCAGGAACCACTGGAAGGTAAGCGAATGTGGAGTGGATAGGAAATGGAGTATGTTTTTCTTTCATGCTTTTCATGTTGTGTAAGTTATGATTCAGAGCCAAATTTGCCACAAATGTGATTTGATGCCTTTCAAAAGTAGTTCAACAGTGTAGTCTACGATTCTGGAGAAAGCTTGTTGATATTTGAACTCAACAGCCAAACAGATACACCTCTCCCTTCAGTGCTCCTGCTTGCGCGAGTAACTCACAGCATTAGTTTGTTCTGTGCACGAGCAGGAGTTGTGACATATTATACCGAAGTGTTCAGTGGAAACGCGGCTAAAGCGTCGGTATTTGACGACCTGGGTTGGTGGCTCTACCCAAGCTGCTCTGTTTGTTTCCCGTTTACAGAGCCAGGGCTGTGTATGAACACCGGACTGTTTTTTCAGTGCACACACAGAACGGAAAGCTAGCGGACCGTGAGGAGATATACACTGAATTTGACAAAAACTGTTTTGGATTAGAATCGTAGACTACATCTTTAAGTGCTTTAATGTGAATGTGTGTCTCTACTGTCATGTAACTAGTTTTTTTTTGTGTGTGACTTTGTGCGGTCTTTACTTATGCAGGAGCTGCTGAAAAGGACGCCTAAGAAGCACAACGACTACGCCCTGGTGCAGGAGTCTCTGCAGGTGATGAAGGCGGTGTGTTCCAGCATCAACGAAGCCAAGAGACAGATGGAGAAGCTGGAGATTTTGGAGGAATGGCAGTCCCACATCGAGGGCTGGGAGGTGGGCCTCGGCTAAACTGTGTACACTGTGTTGAACGATTTAATCTCATCCAATAAGTTCAACTTAAATGGCTTGCTGTGTTGTCAGAGTGGGCTTGTAGGTTTTTTGTCACCTTTAACACACAGCTGAGCTTTCCCCCGCCAAAGCTCAAAGTCATGACTTATTGAAAGCCACTTAGCCCTGTGCCAGCAATTCAGCAAGAATTCCAAGTGGCGTGACTTTTGTAGCCTTTTAAACTTTCTTGTTCTCTCTGGGAACAATGACTCGTATTCACAATGGCCAAATTCTTTCTGCCTGGATGAGCCTGTTGCCTGTTGTTAAAGCCGTCATGCTTTAGGGTGACCGATCCAATCATCATCAGGTAGACCGCACTTCTTGGTCTGCAGGGTCTGCCTTTTCGATTAGTTTTCTTCCTGAGTCCTGGGATGCCTTAATAAGGGGTCAGTAGGTCTAGTGGTGGTTGGAAAGAGAAAACAGTGGTGGTAATTGCAAGGCAGGAGGCTGGGATGCTTATGTAATTGACCCGGCTTCATGCAAAGAGGGCCTAAAGGCTTCCTGGACACATGCAGACAAAGACACATTGCCGGTGTTGATACAGCTTCTGACTAAGGTGTAGGCAGGAACAGACTGCTGTTCCTTAACAAAACACAGGCTTTAAACTCCGATATGAGAAAGACAAGATACGGTAGAGCATGATTAGGCTTCCTTGCTTGTGACCGAGATGTTCAAGTTTCTGTGAATGTGTTGTTTTAGGGTCACTGAAAACAAACAGTGTTGTTATAGTACTAGCAAGGCGTTTAGAACAACTTTTAGTAAGTTTCATAGTAAAATATACCATCTTGAATCCATTAATACAGAAAAAAAACAAGGCTTCAAATGGATTTAGACAGATAATTAGGAGTATATAAAAACTTCAGTTGTACACTTATTAATTAAGAGAGATAATCTCAATATTAGGTCACAAAATAAATGCTTCAAGGATTAAGGTTTTAGGTGTACTGTATAAATTCACACAAAGAGTTCAAAATAAATATAAAAGAATAGTGTAATCAGAATGAGGCTTAGTGTTGGGTGGAGTGACATATCTTGTGCTGGACATGGTCCTGGCTGTAGCTACTCTGTGGTTTCCCCTCAGCACTTTTATTAATTTTAAACACCAGCTCATTCTGGAGCAGGACCCTCCGACTGCTGCACGGCAGGCTCTGCAGCTCTAAATGAGATGGAACTAAGTGGAAGAGAGTAGAGGAATAGAAAGAAAAGAGAAAAAAGCAGAGAGAGCTGAGTGATTTCTGTATTTCTGTGTGGGTGTCTGAGGAATGATGGAGGGATGAGGAGTGATTGTGCGAGCTGCTGTTTTTCTGTTCCTGCTCCTCCGCCCGGGCTGATTGCTTGTTAGCGCTGACCTGCTCCACAGCTGGCCGCCCTCGGGGCATCCTGGCAGGTTCACCTCGCGTGGGAGAGACAGGGCGATGGCCCGCCGTGGTCACCATGGTGACGACTGCCAGCATTTGTCAGGGCGGTGATTGCCAGTTGGTTAGTGTTGCAAGTGTCTGTGTTTTGTCACTGTGTACCATAGAAATATGTTAATTTTAGAGCAGTGGGTAGTAGTTTCCAGTTGTGTTTCACTTCACATTCTGTTCTCTTGTTTAATTAGTGTTCTTAAAATCTACTTGAGTTGTGGAGTTTGCTTGATTTGGCTTCTTTAGTTTAAGGAATCTCAATAAAATTCTCTCATCTCTCCAGCTAATTGACAAATACCACTTCAGAGTTCAACACAAACCTTTCTACCATACATTTTCCTTAATTAACGGCATATCCTGTTTTGTCATTGCTAATTTTTTATCCTTTTCTGCAGTTGTTATGTCTGGCAGTTGTCTGACTATATAAATAGAGGGTTGAAATTTAGATGAAACAGATGACTGAGGGTTCAAAATGTTGCTTACGTTTTAGACTGAGTACACCCTCTGTGGAGCTTTGGCTTGGAACAAGATTGATGTGAAGAGTGATAGAAAAATGCTGCAGAGAAAAAGAAAAAGGCTGCACCAAAAGAAGTAAATGGGCAGGGGGTTCTGTTGAAAGCGCATGAAACACAAAAGGGAAGCGTCTGTTCTGCCATTAAGGAAATGCAGCTCTATAGTCTGGATCACTGTGATGTTGCTATTGGCCCCTTCAAGTGACCAAGACAAGTTGGCCTTTCCGTGTCTGGTGTGCACACATTTGCTGGCTGCAAATTAGTTTAACATCTGGTCATGGGCTGGGGAGTTAAAAGGCCCTGAAAGAGCGGGGGACTGAAAAAAAAGTGTGGAGGAAGGAATGAAAGAGATAGAGGAATAGACTGAGGAATCAAAGGGAGGGGAGAGAGTGAGGGATGATTGGCAGAAGGGAAGGGAGGAGAAGGAGAATAAAAAGGGCGAGGAGAGAAAGGAGGAAAAAGCGGGATAGGTTTTGGCCCGCTGATGTCTCCAGCAGGAGGAAATGCTTAGCACATTTTCCGGCTCTGTGCGCATGGGAGTTATTTTTAGCTCCGAGGGGCCGATCAAACGTGGTACATAAATTCCCAGAGCAGGCAAGGTAAGGGAAAAGACAGCACACTTTATCACTTGCAGCAGGAACCCCAACCAATATGGTGACCAGGCGCGACAATGCAACACATAGTTTGACTGGACGGGATGTTATTCTATAGAAGCTATTAACGGCCGCGCATTTTAAAGTCCCACAGCAATCTGCGCTGAGGAAGCAGGGAGTGTTTTTACAGACCCCTGAGAGAGGGAACAGGAAAGGCTGGGCTTTGTAGTCCCTCCTCCTGTTCAGTCACTATGTGTGAACGTTGAATGGTATAGAATTAATTTGTAGAAACTTTCTGGAGAATAGACACATTCTCTTTTCGATAAAAAAAAATCACATTAAGATTATTTGCTCGTTTGAACAACTTCTTTCCCGCATTCCCCCGTGTGTCAATCTGTGTCCAAGCATCTGTTTCCCCCCCTGCTTGTTCTCTCTGTTTGACCTTTTGCCCACATGTCCGTTTGCAGGGCTCCAATATCACAGATACATGCACGGAGATGCTCATGCACGGCGTCCTCCTGAAGATTTCAGCTGGAAACATACAAGAGAGGATTTTCTTCCTGTTTGACAAGCTTCTGGTCTACTGCAAGAAGAAAAACAGGTGCCTGGACCCTCTTTTCATTCTTTACTCTACTGACAGAATCCACAAAGCAGAAGATGAATTTAAATTCTCATTACATTGTGTATTTTTTAAGAGACAGAAAAAAAATATATTGTTTATGCTAATTTTGAATTTCTCTCTATCTCTGTACTCCTACAGAACATTTAGAGCATTGACTTTATAAATAATTCACTGCACCAGTTCCTTTACTTTTTTTTAAAGCAAAGGGAGCAGCGCACTGTGGGAAGCATTTTAGTTTTTCGTGAGGGAGTTGAAAGAAAAAGTTATGCAGTAGAGGAGACACGTGAGGAAAGGATTTGGGAGGTTTTTTAAGGGGACATGTGATTAGTCTAGGAGGGGATATTAACCACCATCTGTGGACACATGTTCTTTTTCTAGAAGATTGATCTTTCAGGTAGTTCATGAGGAAATATGCCAAATAATATGACATTTATTATGATCAGTGCAAGCTGAGTCAGGAAACTCTCGCTGATTGCCGACCATTGTTGTGCTTCTGCAGGCAGAACACCTGATGAATAGTCTGCTCTGTTTTGGCAGATCTGTGAGCTACTGATGCAGCTGCTAACAATGCTCCTACATCCACTGTACCTGTTTTTGGCAGCTTTTGTTTACCCGCCACCTACCAAGCTGCCACCTGCTTCGATTTGCTTTTACTGTACGTGCTGTACACGGTGTAGTGTCTGCAGGTAGTGCATAAAAGCAGATCCATTCACTGACTAAAAGAAGAAAAAGGAAGAAAGAAAATAAAATGTGTTGCTCTGACCTTAAATTCAATAACTTGGCTAAACTGGATCAATTTTTCTTCACTTGATTTGGTTAGTGCATATGGACAAACATCGGATGATTATAATTAGTCCCTGATTGCACTGTGAGTGAGACTAATTACGCAGTAAGTAATAACATGAAATGATTAAACCTCAGCTAATTTTTGCGGTTGCTTCTCTCCATCCAAGGCGTTTAAAAAACAGCAAGACGGCCACGGAGGGTCCTCGCTACCTGTTCAGAGGGAGAATCAACACGGAGGTGATGGAGGTGGAAAATGTGGATGATGGCACGGGTGAGTGGTCCTGTAAAAAGACACAGCATTTATTTTGGACAAATAAATGTTTGCGCGGTTCGATTTTCTTTCTCTTTTCGTGCTCACTCGCTCTCAGATCCTCCTGGCAGCAGGGGTTTAAGAATGTGCCATAATAACCCACACAGGAACGTTGACAACATAATCTTTGGCTCGAGCTGGTGCATAACTATGTGATTTTATACTTGGATCGCCGATGGAAAAATAAGATTTACCTATAAACATTTTTTTAAACATCTATAGTTACGTATCCTTGGGGCTGCGCTGCTCCTGGTACTTGGTGAACTCGAGCGCTTGTGTCTCTTGGCCTCACATAGCCACTGATTATCATTTATATTTGTAGAAGCCATCATTTCCTCTCCAGCAGACCTAGATGGGCAGTAATATTGGGTGTTTTTGGTGAGAGATGGATGGGTTTGGGTCTGGAGAGGGAGAGGGAGGATAAACACGTGAGGCAGGCGGCGGTGCAGTAACTCTTGGGTGTTCTGCACCACAGGCGGGAGATCTCAATCTGAAATCCAGGGCGACAGGAGTATTTTAGCTTAGATTCCTACGTAATGAAAGCGCCGTGACTTTTTCCCAGGCACACACTTGCTGCCTGAGGTTGAAAAACGCCCTCGAGGCATACCATATAAAGGACACCACACTGTAGATGCTTTTAGACATGATTGTAATTGATGATTGTAATGGTTTGCTTTTTGTTACACCCTCAGAGGGAGAGAAACAAAGGTCAGACGGGGAGGCATTTGAAATGCTCCCTAAGAGATGGAAATAATGACGGAGATTCAACTAACGGTTAAGAGTTCACTTCCATTTGCTTTGTTCTTTTTTTTTACATCCTTAACGTCTATATTTGAGTGTAGGTGGTGAATCAAAAGCAGCCAATTGGCTCTGTGGGAGTATTCTGAAGACTTGGTAGTAAATAATGCTGATGGATGGTTCTTCTTCTGCATGTGTGTCCCCTCGTTTATCTCATTAAAGGAGAAGAGCGATAATCAATGAAGCACTCAATAGAGAGGCACTAGAGCTGGGAAAAATGAGTCTAGAGCGAGTGCTTGCACTAAGATAGAGTACATTATTCTCAATAGTTTTATAATGGATGTTGTTTTTGGAAAAGAGACCACACACTACTGTATGAGAAAGCCTTAATTCATCAGATATTGTGTTGTGAGTTCTTTCCTGTATGAGCCCCAGTGTTGCTATCACAACTTTATTTTGCTTTGTTTTCTCTGAAGCAAATCACTGGACGTGTGCCTCATGCTATCGCTGTGTTTTATGCGGTGAGCCTCGTTTACTGTGACCTCGACTTCCCAACAACTCTGTTTACAGTGTCATGATCGGTGCGACCACTAATTGATGGCCCTCCCCTTCAAACGTGAAGAACCACTCTGAGCCTGAATGCGTCAAAAAAGATTGGATTTGCGTTGATCCACCCCTCGCGAGGAGAGGACTTTATAAAACTAGTGAAGTCAAACTCACGCCTGTGCTCTCCTCCTCTGCCTCACAGCTGACTACCACAGCAGCGGGAACATCGTAAACAATGGCTGGAAGATCCACAACACGGCCAAGAACAAGTGGTTCGTCTGCATGGCCAAGACCCCGGAGGACAAGCAGGAGTGGCTGGAGGCCATCATGAAGGAGAGGGAACGGAGGAAAAGTAAGAAGGCGCCTCGGTGTATCAATATCACTTTTAATGGAGTCACTTTGGGAAACTCATTTCCCTTTTATTTTTTCTTCTCAACATCTGTCTTGAATCAAATAAGTGAGAATATATGCAGTGTTTGGGAAAATCAATGCAGAACTATTTAACCTGAATAATTGAAAAAGTGAGCCCTGATTGGTTGTGGGATCTGCATCTAAAAGCAGGCAATGCAGCGATATTGTGTATGTCTTTGCTAACAAATTTAACAGTGTTAAACAGGTTGCAGGTTGTCACTCCTACAAGGAAAACCCACAGTGAAGACGGCATATTTTCTATTTTACCCATTTTGAGATTGTGTACAAGATAAACTCTTCAAAGTGTCAGTCACTGACAGACACTAAAAAGGCACTGCTAATTATCTTGTGAAATTAGGAGACATTAACCTAGTAATTAATGTCACATCTAGTCTCGGAGCTGGTGCAGAGATTATTAATGCCACGATATTGACAGGCTTTTTGCACCCTCCCCCCCTCCCTCCTCTGCTGCATAGGTCTGAGGCTCGGCATGGAGCAGGATACGTGGGTGATGGTGTCAGAGAAGGGAGAGAAGCTCTACCACCTCATGACCAAGGGTAACCTCATTAAGGACCGGAAACGCAAGCTCACCACCTTCCCCAAGTGCTTCCTGGGAAGGTAAGATTCTCGCCACTAATCTTGACAACACTGGTTTGACGGTGAGGAAGCTGCTGAGTGTTCCTCGTGGTTTCCTCTGTGTCACATCAGTGTGAGCTGTGTAACTGTGAGGGACTAAGTAAGTGTCAAAGTGGATGACTGTGCCTGGAGCTTCTGAGATAAACCAGAACGAATATCTGATATTTGATTCTGTGTATTCTCAGATGTATACGTCTTTATATTTGATGTAAAGTAGCTAGAGAGGCCTTGTACAGTGTGAAGTAACTAATATTAGCAGCTGCAGTATATGGTGATATCTTCAGAGCTGATTACACAGAACACTTTTGTAATATAGATCTCCATCCCGGCTTTCATTTTAAAATTGGAAAGGACTTCTAAAGACAGCAGCGGGGAAGAAGAAAGCGGCGGCGTTTTTTGTTCAGGAGACTGCGTGTTATGTATCTCTGCAGTCTCAGTCATGGGAAAATCAAATCCAGCCAGATTTAGCCCATGAATCTTATTTAAGGATTATTGGTGCGGTGTCTGGGGACGGATCGGCCATCGAATGCCAGTCGTAAATCACAGGGAGATATCCCTGTGCGGCTCAGCTGACTGCCCGCTTTCTCCCTCGCCCATGTTAGATTACAATAAGCTCTCTGCTGAGGAATCCATGAGGTAACTGAGGCCCATTATGCCAGAGGGCAGCTGTGTGTGTGTGTGTGTGTGTGTGTGTGTGTGTGTGTGTGTGTGT
>NTHP01000091.1:752006-768839 GCA_003416845.1 Oplegnathus fasciatus | reverse complement strand
GTGTGTGTGCGCGCACTTGTAACATGCTCATCATCTCTTCTTGTCCTTGGGTTTTCACGGCTATGCCAGTGCGCTTTCCATGTTTACTTTTAATGAGTCTAAACATGTCTATCTATCCATTTGCTGATAGGTGAGAATAAAGGCTCAAAACCCTTTGAGTCCTTGAGCTATTTTAAGCATGCATGAGTTGATGCCCCCATTTCGGCATTTTACTTTCATCATATAAGACGGAGATGTCTTCCTGTCACATCATATCAAGTAAATGAGTAAAAAAGTTAGTTTGAACTGAGTCGGCCCAGGGTTTAATCCTGCCCAGGGAAACACTTCTTAAACACTCTTTAAATGTAGAATCTTGAATTCTGGATCTCCTACAATATTTCTCCAATCTACTCCAATGTTTAGAGGGCACGGACTGTAACTCCAATCGTTGATGTACGTGAGAACCAGAACCACGTGATCCTTAAACTACCTGCTGTGATATAATGTTCTTTTCATCGAGCCTGAAAGCTTTTTACAGGAGATCCTGATGGGATGTCGCACCTCTTGCTCTCCTAAGTGGGGAAAGCGCAAAAACCTGTTAACTCAATTCTTATTTCCATTTCTCCCATTCAACACAAATGACTCTTTTGCAACAATCCCACATTTTGGGCCTACAGCATGTGGGAAGCACACATTGTGAGACTGAGAAGGTGACAAAGCTGGATCAGGGTAATAAAAGCTACAAGCATCTGGCTGCAGCCAAAGAGCTCTCCATGTTTGAGAATGAAAATTGTATGTGACGGCCAAGAGTCTTTTTATAGAGTGATGACACTATGCAATTTAAAAAAAATATTTTCACAAGACAGTCTTGGTTGGATGTTATAAACCGTGCTCCTATCTAGACTCTTGAAATCCCATAACAAATTTCCCTTGTAAACGCCCCACTGCATTTCAGAATGACCCATGTTTTCCATTTGTTTTAAATTTTTACAGAGATGTTTTAGCTGGTAATAATCGCACTGAAAATCACCCGAGCTTAAACAGTCATTTCAAAATCCCTGTTATTTTTAAAAGCATGGAGAGAAAAAACAACAACCAAAAAGTCCAATTGGACATAGTTGTGGCCATGTTAGATCGCATGGTGGTTTGGAATGAGGAGTTACTTTCTCCTTTGGTCCATGCAGACAACACCAGATCCCTCGCGGTCTGGATGAGGAATGGATCTGTCAGCTAAAAAGATTAAAAGGATCAAACATTGGTCATATGTGGGCACCTCGTTGAGTCTAAAGCGATCATATGGTGAGAAAGCAGCTCAGGGAAGCTTCCTTTGGAAACCTATCCTTCTATATACAACGTGGCCAACACCTGGATGGCTACTTGTGGGTGAAAAGACATATCTAGTCCCTCTGTACTTCCCCTGTCTGAGATGACTTTGGAGATGATTACATGTAGGCGTAATTGGTGAATTGGAACCAGCATGGTATGTCTCTGATGAAAGCCACATTGCCTATGGCTTCGACTCAGCCCACTCCCTCCATTGTGAAATGCTTTGCCTTTATTCTCTTTCCACGCCTTCTCTTTCTCTTTTTCATTTTTTTGTTTGTTTTGTAAGGCTGAAGGCTATTTTGGGGTCTGGAACTCCTCCCCTTTAAGTGGCACAATCGTATTTGTGGTTTGGTTCCTGTGACAGTGTAATTCATCAAAGAAAATGTGTTTGACAGCCACCTAGCTTGCAGTTGTCATCCAATTTTAAACTTGGAATAAACAGAAAAACAAAAGAAATTCAAAAGTGGTAGTCTTTTCCACATATGACAGACAATAGTGTCTGCTCGTTGTGATAGATGTTGATGAAAAGCCCTTTAAGAGCTCAATGAAAAGGTTAGACATCCTGTAAGAAATGCCCTTTGTCTTTGTCAGCCTCTGCTCTTTTTTTTGACATTACTTGGAACACACCTTTTGCTCTATCAGCATACACAAATCATAAATTTAAGCAGAAGCTTACTAGAAAGACTGCTGCATTTGCTGCGTGTAGATAGCATTTAATACATAGAGCAGGGAGATCTATTCATACATCGGTTAAAGGTGGAGTCTACGATTCTGGAGAGCCCTGATCGATCAGAACTCCATTCAAAAAACAAGCATTTTAAAAGTTGTCTGCTTGTGGTCTTCCGGACAGACCTGAGAAAACATGAATTCAGACGTTTTACAAGTCGGCATCATGATGTAGTTATTTCGGCATCCCTTTAGTCCGTTTATTGCAATTAAATCACAGCAAAATCTGTTTATTTTGGGATCATACCGCTGTAGTAAGCCTTTCTCAGAAAGAGTTAGATGAGAAGATTGATACCACTCTCATCACCGCTAAATATGAAGCAGCAGCCAGCAGCCGGCTCGCTTAGCTTAGCATTAAGACTGGAAACAGGAGACAGCTAGCATGGCTCTGCCTGAAGGTAAAATAATTCCCCTTACCTGCACCTCCAAAGCTCAATAATTTACACATTGTATCTTGTTTGTTTTGTCTGAAGCGTAAAAACGACAAGTTGTGGTTTTAGAGTTGACGGTCTCCGCTGACTGGCAAGCCAAGTGAGACTCCTTGTCAATTTTACACTTATGTTTTTGTTTTTTGTGATGGATCAAACAAACGAGATGCACCATGTTAATTAGTGAGCTTTAGAGGTGCTGCTAAGGGTATTTTGTTACCTGTTCCCAGACGGAACCAGGCTAGCTGTTTCCAGTCTTCATGCTAGTGAGTGGTATCAATCTTGATGACAAAATATAAGCAGCAATCAAAGTTAAAATTTTCATGGAAAAAAAGCCATAGCTACTATTTATTAAGAGTTAAGCAATCAAAAACTGCAATCTTCAGCAGGACTTTTTCCAACTTTCCAAACCGGTGAGAGTAGCACAAACAAAAAACACATAAATACAGAAATCTCATGTGAAATAACCAAAGCTTTTCTAACTTTGGCAGAAAACTTTGTGTTCATGAAGGACCCCATCACTCATAGTAAGAAGTTCATTGACAAAATACTTGGTTTTGAGGGCCTTTAAACGCTGAATTAAAGTAAGTGAGATGTTTTTTTTCTCAGAGACCGAACACCAGTAGTCATCGATATTTACAGTAATGAATCTTAAATATTGGGATGTTTGATTTGGTCAATTTTGCCCCGCTCCACATGTAGATTTCAATTGCATGAAACTGTTCATTGCGTGTGTGTGACCCTAATCTGCTCGAGGCCATGAGAACTGCATCGTCCATACTTTCCGGGTGTTTTTCCTTCCATGGTTAAGGTACAGAGGTTGACAAATTGACATCGTTATAGGCTTGTGTTTTTCCCCCGCGGTCTGTTGTGGAGAGAAAAGACGGCAAGCATGAGTGGTTAAACAGTGTAAGATGTTGGACACACGGAGGAGGAGGAGGTGGAGGTGGGGTGTTTGGTCAGTTGTTGCTCTGAAAACGTTGCTCCTGTTGGCTTGACGCTGACACCCGGCCACCTCCGTCATGGCCTGGAAGTGAATTCCACAGAATTCCAGTGGTGCTGCTGGCCGCGTTTGTTTGGCTTTCATGGGGAGACAGGACATCAAGGATGTAATCAGATAGGCTACTGCTACTCTGCCTACCCTCTCTCTCTTTCTATATTTTGTCCTCTTACTCTCTCTCTCAATCTCTCTCTCCCTGTCTGAGTCACTAAATTATGGAGAATTATCCCATTTAGCTCATTTTGGCTATCAGAAGATCTGATTCTGTGTTTGTTGTTTCGTCGAATGGTTTGTTTCCTCTTCCCAGTTGTAAATGACGCAGAGAAAAACCTATCTTGCACATTCCATCATGAGCTTCCCAAGACCCAATTTAATCCTTCATATTTGATAGTGTTACATTGAATGTCTAAAATAAATAAAGTTAAACTAGACAAAACACACAAACTAAAGCCTGCTGGTTGTTTTAACAAACAGATGTGGCCCTCAACAGTAAATAAATCATTCCTCTTTGCCAAGATAGTGTTTGTTGCCATAGTCACATCAATTTTGAGTAGATGTTGTTCGTAGCAAGTTGTAAAGGCTCTTTTTTTCCTATTTACAGATTATTAAGAGTAAATTCAAAGCCCCCTCCGCTGATCACACACATTCTCATTTATGGAGTGATGGGACCTCCCGTGGGGATTTTGTGTACATTTGTTGTGTTATCCCTGCGTGAGTATGTGTGTTATTACACCGGTGTTGTCTTTTGTGTGTCCCCAGTGAGTTTGTGTCTTGGCTGATGGAAATCGGTGAGACGGGCAACCCAGAGGAAGGGGTTCACCTGGGTCAAGCTCTGCTGGAGAATGGCCTCATCCACCATGGTTAGTTCTCACTATTTTCTCCTTCCTCTTCTCCCACTCGGACCTGCTTTATCATCGTTCCCTGTTCCATATCTAAAACCGAATCTACCGCAGTCTAATTTACTTTGTGCTGCATGGTGTATAGCATGCAACTGCCTGCCATTGCCTAACCTAACCTCTGGCCATGTACAGTGAATGTTCCTCATTCAGCGAGCAGAGTTTCACAACACGGCCACTCCCTGGCTTGAGCTGACAATGTAGATGCAGCTGTCTTATTTATGTCTTAGCAGGTGTCCCATTTAAACACTCCCTTGACACAGTGTTTAGGTAAGGGATTATAATTATTAATCTCTTCTTGCCGTAGTGTTTGTGTCATATTTGCTCAGTGGCTGTTCTGTGGCTTTGGGTAACAAGTGTATTTAGTGCATGAGGCTTAAGCTGGCTAATGCTTTGCGTTCACACTAAATGGCGCGTACTGCTCTGCATGTATTTTTTCCTCAAAAGAGAAGGGCCCCAAGCCAAGTTGTATCTTAAATCACTCGGGGGTGCTTTATTGCTTCCTCACAGAGGAATGAGATTGGGCTTTGGAGCTGTTCCTGACAGAGAGGAATAACTCCGAGTCCCTCTGTGCTCTCTCCCTGTGCAGTTAGAAGTCCCCATGTGAAAAAACGATAGAATATCTTTTCATAAAAACCTTTAATGGAAACCCGCACGGCTGCAGCCAAGAATACAGAGCCAACTGTTATTACTGTTAGGAGGGTCTTCGACAAAGTCCCCTAAAGCAAGAGGAGCAGGGAGCTCTGAGCAGCTGTGTTATCTGTGACCGCTCTGTATGAGGTTTGAGTCTTCCTCTTGTCTGGAAAGCTTGTTTCACCATGCAGGCCTGCTTGGCTTCAATATGTTTTTAAACCTCTTATACTTTCAGATTTGAAGCAAGCATGAATAATGCTCCCTTAGGGTTTGAGGCTTTTTCACTTGTTTCTTCTTTCACTCTGGCACATCTCCTTCAGAAACCTCCTCATGTTTTCAATTGCATTTTTAGTCACAGACAAACACCAGTTCAAACCTGAGCCTGTACTGTACCGCTTTCGCTACGACGATGGCACCTACCACCCCAGAAGTGACATGCATGATGTCATATCTAAGGTAACAGTAGAGCCTAATTTAATATAAATCACATTTTACACTCCTATCGCTGACGTAATCAAAATCCTCTCTGTTGTTTTTCTCAGGGAGTTCGGCTCTTCTGCCGTCTTCACAGCCTCTTCACTCCTGTCATCAGGTAGGCGGCCATTTTCCTTTCCACTCCATTGCAACCCAGCCAGGTGGGGCTCCAGTAGCTTAGCATCTGACTCTTGCTCCTAAAAATAGCTCCACCGCAAAGCATCCAGAGTGGAGGTGAGAAATATCACGATGAACTATGAGCTCATTGTTTTTAAAGAGGAACTGACTGAGGAGGAGTTGGCGCAGATGGTGATGGAGTGCGGTGGGGCCTGTGGGTGATCGAGCTTGGCAGGTTTTATCTGCCCGGTCTCAAAGCGCAGATGCGGTGAGGAAGATTGAGTCTATCAGATGTTACAAGTAGTTTGGGTACATTTGGGACACAGATAAATGGCTCACATTGTGATGGATCTTGGTGCTTTTGAGAGTTACAGGGTTCCTTGAAAATGCTTCAATTTTATTGTGGTGTTTTCAAGGTTTGAAAAGTGCTTTGTTTTTGAATTAAGTGCTTGAAACTGCTTGAAATTCTAATTGCATTAATATAATAAATCGCTGTCTGACTGAATAGTTTGCTTTTAGATAAAGGAATAATCTAATCTAAATCTAAATAATAAGTCGGAGAGAGTATAATTGATTTGAGTATAATTTACCACAGCCGTAAGGTGCTGGAAAAGCTTGAAAATGCTTGAAAGGTGCTTGAATTTGACTTTGGAAAAGGTGTAGGAACACTGGAGTTAATATTCAGCATTTAACAGCTTGTTGGAAAATGTTGGTAATGTAAACAATGTGACAAGTTACAGAGACAAGTCTTATTCTTGACCATGGTAGTAGTTGTCTTAGTAAGCAATCCTAGCTCAAGGTCCACTTATTAGCTTTTTCTGGAGCTTCCAACCACATCACATGGTCTTCATCAGCATGAAAGTTTGTTCTTAACTGAGCTCAGGCCTTAATTATAAATAAACCAACATGGATGAGAAGTCCTAATAATGATTTGGATGAAATTTAAATAGCTACTGAGCTTTCATCTCCATGAAAAATTAGCAAACTCTATTCTCCGATGAAGACTGTGTGTAATACAGTTGAAAGCTAATAAGTGGACCTTGAGTTATGATTGTTTTGTCAAAGGATATTGCCAGTTTCCCCCCTATTTCTAAATTCAAACCTACAGGTGTTTTTTGGTCATTTTCTCCTCCTTTGTTGTGTGTCTACACTGTTTGAGTCACACGTCCCGATCCATTCATCACAGCTACAAATAGCCTCATTTCTGTTATAAAGCATTTTACAGAGGCCATTCAGTTACAATACACAGGTCTTATACATTTCACTGAATGTGACCGACAGCATATTGATCCTGTGCTCTGAAAGGCCTGATAGAGTCTGCTGGAGGCAAACATTGATTCCAATTCTTCAACATATAACATGATGCAAAATAGCCATTTTGATATCTGAAGTTCAACACTGTTGTTTTCAAAGTTTCAGTACTCTAATCGGTTTTAATTCAGATATAAACTTGGAATGATAAAAGTAGTCAATTGCCAGTTAGTCAATCTCAAAGTATCTTATAGAGGGTAATTAGTGTAAACATGTCAAAGCAGAAACATCCAGCATGCCCATGAAATTGTCACTTCAACCCAAATACGAAACAGGTGTTTTTTGAGCAGCTTTGGCACATGTGATGAAACATCCCTTTGTCTTACAAAGTTAGAAGTGGAGCAATCTCATTTAATAGGAGTAATTTGCTGGCTTGCTTTGGTTTTTGGTGTTGGCTTTTTTTTTTACATTTCATTTTAACAGTGTTTGAGGTGCAGGCTGCTAATGTGTTTTGCCGCAAAGCACCGCATCAAGGTTGCCTGTTTATGCTCGATTTCAAATGGCCTGATGAAAAGCTTTAATTTCACACCAATAAAACTGTGCCATAGCTGGAGGGGGCGCACTGATCCTGCATGTTTTCCAGCATAGAAGCTTCTCTGTGTTTCTGTTTGATCCAACTACTAAAAAGCCTAAAGGGCGATTTTGTGCGTGTGTGTGTGTCAGCATTTAGTCCATCGGTGTTTGTATTGAGGCCAAACCTCTTGACGTAAAAACTCTTGTGTGTGTGTATGTGTGTGCGCGTGTGTGTGTGTGTGTGTGCGNNGTGTGTGTGTGTGTGTGTGTGCGCGCGTGTGTGTGTGTGTGTGTGTGTGCGTGTGTTGTTAGCCAGCATATCTGCACAGTGTGCTCTCACTGAGAGCCCAGTACAATGCATCACAGGGCCTGGGAATGCCAGAGTTTAATTGGAGCAACCAGCCCCTGCCTAATTAGGTATAATTTCCTGGCAGCGCGAGAGCGATGAAGCGAAGGGGGGAACGTACACTACGCAACCCCCACACCCCAACACAGCTTCTGTGNNGCCCCCGCCTTCCTCACAAGAAAGTTGTGAATCCATCCACTCCAGGGGATCTGATTGCGCAGTTTGAAATGTCCACTACAGGCTAATACTGTGTGCACTCAGTTAAATGTTTAATAATGCAATGCACACAGAGACGCTGCAAACCCACACAATACAGTGAAGGTCACTCATAAATTATCTTCATACAGATTGGAAAAACTGGCATTTCAGTTCAGCGTCTGAGAAAAATCGACAAGTCCTCTTCATTATGCTGATGAGTCCTCCAGAAACTCAATATTTATGGATGTATGTGTAGGATTTCCAAAATTACTAACGATAGGGTACACTGTACTCGAGTAATTCATCAGGACTGAATAGTTGATTAAAGCTTGAACTTTCAGCATCCTCTGTATAATATAGCAAAGAATCTTTTGAAAAAGCAACATTTGCCTTCATCATCCATTTTCCCCTAACGAAATGTCAAGGCAAACTTTCCTCTTTGGACAGCAAGTTAAAAACCACCTCTCTGACCTTTCCCTCTGTTACTCCTCAAACTGCTGTTTCCTCATGCCGGACATATGGCTGCCCACTGGACGGCTGTTTGCCCCCCATTTTTCACTCTGACAGCCTCACTGTGCACCAGCCGCTGTAGCCCCAATCTCCCTGTCTCTAGTATCCCATTCAGGGGAAAAACCGGGTGCCTCTTGCTTCTTCTGGTCCCAGTGGTTTATGCATGGCACGGCAGGGCAACGTGCCTCACCGGCTAACACCAGCACCGCCGTCCTCATCACAGACCGACACAGGCTGTCAGATACAGTTATGCAACAGAACGTTCCATTGTGGAGGAAGCAGGGCAGCACTCGGCCTCTCACGCTTCACATTCTGAAGAGCTCCAGACAGCTGAGATTGGACTTTAACTTGGCCCACATGTCATGTTTGACTTGCCTGAACTGTGTGTGTGTGAGACAGGCGGGTGTGTGTCTGAGTGAGTGTTTGCATGTGGTGGAAATGGTGGAGTGGTGTAAGTCACGGTGGTTCTGGACTTTCCCGGCCTGCAGCTCGGCCCCTACGTGTCCCCGGGGAGGCCCCTGTGTTCATGGGAAAGTCACGGCTCCATTTCAGACGGCATTCTCAGGGTCTGTGCGGCTGTGCGGGTAACACTGAGAACAGCAACGCCAGGCTGACATGGGGCACCCCAGGCCCAAACACTGCGGGGGCCGTTACCAGCCATGCTCGGAGGAATGCTGTTTTGCTGTCACCAACTGTCAGAAACTCACTTAGATTTATGATGCAACTGCCGGTGCTTGAAAAGTGACCATGCCTTGCTGACAGCGGGAATTATTAGTCCTCTTTTAGCCATTGTGTTTAAATAGACCCAGCAGTTACTACTCTGTATGTTCACCATCTGGGTTTATTACAGTTAAAGTGAGTCATAGAGTTGAATAGTAACATGGCACAGTCCAAGTTTAAAGGAAGAGTTTTTGTTTTCCTAATCCTTCTCATGAAGTTTTCTTCTTTTTACACCCATCCAGGGATAAGGACTATCATTTGCGGACCTACAAATCAGTGGTGATGGCCAACAAGCTGATAGACTGGCTTATTGCACAGGTAAGCCCTAAAACTGCTTCATCCACAGTAATGGATGAGCAAATAAATCATTCCAAGCAAACTGTAATTCAGAAAGTCATAAAATTAGCTTTGTTTGACATTTTTTTTGAAGTAATACATAATTTGAAATATATCTATTCGATTCTTATATATGTCTTTTTGAGGGTCATTTCTAACGTGCGACAGAGGAAAGAAACTGAGACAACAAAGTGTTTCTTGCCATCAGATTTGAGGCTCTCAGTGGAGCCAAAAGGAAACGGAAGAAAGAAAAGCAGAATTGATTCGACAGCTGAGCTTTATTGACTTTGACAGGAAGCTTTGAGGTTGACAGATTGATAGTCCTGTTCAGGATGACAACAAAGAAATGAAATGTATAGGGCGACCACCACAGAATCAATGGCAGACATCACATGGTTGTGTGTGCATATAAGTACATGTGTGTGTGGTAGTCCATATGAGTGTGTGTGACCCAGGCCAGCAGAATAGCTCTCACTCCTTCAGCGAGACTTCAAGAGCTGTCACACTATGTTGTCTAGACATGATTTTGGCTGTGTTTAAGATGGAGCGTGGAGTGGCTCTGCTGGCCTCGGGCTTTTGGATGCAGGAACAAAGGGGGGCAGTCAGTGTGACATTTCTCTAAACACACAATGTCCTTTGTTCTTTCTCTCTTTCTACTTCATTTTCTCTCGTCCTCTTTTGATTTTTTCCCTTGACTCATTCACTCTATCTACTCTTGATGCTTAAATCTGGCTCCTTTCTCCACTGCATACTCTCTTTCTGTTTCTCTTTCTCTTTCTCGTGTCTTCTGGTGCAGGGCGACTGCAGAACCAGGGAGGAAGCGTTGATCTTGGGGGTGGAGCTGTGCGACAATGGCTTCATGCATCACGGTACAGCACTTTTCACTGCTGAGGATTTCAAGCGACCAACAAAAAAGTTCTGATCCTGCTGCTCACAAACCGTGGAATCCTCTCCATCAGTGATTAAATGAGAGTCGAGTGCTTTGGAGAAACCGCACAGAGGGCGTCTGGCATTTAGCATCCTGTTTTAGAACACAACCACTCTTGTTCCCTTTCCATTTCTACTTATAATCCCTTTGACACGCTACAGGAATAGAACTTTTTTCCAATGCAGTGAATTCATTTGTATGTGTGTATGTGTGCATGTGTGTGTGTGTGGTTAGGCCTGTGGCTATATTCATGTATACTGTCATTAACTTCATGCATACTTCATGTGTGCATATGACTTACGTAACCAAGTACAGGGTGCATGCATGGTTTGCTTTAGCTGTGAGAAGTTGGCAGATAACACGTGGATGTTTGTCAGTTTAAGTGTAAAATGGTCAGTAACCATGGTTACAGTTTGTTTATGCGAGTCAGACTTGTTTTTAACTCTGCACTTCCCTCGTGCCAAAGTCCACATCATACACACTACAGTATGAGTCACAGCGTGTCTCCTCGTACCTCCATGATGTAACTGCTCCGAACTACCCGCAGTTCAAGCCTCACACTACAAATTACCAGCACATCTATGGAACATAACAGCCCCAGCCATCAAACTTCCTTTCACTTCCACAGCCCTCAGGGTAATTTAACCATTCGTGCCAGTAAGTTATTTGGCCTGACGATGTAGCTATTAAAACTATTGGCGCTGTATCTGATCTTGAGGGGAATGAAGTGAGGGAATGTTAGAAGGAAACTCTGTTTTTCCCCTCAGGGCTATTTCTTATTTCAAAATTGAAGTCTTGGTGAAGGCGTTACGTTGCCGTGGAGACTGGGTTCATTCAAAAGTGATATCTTGCCACAAATGTGGGGTCTTCCTTTTTCTCACGGTGTGTATTTGTGCATTTTGGAGTACATGGTGTGCATGTGTTTAAGTGCTTGGGCATGCTCCATTTGGCATTTGACTAATGATGTTTAAACCTCTTAACTTAATGCAAAATGCTAGAATGCTAATTTTAATATGTTCTACTTCTGCACACCAGACACTGATGTTCTAAGTGTAAAGACTTGCACATGTTCTCCCTGTTTCCAAAAAAGAATGAATGTCTGCAAGAGTCAAGCTTTCAATTAACCATCAATAGGCAGTCTGGATCATTGAGCACATTGATTGAATGTGAAATATAACTGCAAATTTGATGTTCGCTAATGGATTACTCAACGTGAGCAAGTTTTAAGAGTCTGTTCATTGATTTTCATACTGTTTAAATGGAAACCAATGGCTACCTGGAACAGTAGAGAAAAGTATCTGAAGTAGAAGAAAGTATCTAAAACTGTATGAGTATTCAGTTTCGTTTCAGTTGTGTGTTTGTCCGACATTTATTCATCCATGACTTTGTTGTTATCTCCTTCAGTGTTGGAAAAGAGTGAATTCAAGGACGAGCCCTTGTTGTTTCGTTTCTTTGCTGACGAGGAGATGGAGGGCTCCAACACCAAACACAAACCTATGAAGCACGACCTGAAAATAGTCGAGAACGTCATCTCCAAGTCTCTCCTGGTGAGCGCTCACTTCCAGTACTCCTTGGTGGCTTATTGATCGATTATATTTCGGTCTGTATTAGATGCTGTGACTTTGCTATAACGTACCCACCACTCAGAACAAACCAAAGGCACAGTAAATCATTAGGAGGCACGCAGCTGTGAGAAGGAAAAGTCATAACACTGCAGAAGTCCATTTTATACCCCAGTAAGCATTCTTTTCAGAGGAGGGAGCAAATACTACCACGGCTGCTATCTGTCTGTACCAGTATCTGCCTCTGGTGTGTGTGTGTTTTTGTGCTCTGTGAAAATGTCCCGGTCTGCTGGCTTGGGATTTTGCTGATGGGAGACTTGTCGTTTTTCCCCAGATAAGGCCCAGTGATGGAGGCTACGGCTTTACCCTGGAAGAGAGGAACAGAGTCCCCATCATCAAATCTGTAGAGAAGGGCTCCCCAGCTGAGGTGAGAATGCACACACACACATACAGTACACGTATGCACCACACATGTACTTTTTATTTTGTGTTTTGAAGCAATCTTCCACGCAGTGGATACGAAGAGGAAATCTCTATTGGCATTACTTCCCATTCAGCAGAACAAGGTTACAGTATATAAAATTAGATGGTGCAACACAACTAATGTGGTAGCTTTCTCCATTTAGGACTCTCCAGTCTGTCTACACACGGTTTGCAATTTCTGCAGTCAGCTGCACAGATTCGTGCAAAGGGTGTTTTTGGCTTTATGATGTTCAAACTGTGGTTCAGCGTATCCCCGTTTTTATTTAACATCATACTGCTGTATTTGATTTTGTTTTCCAGAAGTTATTCTGCAAAGCTGCGACGCCTTTTATAGCAGATGAGCGCCAGTCAGCAGAAGCCTTTTTGTTGTTAAGATGTGGTTTGATCATCAGTAAAAAAAGATATAAATCTCTAAGTGTTTGCTCCTAAACTAAACCTGCTTTATGGTGATGGACACTGATGCTAACACTAGAAGCATTTTCATGCAGAAATAGAGCGCATTAAAGAGCGCCATATTTTTGAGGTCTCCTTTTGGTGTTTAGCTTTGATCTACTAGATGAAAATGGGACAGAGTGGTTTGAAGGCAAATGTGATCAATCTGAGCGCACGACCAATAATTCCCTCCAGCCCTGAAGTAGCGCTGAATGCGCCTGGAAGGTCTGGATTGCATAGAGACTGGCGTTGTGTGTGTTTGCTTTTAAATATTCAGTCTGAGACAATGAAATCCACAACAGGATCCAGCTGTATACTTGTAGATAAAAGTTATCCCATATTGTCTCCTCTGACTGGGAGTGTGTACGCTTCCCTTTGTGATATATAGAAATCCTTTGGGAATATTGGTGTTTTTATACCAAAAAAGTTCACTTGAAGCTAAAACTTACTTTTCATTGTGATTCTGTATGATATTAAAACCTGATGCTTGACTCAGTTCTTTTCTATTATCTATTCTTTTCGCCTCTGTTATATTCTATTGTAAGATGGCTGGCCTGGAGGTGGGGAAGAAGTTGTTTGCCATAAATGGAGACCTGGTGTTCCTCAGGCCTTTCTCTGAAGTGGAAGTTCTCCTCAGGCAATGTTTCAACAGCAAGGGACCCCTCAGGGTGCTGGTTAGCACCAAGCCAAGAGAGTAAGTCAGATCTGCATATGTACATGCCTTAATGTGTGCATATGTTTCAAGGTACAATCAAAGAGATATTATCAAAGTCATCTTGCATCAGCTTTTCCCTCCTCTTGTCCACAGGACAGTAAAGATCCCAGACTCGGCTGATGGGTTGGGTTTCCAGATTCGTGGCTTCGGCCCTTCTGTGGTCCACGCTGTTGGGAGAGGTAAGAGATCACCACCTTTAAGCTGTCTGGCCTCCTCAGAAAAAGGCCTCCCATCACCTTTCTGTTATTGTCGCACAGCTGGCAAGCAGCTGCCACACCAATCATTGGGGGTGTGCGTGACTTGGCCACAAGAGGCCAATTTTCCCCCACTCATGCTCTCCCTGTGGCTCAGTTGGTTGGTTAATGGTGCTGCCAAAACTGAGAATTAGCTGGTTATCAGTCACTTTCCACATCACAGTAATTCCCATGTACCTATTCACATTTTTCTTAGCGGTTCGGTTCCTCTGTGTGATGGAGAAGCACTCAGCATTTTTTCATCAGAGTCCCTCTTTTTCTCCAGCACACACAGCATGTTTAGTAGCACTGCTATCAGGGCTGGCACAAGATAGGGTCCAATCCAAAAACAATCCACGGCCTTGTCTGGCTGTTCTCAGGGGAATTGAATCTTGTTTTTTTCCTTAAGCAATCTAAGTGGGATAACAGGGTAGAAATGTGCTGGGTATGTGCTTGCGTGTGTGTGACTGTGTGTGCATGTGTTGGCTTGATGTAGTGGTTGCCTGGGAACCTGCTGTGTGTTTAAGTAGATGCTCTGATCCCCCGAGACAAAGCTGATGATGTAGGAGGTGTCTAATCCCTTGGATTGTCATAACAGCTGCTGTCCCCTGGTGTCTGAGGTCAACAGGAGCAGGTAATACCAATTAGAGGCAGAGAAACTGAGAGACAGGGGTAGGTGTGTAAGGAGAGGGAGCAGTTAAACAGATAGGTTCATCATGAAATTAACTTTAGGTAGCAATTCACTGTATTCTCATTGTTTTATATTGCCACTATTGTTGGTGATAAGCCTTTTTCACTGCATTTCTTTGCTATAAATTTGTCTTTTTCTTCCGGTTTTTCTCTGTGAAGTTCGTGGTACCAATTTTAGCCAGGCTAGCCAGTCGGTGGGTTCACCACTTTGGTTGAGACTGAAATATCTCAACAACTTCAAGATGGATTGCCCTGAAACTTTATGCAGGCATTCATGGTGCCCAGAAGATGAATCCTAATGACTTGATTTTCCCTTTAGCGCCACCATGAGGTTGACGTTTATGGTCTGACATTCATGTCCACATTAGTGCCAATTATCAACTGATACCATGCTAACGCTACACGAAGATGGTGAACTAATAAACATTATACCTGCTAAGCATCAGCATGTCAACATTGTCATTGTGAGTATGTTAGCATGCTGACGTTAGCATTTAGCTCAAAGCACTGCTGTGCCTTGCTCGCCTTCCTAGCTTGGCTGTAGATTCAGTCTTGTTCCCTGTTTAGGAGTAGTAACTCCACCGCTGATGCTTTAACTACCCCAATTTTTCTGTAGTTATTCCAAGAAACATGTTGTTTCTGTTGTAAATATGAAACACCTCACGCCTTGTTTACTGGAGGATTTTTTCAAAGAGAAACTTACCTGAAACAGAATGTGTAAATAGAGCTACTGACCATTGCATTACATCAGTCTGTGATAGGAAAGCAAAATACACACACATGAAGAGATGCAACCCCAATAACATGAATGTTAGAGTACTGTATCTTGTACCACACACTGCAGTCTGAACAGTCCCTTTTGTATCTGCCCTGTTGTTGTGTTGGACTGTAGCATGTTTTTATGTTGTATTATTAAGTACAGTGAACCTGTCTGTTCTTATACTTTCTTACTAAGACAGTTAAAGAAAAACAATTTCATCACAATACTTGGCGAGAGGAATACAGATTCTTTATATTGCAATGTGAGGTATGCATGCTGTGTGTTGAAGGAGCTATAAAAACAAATGGGAGGAATATTTAGTCTGCCATGCACTTCCTTCTGATAGCTGTAAACCTTGAAGTTCTCTTATGGTCTGAATCACATCCCTCAGAGAGGCCCTCGTCTACCCCAGATAAACAACTTCCCTCCTCTCCACGCTCTCTCTCACACTCCTCCTGAGCTGCCAAAACAGGAAACAAAGTTGCAAATACAAAGACGAAAAAGGAATGTTGTTCAACCCAATTTTGTGTACAGGATGTGGAAGATGAGACAGTTGTTTTTTGGGATGTGCTGGTGTTTGTTTCATCCCGATGCTGCTTTCACCTGCATGATAATGTGGCGTAGTTGTTGCCCTTGATGCCTCTCCTCTCACCCTTTGCTTGTCTCCATCTCACGCCAGGCACGGTGGCAGCCATCGCCGGTCTCCACCCGGGCCAGTGCATCATCAAGGTGAACGGCATCAATGTAAGCAAGGAGAGCCATGCCAGCGTCATCGCTCATGTCACCGCGTGCAGGAAGTACCGACGGCCCACACAGGTGAGGCGGGAGAAGAAAGGAAAAGGAAAAAGGGAATAAACTGCTAGACACTGCAGTTTTCCAAAAGTTTTATTTCATGGGAAAGAGTTTACAAATGTTTAGGGTATCATTTGTTTTCACAATGAAAATTCAAAATAAAACGTCTGTGTGAGCACGATGAAGATATGGTCCCCTAAGAAAAGATGAATTCTTTTTTGCAATTATGTTTGATTTGGAGGTCACACTTTCATTTCCCATGACCTACACGGGTAGAAAGTTACGATAATTTGAATTGTATGTTGATTGATCTGATAGTTATGTGTTTGAAACTGGAAGGAGAAAAAGTGTGGGAGATCATAAAAGAGCAAAAGGAACGAAAAGAGCAGAAAAGAGGGGAAACAAGGACTAGCTGACCGTGAGAAAAAAACAGGCAGACCTCCTAGCTCCCGTTTACCTTCAAATCTCTCACTCTCTCTTTCTTTCTGACTCTCTCTTTCTTTCTGACTCTCTCTTTCCTTCTCTTGGGTCATTACGCAGAAATAATAGTAGTTTTGGCTCCTCCACCGCTGACCCCTGGCTCACAGCGGTGGGCCTGCTGTGGGAGACTGGCAGGCTGCAGAGAGAGGTGGGAAAGGATCTGGGGGTGGCTGGGGCTCAGGGTGGGTGAGATCCCAGGAGGGGAGGGAGGAGAAAGATGGAGGAAAATATGGAGGATTTTTTTT
>NTHP01000091.1:736087-751646 GCA_003416845.1 Oplegnathus fasciatus | reverse complement strand
CTGGGAGAGTGGTTGACAACAGGCGAGTGTAGGGGGAGAGAGTGAGTTCAGTCCACCTGTTGAAGGTGGGAAAATTGTGCGAAATTGAAACCTTGAGGTGTGTGTATGGTGTGAGTTAGTGTTGTGTGTCACTATAATTGAGCCCTGTCAGGACTTCAGGCTTAATGATGCACTTCAGGGTTCCAACACTACTGGAGATCTGGTTTACATCAAGTATGGACACAGAGGAACCGCCCTCTCTTTCTCTGTCTCTCTCTCTTTTTCTGTGTGTGTGTGTGTGAGAGAGTGTGTGGTTGTACGCTAGAAGACCACAGACCAGTAGGCAGGCACAGCATGTAGCCTTGGCAGAAAACCCACTGTGGGCTTGGGTGCGGAGAGAAGAAAACAGACACAGACAGATACACAGACACACACACACACACACACATACACACACACACAAGGCTGTGTGGCACGCTAGAGTGAGTTGATGAGATTGGCATGGGTTTGCTTTTGCGGTCTCACCAAGCACCATGTTCCCATATGTTTGTGAAGGCTTTTCACTGTATGCTCTGCCAACCCAACTGTGACACTGTACACCATATCTGGGCAGAATCAGCTAAACATGCTGCATCAAACCCAAACCTCAGCTTGTGTACACACACACACACACACACATACGCACACACACACACATATATACACACACACACACACCAGAGTTCTGTTTGTTTAGAGTTTTATTTTCCATCTTTCTAGCAATAGAAATGCCACCTGTAATGCCACAAGTGAGAGTAAACAATAGACAGCGTGACAATAGACAGATTTGTGTTGACAGTTGTGTGACTGTAATGGTTCCAGTCAATTTAATTCTAAGCGAAAACACACAGTAGTTTTACAGTTCAACATGAGTTCAGAGTGTAAATATAAAAATCAAATCATTTGATAGAGACAAAACATCCTGTTTTAATCGTTTCATGTTTTTTATGATGCAAAAACATTTTCTAAATTCCTTTGTTGTAATCCTCTGCAGCAAGATACTATTAAGTGGGTGTACAACAACAGTGAGAGCGCCCAGGAGGACAACCAGAAAACTAACCAGAAACCAGCCCCTGAGGAGAACGGCGATGGCTTTGAGTGTAAAGTAGAAGGTGACCACACACACACACACACACACACATGCACACATTCAGAAGAAACTACATGAGAATTACTCCTCTGGGAAAAGAAATTCCACTCAAGGTGTCTGTGGATGCAACGCAGGCTTGTTCGCGGGAACACAAGCCCGCCGCCCTCTCTCCAGTTAACAAGTCAGACGCAGCTCCAAGCAGGCTCATCTGGAGCGTGTTAGTCTGAGAACAGCCGCCTCCTTTGGCTCATCAAGTGTTAATTCTCAGCCTACGATTTATGGATCCCAATGAGAAAGTAAAACAGGAAAGCTATTCCTTTCATAGCAAACAGCTCCGGAGCGGGATTTATTGCCATATTAAGTCATCGCGTTAGCGTAGGGCTGGTTAACTTAATGCTCTTGGAATTGCTCATCATTTTCGGAGGGTGATGGAGGGTCTTCCTCTGAAATGAACTGCAGATTTGGTCGTCTGAGGCCTCCTACAGTACAGAGTGTGTGATGATGAAAACGCTTTTTGTGGTGAATTCTTTGTGTTTATCACAGAACATGATCAGTCCATAATTCTTACCAGAGATCTGCTTCACCACTCTCTCCTTGTTCTTATGTATTTCAACAATCTCAGAGGTGATGGACAAATTCAACACTATAGCCATCATCGACGGGAAGAAGGACCATGTCAGTCTCACAGTCGACAACGTCCACCTGGAGTACGGAGTGATGTACGAGTATGACAGCACAGCTGGCATCAAGTGTCACGTGCTGGAAAAGATGGTGGAACCCAAGGGATTCTTCAGCCTCACCGCTAAGGTATTCTGTCTGTTCAGCTAAACAATATGACCTAATATATATATATATTGTGATATGTATAATGTATGATATATTGTCACATTTATCTTGATAACAATAAATGTAAGTGTCATCAGTACATCACAGCTCCTTTCCCACGCTGAATTCATTTTTATGTCAGAATTAATGTTGGTATGACCAGTTAAAGGTTCTGGACATCTGAACTGGACTTTAGGCTAATTGGCTGGATCACGTGTCACATGTATCACTTGTATTCCAGCAGAAGAGTACAGGTTAGCTTTTGGGGTTTTGGATAAAATATAATAAAGATGCCATGTGCTGTGCGCACTACATACACAATTCACAGAAAGTGGGAGGAACAGGCCCTGATCTAAGACCCTAATCCGGCCCCGTCCAGCTCTAGGGGAATGCCCTGTTTAACTAATGGCAATTACGTCTATCAGAATTTAAGAAGCAAACATGTTGTTGTTTAGGCTCTGACATGAACTGTTTTTAATCTTTAGTGTCTGTTGATAGCAGAGAGAGCAAGAAAGAGGTAGAGAGGAGACAGAGGGAATGGGAGGGAAAGTTTTATTACCTTTTAGGATGATGAATAGTGCTGCTGGTGTTCATCACCTCAGAGCCTCGCCTCGCTTGATGAAGGAGTACAATAAAGATGTAAGCAAACCATGACAATGCTTCTTTCTCTCACTGGGCTACAGAGCAGCAGTAGATGAAAAATAGACTTTTGCTGTTTGGATGGAAGTGAAATCTGAGTAGAATTTGTAATCAATCAGATTCTGACTGATAATTCAAAAGAACTTTGTCGTGGCATTTTGCCTCGAGTTTGAAATGGCGCACAAAATTGTAATTTTTTGTTGTTGAATACTTCTACACAGAAAGATACAGCCAGCAGCTCCCCTGCTGTGTAGATTCATTGAGGGGCTTGATGCTAGTTAAAACTGACAGCTTTATTTTAGTCATGTTAGTTCCCAGCTGTGTTAAGTACGTGCTTTTTGCATCCCAGCGGTGATGTTCACAGAATGATCATTATTGATTTAAGATACACAGAGGAAAGAGGATTCAGTCAGACAAAGATGCACACATGCTGGTGTGGATAATAAAAAGTACTTCGCAGCATCTTTCTGCCAAATTCCATGACGAACAACTTCTCTCTTGTTCATGGTAAATTAGCGGAGATCACAAGTTGGGTTCATGTCTTAAACTGATCTAGATTTATAGCCCTTGTGTTCTGAAGTCTTTACAAGCACCATCTTACATGAAAGCCAATGACATGCACACAAATAAAACTTGCCGTATCCCTTCCGACTATAAGTAATTTCCCATTCCTCCAAAGTGAAAGTAATTTTAGTATTATTATAAACATCTGCCCCAGCAGTCCACAGTGTCTTCTGAGATCTGTGTGATGTTGAATTTTAATATCGCTAACGCTGTCGGGGTACATGGGTTTTTCTTGTGCTTCAGTCTCTTCCTGCTATTACATTTCCTCCCCTGCTTTTCTCTCTCCTCCACTGGGCATCTCATTAAGGCGGCTCAGAGTTTTGTGTCTCTCTTCCTCCTCATATCTAATCTCTGATCTGGAAAGTCAGAGTCTACATACGTACAGCATATGTATGACAATCTGGGTTTATCTCCGTGGATTTATGAATAGCACATGGAAAATTTTGATATCCGAGTTAAACTACTCATGAAATGCTTTAGAGGAATCAGCCCTCCGGCCAGATTGTATTTTGTTTTCCGACGAAAAAGAGCTCGGTCATTCATTTACATCCCATTAGTTGTTCCAAAAGGGATTTGAGAAGCATTTGCGTGTCAGTTAATCATTCCTGCCTTTGTTTGCCCTTTCTCTGACCAGATCCTGGAGGCGCTGGCGCGTAATGATGACACGCTGGTGCAGATGTGCGGCAGGTTGAGTTTCAGCTGCGATGTAATCCCAGAGGAGCTGCAGGTACGCTTCAGTGCCATGTGCGGTGAGAGGGTGGAGCACATCAACCGGCGTATCACCAACTACAGAAAGGTAACCACCCTGTGCTGCTCTGACAAACAGAGATTCATCAGTCTGTCTGCTCTGGATGATATTTCTCTCCACTGTGAACTGCATATGTATATTTTTACACAGCTTGGAACCATGAAAATGGTCTTCTGCAATCCTCTGTAGACTGACAATAATAGGAACAGGATACAGCTGGTGTAGAAATACCACTTTTACATAGTTTTTGCTGTGGTTCCACACTGTGGTCCTTGTCCTAAAAGAAAGAAAGAGTGGAAATCCTGCTGAACCAATTCAAAGTCGATGCACTGTGACAGAACTTTTATAGCGACCTCCTCTGCACTCTGACTGTGATTGAAAATAATCTCTTCTACATGTATAAACTACCTAAGTGAAGAAAACATACTCAAAATGTTCTAAAAAAGCATAGGTGTATGGCTGTTGATGGATGGCTGTTTTCTCACTGTGCTGACATCAAGCCAATGACACGCTGAAAGCAAGTTGAACATAAGTGTCAGTGTGTGAAGACTGTTGTGCTAAAATGTAATCAGTTCTCGTTGACCTGAGAGTGAAGAAGAAATATTTAGCCAAAATGTCTGTCATTGACTTCCAAACTTGTCAATAACCTTGTGAATATGTGTGCAGTATGTAGTATTTTCTGCCGCTTTGTTTGTAATTAGGTTACAGCTGGTTGTTGACACAGCCAAAGTATTTTCATCACTTTTCGTTCACATCTGTAAGCATGTGTCTATAGGCCAAACATCCCGATGTGTGCAAGTGTGCGTGAGAGGGGAAAAAGGAAAAGATTTGACTCAACATTAGAGTGGGTCTTGGATTAATTACCAGTCACTTATAAATAGCCCCGCGCAGCCACAGCCAGGACTTTTGTTGTGTAAGATCCCCTCCTGCACTGGAGCATTCCTTCTCAGACCCCTAGAGAGAAAGGAGGGGGAGCGAAAGTGGAAGAATGGGAGAAGGAGTAAGAAGAAGTGAGAGAGAAAGGAAGGATGAAAGAGGGAGGAACTGACATAAAGAGACACAAAGACAGAACCGAGAGTGATATAAGGAGAGATGTTAACCTGAGGCCTGAGTCCACAAACCTCCAGAGACACACAAGAGATGTGGTGAGACTCTTTGGTCTCATGAGAAGGTCAACTCATGGTCCATCTGGAGCACATCATCTCGCTTGGAGCAGCAGCTTCATACTCCAGCTATCTGAGATAACCGAGAAGACATGTTTGGTTTAAGGTCCTTAGTTGACATATACATTATGTTATGCTTATGTTGCTTGACAGCCTGAGTTGCTAAAAACTGATCTGATGGTTTATAGCATGCGCTGTGTAACATCCAAGACAGGATGCAGGCCCCATGATGGAGGGTTCAAGGAAAGTGCAACCAAATGTTGCAAAGAAAAAATGTGTTTGTGATATTCTGTATCAGCTCTATTGGATCCAAGCAGTCCTTCAGGCTCCCTGTGTATTTTGTTTTACATGGAGATGCTATCTCGTAGCACGTTAAGGAAGTGTCCTTGCACAGCAGGGTTGGGTGGAGTTAGGTGTATGAAACTTCTATAGCATTAAGCCACACAGGAGGATATTTTCACTTGTTTAACAGTGCATACAGGGTACATGTGCTGTTAACTTATCTGAAAGAATCTTTATTTCATTTGAAGTAACATCATTTTCAGTGGAAAGTGTGTTTGATATTACTGCAATAAGCATAAAACCACAGTTCCTCTTCAACAAATTCAAAACATGAACTTACATACTGGAGAGTTTGTTGAAGTTACAAATCAAATCACAAATGGCAAAACACAATTTCATCATATAATCTTACAACATGATGATATGAGCTGCTACACACCAGCTTAATTCAATTCATATCAATTTCAATGATAAATGGTCGTGTTGGGGTCTGGAGTTCTTCACATATGTGAGCAATGATGATGCTATGCATCTGTCTTGGATCTTTGATTTGGGTTGAATATTTGAACTGCCACATAAAAAAGGAGGCATGTAGAAAATGTACAGTAATGTGTGTTTATACTTTTCTTCTAGCGCCAGCTGTCGTATATGTAAAACAAAACAGTACATTTAGTTGACAGATGTTCTGCACTGTGTTTCACATGGAGCCTTTTATTCTTGTGCTGGTCAGGTACACAGACTTTTGAAGCCTGCCTGTTCTAAAATTGTAATTTCAATCTCTATCCCCCAACTTTGAATAGTATTGATTATAAACCTACCAGCCAATACATTCCCTGCAGGAAGTGCCATAGCAGTGCAATATCTCTACCCATATTTCTGACAAATTACCTTCACTTTACCAATCACATTAAAGAAAACATGTAAACATATTTTATCTCTAAACCACCTGCATCTCTCTTTTTCTACTGTTTAACAGTTTGCTCGGGTACTGAAGAACAGAGCATGGCCCACCTTTAAGCAGGCTAAGGCCAAGGTGTCCCCCCTCCATAGCAGCGACTTCTGCCCTACAAACTGTCATATCAACGTGATGGAGGTGTCCTACCCAAAGACCACCACCTCTCTGGGTAGTGCCTTTGGTGTGCAGCTGGACAACAGGAAGAACACGCTGGAGAAGGGAGGACGCAGCAGTGCTGAGCAGGGTGAGTGAGGATAGGGAGCATGAAAAACACTTAAGAGTGGAATAATGACTCATATTCATCTGAATCTGCTGATAAATTTCAGACTTTTCACTTTACTTACTTTTTTCCCCTGGCTTGTTTGCATTCCCCAAGGTAAGCTAAACCCCATGGTTAATGTCCAGCATACTATCACCACTATGGCCGCACCATCGGGTCATAGCTTGGGCAGGACAGAGGGTCACGGCCTTCGCTTCCTGCTCAGAGAGGAAGACCTGCTCACCCTGGATGCTTACCAGAAGCTCCTCTACAAACTCACCACGGTTGTCAAGGAGATGGAGACGCATGGTGCCCATATTCACGAGTGAGTGGTTATATGTACATACTTGCAGTATATACAACATCTGTACCTGTGCAGCCACATGAAAGTAGAGATTCGAGTGGTGAAATTTGCAAACACATACACACACACGCACGCACAACTAACATGTGTTTACTTGTTTCTCATATGCACAACCCTCCTGCACATCATTCCCACAGTGTATATGTTTCATTAAATGGGCTTGAGTTTGAGATTAATCTATTCGAACACAAATTGCAAAACAAAAGGGTGAAATTGATAGTTTTTGAAACACTTCAAATCACTTTTTGTTTATGATGGAAAGAGATACCCTCCCCCTGATTCTATTCAACTTGATTTGAAATGTCCTTTGAAACCAGATTGCCTCATATAACAAGCTGTAACTTTGGCAGCCTGCTTGGTCAATGTGCTGCATCTGGCTCTGGGCAGGCATACATTTTGGTCATTACTCTAGCACCTGTGTGTGTGTGTGTGTGTGTGTGTGTGTGTGTGTGTGTGTGTGAGAGAGAGAGAAACATAAGGAAGAAGAAAAACAGAATCAAGTCAGTGGTTTTGTCTACCATATGTCTGCGAAGGTATGCTCATGCTTCATTTACGCTCAGGATTTTAAACCCGATATGGTATGTGTGTGTATTAGATCACTGTTTCCTGGCAGGCCACTCTGTGTTCAGCACGGTTCCCGGGTTCATTGTTTGGAGGCGCACGAGGCTACGGAAAGGAAATGGGAAACGCTACCTCCCTTACCCCCAAACAGGAAATACAATCTCAATGAAGTTAAGGGTGTGTCAGTAGGCCAGGTGCCCTCTGGAAATGCCATTCACCAACAATGGACCACTGATATATGCATGTACAATACACAGAAACACACCAGCACACACATACACACTTACTTGTATGTTACCAATGTGTGTAAAACCTCTAAAATGATCAAAATACCTCTTTCTAAATAAGGTGTCTTAAAAAAAAGAGACTTTACTCTTCCAGATTTCCCCTGCAGTAGTTGGTAATTATTGGTGGGCAGCTGACTGATTACAACAGGCGTATGTGTTATGAATCTTTAAATGATCATTTGATTGATTTAGTCATTAGAAGTCTCCTCAGCTAAGGCAGCAGCATTCGGAGAATGACATTAAAAGTCGCTAGATGGAGCGGAGCTGTCACCTAACTGTGGTAATAATGAGTCGAGTCCACAGCAGGGCTCTTAATGACTGAGTCTGGACAAATTTTGTCATGCTCCTGTCAGTGCCAATTAGTGTGGCCGTGTCCATGCGCATTCAAATGGTCTGAGACACGGCTAGTGAGGGGATAATGACCTTTACCATCCGCTATCTGTTTAAACATGCAGACGTACACACACATGCACACTTCAGGAGCTTGTTAAGAGTGAGCTGTGTGGGTGGGCACGAGTGTTTCACAGCAGTGGAACTAATATGGGCTGTGCTGCTAGTAGTTGCAGTCTGGGTGCATTGCTCTGACCTCTGTGGGTGTGTTCAATTGTCCTGAGCTCTTCATTAGATTAGTTTGCATATTAACCTGTTCGCTGACTAGGGTCAGTACTACTTGTTTTGTTCAAACACACCCTACCCTTTCTCTCCTAGCTCTGCTGGCTTTGTCAAGTGTCTCAGTGTCTCTTTGTCAAGTCTCATTTCCTCTGTCTTGCTTTCTACACACCCGTCTGCACACATAGACACAGACATTCTTCACTCTCTGTGTCTCTTTCTCTTTCTGTACTGGGTGTGACTAACTTTGACAGCACCACTTTACCACTTTATAATGATGTAATAATGAACTAAGGTGGCCATATTTATGAGGGCTTTTTTGTGCGTTATGTCAAATGCAACCCCCCTTCCCGTTCACAACGCAAAGTCATGAGAGGAAGTCTACAGTACATTCATCTGAGATTAGAAATATCCTCAAGTAATTTAGGAAAAGAAAACAACTGGAGATAGAGTGATGTTACATAATTTCTTGGCTGATTCTAGAGGAATCCGTTTTGAGGCACAGACCTGTGAACCTTTGTCTCGGGGCCACAGACGAGGGGTCACAGCTGTGTGTGGACGTGCCCCGTGGTGTGCTTTATATCAGGACCTCCTCCCTTCCTGAATCAAATACNCCCCCCCCATTTTCCTCCGCCATTTTAACATATTTTCCTTATTCTGTGCACATCATTAATAGTGTCCTGACTGGCAGCGGTTTCAGAGCTATAGGGTCCTCTGACTTATTTACCTCAGTATGGATTAAAGCATGCAAATGTTCCATCATGAAACTGCCTGATGTAGAGCTTTGTAATGCAGATGCACTCATAGATGCAATGGAGGCGATTGATGTCTAATGGTTTAATGTGTCGAAGTGGGTTAAAGAGCTGCCTGTGAGAGATTAAGAGATCTTTCTGATTGCTTGCGATAAGCAGTGGTGTACTTTGGCCTACTCTCTTCCTTTCTGTTTTTTCCCCTTTTTCTCTCTCTGTTGAAGCCCCTTCTCTGATCCAGTCATTGTTATTCTCCCTTGCTCCCTCCGATAGTTTGCGCCCCAAAGGCCCCAAACTGGGCTCACTTCTTTATTAACCAATAGCCAATCACAGAGCCTGGAGAGCTTCTCCATGGCGATGGAATGCCACTCTGCTTTGGAGGGGCATTGTGGTGGCTCCTGGAGTGGACCATAATGAGGGCATCTCTGTGGCCTAGTCAGCCTGTGAATGGGAAGAAAGGGGGTCAATGGAGAGAGAGGAATGGGGGGAAACGAGAGGTGTTTAAAATCATAAAGAGGCATAAAAATCTGAGATGCATTTGGGTACTATGAAGGAGACAGGTTGTTTATTTCATGTAGCTCTGAGTGGCCCCAGGCAGCCCCTCCCCACTGCCTCCACTTTGAAATGTCCTTAAGGCCGATGTTGTGACGCAATGGAAAATGTAAGCGGACACAAATTAAAATAAGGCTGAAATGTAAACAGACATTGCGTGTCAGAGTGTGTGCGTGGGGAGAGATCAAAAAAAGTCCAAGCCTTGCATTTGTTGGAATATGGCTTTAAATGCCAACATGTGTTGCTGCAACTGTGAAAATATCCCGGCCGGCCTCTTCCTGCTCTTCTGATAGTTGCCTGATACAATACAGGCCAGCGGCACTGTAGCAGTGAGAGGGGGAGCTGATCTTTGCAGTGGAGTTGCAGCGTGTTGACACAGCTGTACCCTGCTACACGTTTCAACCTATTAATATGATGTGGATCCCTGGCCAACTGAAGCTGTTGTGCGGAAGCCAAGCACAAACAGGTTGGGGTTTTGTTTGGCTCGCTCAGTCAGCTGTTGGAGCCCACGTACATGTACAGTACGCACATACTGTATGTTACAGTGTTTGGACACATGTACAGTAAAAGCTTCCTGTGTAGCATTAGTCTGATCAAAGAAGCTGTTTTTATCCTGCTGTCTCAAATGTTAGTTTTGGATGAATGTCACAGCTGCATAGCGGCATAGCCCCTTCTCTGTCTTTCTACCGTTTTCTCTTTCCTCCCTTTTTTCTCTCCATCAGCCTTTTATCCTCCATCACCCACCCTCCAGCGACAGAGGCAAGGACCCCAGAGAGCTACATATCGGCGGAGAGTGAGGGGGAGAAGGGGGAGCGGAACGGGAAGAAAGTGTGTTTTAACGTGGCAGGGGACGAGCAGGAGGACTCCGGACACGACACAATCAGCAACAGAGACTCATACAGGTAAAACTGAAGCGAAATGCTGTTACATAAAGATCTTAAAAGAACTAAAAACATTTTAGAAAAAGAATTACTCTGAGAGGTTAAATGCAAAACAAATCTATGATACAACAAAATTCAATAGCATAGCATAGTAATAATAGTAAACTTTATTCATATAGCACCTTTTCCATACAATATTTCCATACAATACCATGTCATACCATAGAATAGCATATCATATTGTGGTAACTGAGGACCAGAAGTGTTGAAAAACTAGATACATGAGTACATATACAGTCAGCTAATAAAGTATGTTTCTCTTCTTCTCAGTGACTGCAATAGCAACAGAAACTCCATTGCCTCCTTCACCAGTATCTGCAGCAGCCACTGTAGCTCCTACGTTCACAGTGATGAGATGGACTCAGGTACACAAGCATTACTCTCCACCACACTTCACACATTAGTTAACTTAATTGGCAGATAGAAATAATTCACTGTATAACATCTATATGGCCACTGTGACCATGTGACAATAAGAAAGAAATCAAAGTTCCCATCCGAGTCTCTTAATCCATAACCCCAATCAACCACAACGTCGCAAAACAGTCCCATAAGTGATGGGTCGTGATTACAATCTAACTGCATGATTATACCTTCTAGAAGGCGAGAACAAAAAAGCCTGAAGTTGAATCTAATTGGATATGACAGGCGTTTGGCCACACATCTCAGCTGGATTTGTCATTAACATCTTACGCAGCTGTGTATCCTGTCAAATATCCTTCCCCTCTGTCTCTTAGGATGTCTCTGTCACACACGCAGCCACACACACACACACATTGCAGCTATGTGTGATGTCAGATATCACCTCTTTTTTCTTCATCCTAAAAGCTAAGAAGTTATACATTTGAAAAAAATGTGTGAGTTTGCAGGATTTGCCGTCATACAGCACATGTGTTGATGCAGTAAGACGACACACAGTAAACGTGCACGCGCTTCATACAGTGCTTTAGTGGACTAATGCTGACAGGTTGTAACCACACCTCTGCAGGAGATGAGATGCCCTCCAGCGTGTGGCTGTCCCATGATAAGCAGAAGAAACTTCACAGCTTTCTGGAACATCTGTTTAGCCAGGTGGGTCAGCTAAACATCTGCACAGATGTGATTGATGTGACTTATTAGTGGAAAGTTTAAGAAACCAATTTTCTTACTATCTTAGATTTTTAAAAGCTGTTTTCGTCCCTGAACATTCCTTTAATCCAGTTTCTCTTATAGATAGATATTATTTTAAATCTTATATATTTTATTAATCCCCTTAGGAATATATTTAACTTTTTTGATATCTTGTAAAGGTGAAATTACTGTGTTGTCTAATCGTATTGTGTGAGAGATTGCCAATGGCTCTGATTTGATTGGTATCTAATAGCTAATCCGCCCAGTTAAGAAATGCGCGACATCGTCATTATTCAGCTACTATTCAAACACAAAACAATTATCATATTTCATGTGCAGCTTAATGTTTTTAAAGATCAAATATTTATTTAGACTTTTGTTTATGGAGAATAGGAATTGGGGATTTTTTTGCTTTTACTCACGCTCAGGAAGGGAAAATCGTGGCAGCCTTAAGCTGACCCAAGACCTTTTGAGACCTTTAAAGCAAAGGTTGACCATATCGGATTACGCACATACACACTCTAGCACACACACACACACACACACATACACACATGCATACATCATCCACGAGAAGTTTTATGAGGATGTCTCCATCGGCAGTGGAAAAGCAGAAAAGGCTATGCTTTGCTGTCTCTGCACTTTTGGGCCGCTTCCTGTCATTTGTTTTATTGTAGAGCAGTTTCCCTTAGCTTTGTTTACATACTGCATAGCAAATTGTATTCATTGGGGCTCTGTGGGATTGTGTGTGTGAGCGTGTGTGTGTTACAGAGAGAGCGAGAGAAGCAGGTGTCGGTTATGTTTGTCCAGCAGTTTTTGTTTCCCTCCACATACTTTCGATCTTGGCTTAGTGGGAAACTGCATCATGCAAGTGCAGCTACTTGACCCTTGTGCTTTCTCCAGGTGGACTCGATCACCAGCATGCTGAGAGGAGCAGTGGTGGCTCGGGCGTTCGAGCAGACCAAGTGCTTCACGCCTGGAAGAGGATTACAAGGTAAAACACCAGGACTGTGATGTGCTCCTGGCTCCGAAACTCTGATCTCTCAGCATCTTTTATCACATCTCATACCCCAGTGCATCTAGTAGAAATGTAAAAGTTACTCTTTTAGTATCAAAAACATTGATTCTTTCTGTCTTATTTTCCTCGCTAAATGTCTGCGTTTCCTTTTGAGGAATGTTTTTTTTTTGATGGTGCAGCTCTGCTTCCTGGGCCTTGCTGGGCTGCACAGTGGGCCCGAGAGAAGAAGGATAATATTGAAGAAACTCCCGAGCCCAACCAGCAGCCGCCTGCGCATAGGGGCTTCAACTTCCTGTTGTGTAACGTGTGATTGTAGAGACATGGGGAATGTATTGTAGGTGGATTCCAGCTCCTAAAAAAAACTGATTTAACATCCATTTTCTCCTCTCTTCATTCCTCCCTCCTGTCTTTTCACTTCTTTTCCCCTTCAGCTATCCCACTGCCCTTCACTCTGAAGCACTTCATGGTGTTGACACAGCACCACTTAGTTGCGTACTCATCTCCACTTTACGGTTATTGGGGCGCTACAGTGCTTACCAGTCAATGGAAAATGTGACCCTGTAGCAGCTCTTGTGCTTGTGTGTTATCTGATCATTTTGTTTTTACTATGTGTTTATTTGCCACCTCACCTCATCTTGGCCTTGGTGTTTAACCATGCTGTCTATTGTTACATTTTATCTGTCGCAGGAAAATGTAGGAAATGTTGCTGGAAGAGGCTAAATTTATCCTTATCATTTCCCACTACAAATATAAAACAGTGTATCTTACGGTGCCCTTTCATGATTGGTGGAACTCTGGTCAGATGACTCAACCCATTTTGGAGATTAGATAGAAGAAAGCTACGCTCAAAAGCACAATTGTTTTCTTTCTTCTGTCTGTAAGTGGTGCAAGCACGTTTCCCAGACTTTGCAAGACTGTATGTTTTGTATCCTGGTGGTCTACTGTGCTATATCAGGATTTAATAAGCTCTGATATGATGAAAAAATGTGCTTATTCTATGTCCTTGAAAGTGACTTTAATGGAGTTTGACGAGCACTAAAAGCAAAAGAGCAGATTACACACTTATTCTGTATGTTTTGATGAGTGAAGCCTCCAAACACCCCGACCCATTTGGCACACACACTCCCCTCTCATCTCAGGCTGTCTTCAAGTGAGCGCGGCTATGCTTGAACTGAAAATAGGTCTGCTTGTGTTGAGTGTGTTTGTCTGTCTGTCTGTGTGTGTGTGTGCGCGTGTGTGTGTTTGTATGCATAAATGCCCTCAGGAGGGACGTGAAGGCCTTGATCAGAGCTGATCCATCTCCACTCCAGTAATATGTGTGGTTGATAACAGAGCAAATAGGATTATCTAACAAGTGGAGCATTCCTGCATCTGATCTCTCACTCTCTCCGTCGCCCTCAGACACACGCAGGCTCAAAAACACACACTCCAACCCCCCCTTGACGCCTCTGTTAAACAGCTACCCCTCTATCACAGATCTCTTCTTTCGTCTCCAAAGTAAACTTTTACAAGCCTTTCTGTCTAGTTTTGAGAGGGGTTACACCAGATTGATTTTTACACTCATGTTTTGCCACCGCAATGACAAGGAAGATTAGATTGTAGGCGGTCTAAAACTGGTGGGATACACTAATAAAATCAGAGGAATATTGTTTGTTTCTGGGCCTGTGTGACCTATCATTTTTGTCCTGTTATTCAGAGACATGGAGAGAAAGAGAATGAGACCAATGTGAAGAGCGACACATGAAGAGTAACTGAGATGTGAAGAGAAATAGAGGAGGAAAAGTGAAAGATGGGTAGAGATGGTTTGATCGGGAGTGAAAAAAACAATGGCAAAGGAGAGAAAGATGCAGAGATGAGTAATCATTTATTGACTGATGGCGCTTTTTGCTGAAATATTTATTGACTGAGTAATCAATCTCCTAAATAATTTAAGCGTGTACTTTTAAAGGGTTTGATGTGCTCTAACTGCTTCGGCAAAGTAACAGAAATTTTATGATGCCAATAAACATCTGCGAGTAGTGTTGACTAGAGAGTGCGGGAGAAAGGGAGCTGGAGAAGAGAAAGAAAGGAGAAAAAGAACAGATAGATGAAGATGATTAAGGAAGATGCATCAGAGGAGGGATGAAATAATAAGATCTGTTTATTAAAGAAACATTTCTTTCTTTCCTCATTATTGAATGATGCAAGAGGTGGACAACGGCTTTGTCATATAACTCCACGTTCTCCCTATGCTAGGCCTATGCTAATTCTCTGTGTATGTCTGTGTGTGTTTCTGCCAGAGTTTCAGCAGGAGATGGAGCCCAAGGTGAACTGCACCAAAAAGTTGCGTCTCCATGTCAAGCAGGATCCCTGGAACCTCCCCAGCAGCGTTCAGACCCTCACGCAAACCATCGCTAAATATGTTGAGGGTCAGTGTTTACCTGGAACGCTCCAAGCATGGTTGACACACACACACACACACACACACACACACACACACACACACACACACACACACTACTGTTCTTACATTTGGGGCCTCAGGCTTGTGTACACACACAGTCACATATAATATTTACAGTATCATGAAAAACCATGCCAGGCTTGGGAGGTAATGTACATTACAATGCTGCAGTGCACCTCATCATATTTATTAGATGCAGTAATAGCCCCTGTTACAGTTGTGCGGGTACACGCAGTCCCATTCCGCTAACTGCACTGTTCTCTTTAAACATTAAACCTAAAACCATCCTGGGATACATAAATTGGAGCTACAGTGTTGGAGCAGAAAACTAGCAAGTTAAAGAATTGAAGAGCTGCACACTGTGAGATTCCCTTGATTTTTT
>NTHP01000091.1:725587-736071 GCA_003416845.1 Oplegnathus fasciatus | reverse complement strand
TTTTTTTTTTAATCTAAATAGGGCGTTCAGCCTCATTTATTCCCAACGGGAGTGTGTGGTTTTATGTTTGTTGGCACATAGCTTGAACGCATAGACGCATACCGACATATGTACATACAGGCACACTCCAGGCAAACACACTGAGTTACAGCCCAGAGTGAAAGCCAGCCACATGACACTCCTGGGAAAGGTGAGCTGGCGGTCACAACTGAGCGAGTACAAATAAGCAGAGTTAATATTAATGTGCAGCTTGGCCTGTGTACACCACTTTTTTTTCCTACCTCTCCCCATGATGGCTTTTTCATGCAGTGCAGCGTCCTGCCAAGCTTCCCGCGGCTCTGATATGACTATAAACAAATATGGATTTATGTTATTATCTTTGCCTGTGGCTGGTTTTTATGATGCCGTGTTTTTTTTTCTTATATGTGAAGATAAACAGCTGTGGAGCCTGGATGGAGCAGAAGAGTTGTATAGCATCGCCCTATTTATGACTCTAAGTGGTTGAGTTTATAGTATAGGTCATACTACTGCAGTTGGGGAGAAAGCCTCTTTGGGAGTTGATATAAGATTGTTCACTGCCTCACTGCATTGCTTTTATTTGTTTTTTTCAGAGGTGAAGACACGGCTGCTCCTGGTCTTACTACAGTACACAGGTTTGTCTTGCATGTACTCTCCTCCTGCAGTAATACAGAAATACAGAATACAGTACTGACTGAAATTGTAAATGCATTTTGCACAAAAAATAAATAAATAAAATCATACCCTTTAAAGACATAGCATCCTGCTCTGGTGACCCAATCTGTGAGGTCAATTCAAATGAAGTGAAGAAAGAAGCAACTTAAAAATAATAAGTAAACATGACCAAAAGAGGACAAAATTGGAGTTGACATCTGCTAAACTCAGATGCCAACTCCTTAAGAGAAACTCTGCTGATGAAATTATGTGTTATGTTCTTTTACATACCTCCAGGAATTATAAATTAATAAGAAAAAGTAGAAAAAGTGTTTTGTTTTTTTTGAGGTTGTGGTGGGATTGTTTAATAGTGTCAAAGAGTTTGCGGTCATTCCTCATGACACATTATTAATTTCTGAGGGGTTCATGAACTCATTTTTAACTCAGTGGATTGCTGAACTTTTTCAGGGGAACTATTTCTCAGGAAATTATGGCAGCCAATTATTTTCCGCTTGGGCACACCTGTCATTTGCTCCCATTTTTTTCTGATACAATATTTAATACCCAGCAGATTAAAAAAAAAGCAGCCAAGACTTTCTGTCGCCTTATTGAAAGCTTAAAAGTTGCCACAGCATAGTCTGACCTAAAAAGTCTGTTTAATTACCATAACAAACTCATGGCACTGCTTTCCTGTCACTCCTTTTCTTTTAACCTTTTACCTTACCACTTTACACCTCAGTTTTTAATCTTCACTCACCCAGTTTTGTACTTCTTTCATCTATTTCTGATTATTCCTCACACTTTATTTTACTGTTTGTACTTTACCTCTTTTATAACACGGCTCTTCTCTCAGCCTCATGTCCTCTTTGTTTCCCCTCCAGACTCAGAGATCCAGTTGCGTCGAGACATGGTCTTCTGTCAGTCTCTAGTTGCAGCTGTGTGTGCCTTCTCAGAGCATCTACTGGCTGTCCTCAACCAGGTAAATTTATATATGTCTGGTTTGGATTTGGAAAAATGACCATACTTATAGATAGGAACTATTGAGGTGGTAAGAAATATAGTAAAATAATTAAAATATCTTTTTGTTTTTGGTTTGATTCTTTACCTCAGCTCACTAGCTTTTTTTGTGTCCACTCTCAGTTCCACAATGTAGGCAGGGAGCCGGACCAGGACAGCTCGGACCCCCAGGACCTTCAGGAGGCCCAGGAAGCCAGCCGCCGGTGGCTGGAGCAGATCGCCAGCGCTGGGCTGCTCTTCCACTTCCAGTCCCTCCTCTCCCCTAATCTGGTGAGCACCAGACCAGCCTTAGCTCTCAGTTAATCTGCTCTCTGTATACACACATAACCATATGGATTTGTTGTAAACTGACCAATCCTGTTGTTGTGCACAGCCAAAATGGTCACTTTCATAAAACTATATTTGCATTAAACATACAGAGATTTTGGCTTTAGCTTACACTAAGTCTGTTATTACATATTTTTCTTGTGCACCATCCAATATGTGTAGTACTACAATATACAGTATTCCAAACAATAACAATCATATATCAAACCATATGAATAACTGGGTTACAAAAACTTGCAGGACATGAATTATGCAACATTCAACGTTTTTGTTCTGCACTGAATCACTGTAATGGTGAGCTACAGTATAGCTAAGCAAATACGATGGGATCTACCATTTATGCGTTTGGATTTTAAGATCATCAATCAAGATGCCACTGCAGGCTGCATGGTGGATGCTAAAAAAATCACTGAAATGTGCTGAGCTTCATGCACAGTCTGCCCACAGTGACTGTGTAGGGATGTGGTCTGAATCGCTGACGTCTGTCGCTGATTTGCAGAGCCAGATCCCGCAGCCGACCTCCCTTATGTGTCACTCAAATAACAGACAGCTTCACCATCATGTGGATAGTTGCTGTTTAAGCTGGAATTGTGTCTGGGGGGATATTGTGGAACTATCTGTATAACTATATATGTTGAAAATTCATTCAGAAGTTTCTTAAAGGCCTCCATGCAATTCACGTTGAAAGGGATCAACTCACCACTGTCTATCTTTGTTCATTTGTGACGTGAACTTTGGGCTGTTTCAATTGATGCCTGTTACCTTATGTCAGTCTTTCACTGAAAGAAAGAGGAGGAGAGAGGAGTTCATTATGAACATCCACTGTGGATTGCTAAAATTGAGCCAAGCACACACCATGACCTGAGATCCATGTTAACCTTTCCCTCCAAAATCTTTTAATAATCTCAAAGTTGTCTTCAACCATGTTAGAGAAACTGAAACTCGAGTTTCGAGCTAAACTGTAATATGTTCTTTCACAGCAGTTATTTTCCTCAGTGTTTCTTTTCTGCATTTTGCATCATCAACCACATGGAAAAACATTTTTTATTGGGATGAGGTATTTAGATTTAGTGTCTATTCCTGTCTTCTTTCACTGGGAATTAGAAACACAGGAAGCGCCTTTTTAAAAGTGTATTTTGGATGAAGGGTGTGCGGTTTACGTCAGGTCCCCAGAAATCGTTGATGCTTTTTCCCTCTTCCTCCTGCAGTGCTGTCTCTCTCTTTCTCTCTGTCTCTCTTTCCCTTTATTTCTCAAGACATTTCCCTTTCAAGTGTCCCTGTGGAACAAAACAGGGTCTCAGTACCTGCAGGTGATTCCAGTGAAATCTCAGCACGCTCCTTTTTAGGGCACCACATGAAAGGCAGCATGAGGCAAACTGGGGATGCTGTGGTGGATGTGTGTGTGTCTATGTTTGGCTTTTTGTTTACACTGAATGTGTGTGAGTGTGTCGGGGGGGTGTGTGTGTATACATGACGCCCTATGAGATAAACTTGCCCACACACAGCAGGCGTCACTTGGCAGGGCAGCGGGTACCCCTCTGTCACATGTCGGGCCATCTCAAATGTGTCTTTAGAAAAAGGCCCTAATCCTCTTTCACCGCTGCTCCGTTTATCCCTCTGCATGTGGTGGATGAAGAGAAGAGGGGAGAGACAGAAGAAAAAGAGGAGAAAGAGGGGGATGACAGAGGAGCGCAGAGTGTCACAATCCGAAATATTCGCCAGCCGCTATCGCTGTGGCCACGAGCAGATGTGCTTGTTTGTGTGCGAGGATGCTGTTTGAAAAGGAAACATGCGCACATACACACGTTCAGATATGTAAACAAACACAAACAAGCTAAAGCAAGCACAACAGGCAAAGGCGTAAGCATACACACACTGTCATGTGTACAAACACGAGCTAGCTCATCAAGTGGGCACGTGTGCACACAGTTAGAAAAATGGCAAAAGCTTCTTGTACAATTGTGTCTTCTTTGCCTTTATACACACACACTCACAGAGGTGAAAGTAGATAAAGTTCCCCTTTAATTTGTCATCTCTGTGTAGCTACTTTTACTAAGAAAATAATCTAAATACTTTCTCCACTGCTGCACTCTTAATAGTATGCTGTCTTTCTCTCTTCAGACTGATGAGCAGGCCATGTTGGAGGACACTCAGGTGGCCCTCATTGACCTGGAGAAGGTCACATTCTACTTCCAGCAATTTGAAGGGGAGCCACTGGTGGCCAGTAAGTACAGAGAGACTTTTAGCTTACATCTTTAAAAAACATCATTATAGTCTCATCATTGCTACTACCACAGTTTATGAGAATGAGATTGAGCTTTAAATAAAACTCTTAAATATCTCTCCTCTCCTCTCCTCTCCTCGTCCTCGTCCTCCTCCTCCTCTCTTCTGGCAGACATGCCCATGTCATACCAGGTGGAGGGCACCCGTCAGACCTTGAAGGTTTGCTTCTACCTGGAGAGTTTCTACTTCTCCCAGCTGCCTCATAGACTGAAAAACGGAGGAGGCATCAAAATCTACCCCGTGCTCTTCACACAAGGTATAGCGAGCCTGGTTATGGAAGTCGGCATGTAGTGCAGAGATGAAAGTTGCTTTATAGATGATGGAACACTGGCAGATTGTATATACGGTGCTTTTATCACTTTATCTTTCGCTCTTTTGTTTCATCCCTCTCTAGCGCTGGAGAGTATGGAGGGTTATTACTACAGAGACAATGTGTCAGTGGAGGAATACCAGGCCCAAATCAATGCTGCCTCATTGGATAAGGTCAAGCAGTACTACAAGAGACTGAGGTATGGTACACAAGACATATACACACAGATATTACTTTGACGCTACGTATTTTGTGTGATTTGGCAGTTTTTTAGATCTCATATAAATCAAGACGACCTCCCATTCGGTCAGGCTTGACTCTCAACTCCCAGCAGGGCCTCGAGGTGATTGGCTGAGAGAGACACACAGCGGGAATGTTTTATGATTGGTTGCGAAACACACGCAGCAGGGGCAGCAGTGATTGGATGAGAGTGCCCAGCGTGTCACCGGCGCTGATGTAGTGCTTCTGTGCAGCTGCTGCACTCAGTTACCTCACACCCCATTGGTTTGCCACACACCGGAGACCCTTTGTGATTGGCCAGGCGTGGATGATTTAATGAGGTGGAAACGGATATGAAGAAACAGACACTTCTGGGAGTTGAAAATAAAGGCTCGGCTTTATTTAATCTCCTGAATGTATGAGCGAGTGTCAGACCTCTACAGTGTGCCGTCTGAATATCAATGTAGCTTCACATTAGATGATACCTTGTGATTCCAGAGACTGAAAGTCACAGTTAAATCAACTGTGTATGAAGGGATGTGGGTGTCTGCGAATGCACAAAACACATTAAGAATTCATATAGAGAGAATCTCAGAGACTGTGTAATTAAGAAGTAAGATGTGGCTTTTGCAAAATGTCCTATATTGGTGTTAGTGCAGATCTGTTTGCAAGCTGAGAGCGATATACAATTTATAGACACCTGATGCTCTTGAAGTCTGTTAATTGGACACTCTGTTATCATAGATCGAAGCCTTCTCTCTGTCTATATATTTGAGTTTGATGCCAGCTCAGTTGCCAATGAGCTTCATATACTGTATTATCAAGATTAAACAATATAGACTGATATCATCTTAGTCAATAGAGAGAGTCAGTCATACTTGTAAAGCCGTTTGAAGCCCCGCCAGAATGTGTTCCCTCACCGAATACCTAGGAGGGCGACCGGTCGACACGTCGGCTTCGACTCAACATCTGCTGCTGATTGTGTGGATAATTAAACGCAGAGCAGAGCTCACAGCAAAAACTTCATCTTGTTATTTAGGGACAATCTGCTTTGGGGGGTTGAATGATTTACAGCTTGAGCAGTCATGTGTCACATCAGTGCCGATCCTCCACAACAAAACATTAATTTACTGGGATTGCTTTCCGCGGAGAGTTTTTAATTTGTTCGTAGTGTTTAGCTTGATGAGTGAAAAGAATTTCAAGCATTCATTTCTGCGAGTGTCACATTTCGCATACACGGATACCAAATAGTGCTCAGTCATTTAATCTCTTTGCACATCAGCCCTTTCCAACTGTCCTTCTTTCTCTTTGTGTAATGATATTGTCTGCTAGATCTTCTGGGACTCCACAGCCTTTTAATAGTGGAGTATTGGCATTTTGCGGTATCTCTTTCATTTTATTGTGTCCTTGTTTGCAGACTGCAGTTAGGACTTCATGATCAGTCTCTAAAATGTCACTATTCTAATTAAGAACCACAGGGAGAGATATATTATGTGCACACATGTGTCAGGGCGCCTGCTGCACCTTTTAACATGAAATTATTTTAATAAACTTTAATGATTCAAACTGTGCATGCAGGACTTTACTGGAATTCAGCCATGTGATTCAGAATAGCTTGTGTTTTTGTATGTATGCACGTGTACTGTACATTTCTGTACAGTTTGACCTGTGCAGAAAGAGACTAATTGAATTGACAGCAGAGGCTCCAGCTGTAACACGGAGCAGATGTGTGCTGACAGGCAAACGAGTGAGGCTGGTGATGTGGGGAGCATTAGTGGTGCTGGGTAGGGATGTGGGTAGACAGTGTGCTTCAAAGCCCCAACTGGAGTGAAACTGTTCTCTCTGTTCTCTTCTCAAATACTCGAAATCAAATAATCTCCCTACCTGTTGTAGTCCAAAACTGCAGATCATTTCAGTCTAAATCCAATCAGCTCTCTGAGCTCTACAGACAGTTTTCTGGTCTCCCACTGTGTATACACTGTAGTACAGTTAGTATTGAGTTGACATATCTACTGTACCTAAGAAAAAGTCACCTTTTTTCAAAGTAAAAATAGTTTGCAGGAGCAGGAGTTTGCCTTGCTGCTGTTGCTGCAGAGAAATAGTGAAAACAGAATATCTCATTTACTTCTGTACTGTACTACAAATATGTGGTACTTTAATGGAGTATTTCCATTTCATGCTACTTTATACTTCTACTCAACTACAATTCAGAGAGAAATATTGCACATTTAACTCCACTCCATTTATCTGACAGCTATAGTTACTAGTTACCTAGCAGATTAAGATTTTAAATACAAAATATATGATATATTTATAGAATATGATGCATTGTCATAGACTAAACTACCCTACAGTATATGAAGTAATTATAATTAGCTCTACTTCGACCAATTACAACAATAAAATGCTACCTTAATGCATCAGTAAAAATAATTCAATAATATAATATGTAATAGTATTTTCTGCATAATTAATAGTTCTACTTTTTGATACCTTAAGTTCATTTTACTAATAATATTTACATACTTTACATAGGTAATATTATCCATGCATGCCTTGGCGGTATTGCTACTTCCACCACTGATGCTTGGTGGTTAGTTATCTAGGGTTTTAACTAATTAATATTTTAATTATAGATAAATCTGCCTATTATTTTTTTGATTAATCACTTTGTCTATAAATTGCTATAAAATTGTGAAAAATGCCTAAGGCGACATATTACTGTACAATAGCTTGTTTTGTCCAAACAACAGTCCAAAACCCAAAGATATATTGTTTTTAGTAAGATATAGACAAAGAAAAGAAAGCTGGAACCAGCAAATATTTGGCGCTTCTGCTTGAAAAATAACAGAAACAGTAAATCAATTATCTTTTCAGCTATAGGTTTATCCACATCACTCTCCAATTACTACTTTAAATTCAACATTGCGGCTGAATCATTCATGTACACGTGGAATAATACAGTGAACACTGGCAAAACTGTACAGTAACAGGCGACTTGCTCCAGAAACATGTTGTCTGCTCTCACCCAGAGTATTTCCTTGTATCAATCGTAGTAAAGTAAATATTCCCAGCTGGTTTTCAACAGTCAGTGAATACAGTGTCTCTCTCCGTGTAATATTACCAGTAGTTTTCTTTCGCCATGTGTCTTTCGGCTGACCACAGACCAGCCTGTGATGTCACTCCTCTCTCCATTGCAGCGTTCCAACCTCAGGCACCTCGTTATCCTTGGAGCCCGGCCATGGCAGTGTTGGGTTAAACCCACACTATGGGCCGGAGCCAGAGGCTGACTGACAGACAGAAACAGCACACGCAATACTGAACTGAATGAACTGCGGTGCAGAGATTCTCAAGCGTTTTCATGTCGTCAACCCCCCAAACACACTCCCGTTACACCTCAGACCCACATATGCATTCGGGAGCCCTGAGATATTGTTGTTTAGTAGTTGAAATTGAATTTTCTAACTATTAACTATTGCATGTGGAGAATTAATAGTGATGAAAATTAGAATTATAGTATTGGGATCATTTATATTCAATTAAATTAAAGAGGAAGAAAGTTGCTCATTATGCTGTTGAACCCCTGGAACCCTGTCAAGATGAAACATGCTTTTCTGTGGATACAATTTGTGTGCATGCAGTGTGTTTCATAGTGAAAGTCAAAAGCAAACAGAAAGCTAGATCTTGCTCCTCCACTGACGCCTTTGCCAGCGTGCATTGTGGGCATTATCAAATTTCAGAGCAGTAAATGATACCACTGTAAGGGTTCCTGTAAGATTTCTGAGCAGCCTCTCTGTGTCTCACGCTTTCTTTACCCACACCAAGATACAGCATGATCCGAGCAAACCCATAGCGCCTGATGAAGTCATTCAAGTCTTTCGCAAAAACAGAAACTCACGGGCCAAATCACAAGCACATGGCTGGTGCTACAGGAGTCAGCAGTATATAGCTCCAGAACACGCATCCACATTTTCAAGCTTTTCATAAACCATCTCAGCTGACGTGTGCATTTAGGTAGAAGAGGTTTGAAACCCTGACATGCACCAATTGACAGTTTCCTCAGTCATAGCCTTGTTGTTTACTTAACCTGCACTTTTCTGGCAAAAGCAGGAAGACGTTGTTGAGCATAATCGAGTGGATAGAATAATTGTATCTCATTTTTCTGTCACACATTGTGAGATAAATTTGCAAATGCGTACAATTGTCTCCTCTCTAGTAGGCAGAAGCACCATCTGAAAAAGGGGGGAAATAAATGCTCTGAGCAGAAAACGTCTTTTCCTTTAGGACACAGTGAGAATGGAAGAGGGGAAATTGAAAGGGGAATATAGATCGCCAGGCCAGGTTGGAGAGATGGAAGGGATTTCAGGGGAGGGGTGAGGATGATGAGTTGAGGAGGAGAGTGTGCTAGAGAGGGTTAGTTGAAGAGGGCAGCGTGCAGAGGGGAGAACCAGAGCAGAGTCTGCAAATGTTTTATTCAAAGGTAGAGATTATTGCAGGCTTGTGGTTTCATCTCATTTTGCTCTTATTGACAGGAAGTTTCAGGAGGGGGATTGGGTTTGCATGCTCCCTCGCTATTGATTTAAGGAGCGCGGAACATACAGCATTGTGGAAGAATAAAGGAGAAAGTCCAGCGTGTACTGCACGTTGTCTGCTGGTGGATCGTACGTGTATCATGCCCATATATTGTTGTTGCAGGTGTAACAGTAACCCGGGAGTGTAAGCAGGTTAAAATCAATATCTTCTGGCACGGCTGAGGCAGAAAGCTTGCACTGCAAGCATTAGGCTTTTCTCCCTAATTGAAATGCATTTGGCAGTAGTGAGGAAATGTTTGGCACTGTATCACAAGGCAGTTGTGAAATTTCCACATATCATGGTGCACGTCCCTTTGATGAATACGCTTGATTTATGTGGATATTAAAATTCTACACAGTCTGACAAATGGCATATAATGATGGCATGGTGGCTGAAAGATAAGCAATAAATAATAATAATAAACTTGGATGTATAGCACTGTCCAACAAATGGTATATATTATTGTTACTACGGACTTGTATTTCACGCTTTGTTAGTTAAACAGTCATCAGTCATCACTACACAGCTTCTAGGTCATTTGTGCTCGCGGTGTTTGCTCTTCCATCAGCTAAAGGGAATGTGGGTAATCACACCACTGCAGCGCACTTTGTCTTGATTAAGCAAAAATGCTTACGCTTATTGCAGGTCAGAGTGTCAGTTTCTACACAGTAGTGAACACCCTCACTCCTTCCTTTATCTCTGTCGCCCCGAGGCTGGAGCAGAGATCGATCCTCTCTCTCTTGTTCGGACGTGACCTAGTGTTTAGGGATTAAATATGCTGGTTAAAGTGCTGCATGCACAACAGCGTGATTAATGCTACTAGCTGATCAGGTAATTTTGTTAGTCTTATACATGGATATACACGTGTATCTACTTCTGCTTGCACAAACGTGCAACTTCAACCATACATACAGGTCGCCCTGACAGCTAGCTTTGCGTAAATCATGTTGTTTGTTGTCTAAGGACACCTCCACAATATATGCTCAACAAGAGACGATGGATAGTGTGACATCGCTTGTTGAGCACACAAACATGAATCCCACCACTGTGCTAAACATCAAAACAATGCCACAAATCTGTAGCT
>NTHP01000091.1:707542-719531 GCA_003416845.1 Oplegnathus fasciatus | reverse complement strand
TTTTTTTCTGCACTAACCCTTCTCCCTCTGTCTCTGCCCAGTTGATGCGTCCCCTCAACGCTCTGGAGGAGCTGTACCGTCTGATGGAGAGTTTTATCAGTTGTCGCCGCACTGCTGCCTGTCAGTACACCGCCTGTGGGGCTTCTGGAGTGGGGCTGCTCACGGTGGCCTCTGAGCTCTGCTCGCGCCTCGGAGCCACACACATCGTCATGTGCAACAGCGGCGTTCACCGGTGAGTGTGTGGGCACTTACACTGTACGTGTCTTCCAGCACTGTATGAGCTGCCTCCAGTTCAATTATACGTTCCTGCTTATCGTTTTCTTTCTTTTTGACAGCTCCCTTACAGTTTTCCTTTCTCTTTCACCTCTCTTGCATTAACACTCTTCTCACCTTTACCATATCCACCACAGTTTCTCCCTGGATGTGTGCACCTTCTTTTATCCTCTGTATACCTCTCAATTTCATGAGAACCCTGCACTCCTCACCGTGGGGATTTTCTATTAATACACATTTGTCTGCATTAATTAGCAGCAGGATATTCTAGTTAATAGGGCCCATTGTTTCTCAGACCAGATTACGGACTTTTAAGTAGGCATAGCACTTCACACAGGAAGGAGACAGGTCAATTACCTCCATTCTCATTGAATTCTATATATGGCTGCCTAATTCACCTGCTGCTGAGGGCACCATTCATCAATGCATAAGGACAGAAATATCCTGATCGTTCGTCACCGCTGATCCCCAGTCCCAGCTTTCATCTCTCATCTCTTACACTGCTCTTTCCCTCCACCCGCCCACCCATCTCTCTGATACCCTCTTTCTTTACCCTATGACAGTTTCCATATCTTTTTGTCTCAGTCTCATGCACAGGCTGACACACACGTGCGCGTTCATGCGTTCGCTGGATGTGACTGATGGCTTGATAAAGTGCCGTGGATGGAGCCGCCTGGTTGCCTGAGCTCTAATAGAAAGTTCCTGTCTGTGCAATGACTGCTGCTACTTTATTAACCCACTGGCTGTGTGTGTGTGTGTCGGTGCAATTATACACACTAGCCACAACTCACCCAGACAGGCAGGCTAAGTGTACCGTGACACAGCAGGTGACAAGGCCTGCCATATATAGGATTATTTGTGAACTGGCTTCCTCCTTAAACACTGTTTTGCCCTCCAAAGCTGCAGACTTATGGGTGTATTGGATTCACAGGAGAGTGAGTTACTATGCTTTGTCCGATGCAAGTATCTCCAAAATCAATGTCATTAACTTTGGCAGTCAAGGTTTTTTATGTATAACCCCTTTACTATTGACAGAATACAGATTATACATAAATAAACCAATTCCACAGCTTTCTCTGTATAATTTCAAACATTAAAACACTGAAAAAGAATCTCTGTATTGCTCATGTAAATGGTGAGAATGCAAACTAAATCTGGTATAATTGAAAAACCTATGAAACCAAGCCAGTAGATTAGTAATGTGGAAATTGCATTATCAGTGTGGCAGCCTTCTCAGGCACTATTGATTGGATTAGTTGACTTGATGGATGAGTTTTAATAACAGTGGAAGCGTGATATTTTGGGGGCATCAGCAGTTTGCAATATGCCACAGTCCTCTCTTCTCCAAATCTTTTCGTCCATCACCCCCACAAAAACCATTAGAGAGCCAAAAGGAGAGTTCGCTGTCTGACAGCGAAACAAAAACGATAGCAGAGGGGAGCAAAGTACCACAAGCACAAAGCCTGATCCACATTCCAAGACACTAACTTGCTCATAGACTTGACATTTTTTCCTTGTTTTTATTCATTATAGTCAAATAGAGTGTAGCTATATAAATACATGCGCTTCTTCTCTGCTCATTCCTCCTCTTTCTGCGTCATCCGTTGCCTTTCTTTGTGTTCGTCGCTCTCCTGTTTCTTCTCATTTATCAGTATGGACTTGGCTCTGGAGGAGTGTAAATGGGATATGGGCTGGAACAACATGAAACAGATGGGTATAAATCACCTCATACTATCTCACCAGCCCTAATGAAAAGGGAAACCGTGCAGCCTCTCTCTCACACACACACAGATTTTGTGCAGTTCCTTCATCCTGCTCCAGCTGAAGAGATATTTAAAGATCCTCTGTGGGTGACTTTTTTCCCCCTCCTCCTTTATCGGTGTGGGAAGCTCGATATGGGCGCTTAAAATATTCTGGGGTGGCCTGTGAAAGGACATCTTTTGCAATTCTCCACTGGGCTATCTTTTGCCACATACTGGAGATGATTGTTGAGTTCATTACTTTTATCACATCATGTTACGCTCTCATAAAGTTATGCAACTGGAACTCAAGGGGACTATTAAATCTTGATCTGATTGACTCAAAGTAATGGCTTCTGGCAGCAATAAATCCCTCAACTTGTTTTAAAGTTTTGTTCTCAGTCAGTGTGAAACCCTACCACGAGAGAAGGAGATATTAAACAAACAGCTCCGATTTCTAAGCAGCCCCATGGCAATGTTACTCAATGAAACTGAGCCTGGCAGCACTGCAACTTTGGACAGTTCAATTTGCAGTGAAAAGGCTCTGGATCAATATACTAGTACAGCTTGTTATCATAGAAAGGTCACCACCAGCCTTGACACCTGTCACTGGCTCTCTAAGGATTTATCCACATGCTGTGTGTGTGTGTGTGTGTGTGTGTGAAGGTGAGAGAGAGGAACAGACAGTGTGTCTATGTATGTGCCCGGGAACAGAGTTTGCTGTAACTAATGAATCACAGACTCACGTCAACACTCATTTTACACACATCACACCCTTATGGCAGTGAGAGTATATGGCCTCTACCACGGGAGACACACTGACTTGTCCTTGGACCCTTTTCTCTCGGCTGCAACGAGAAGCATCAATCCAAGTGATGAGAAAACCGGGAAGTCTCCCCGAGTGCCCGAAAGTCCGAGATGAGGTTTAATCCTCTCTTTTTTTTTTGGCTGGGTCCAAAGCAAAGATCAGGAGGTTTGTTATTCCCCTGGTGCCGCATGTTTGCTCGTGGTGAGTGACATTTCAGCGGCGAGTGAAATGATTCATTAGCGAGGAGATGAGCGAGGGTGATGCAGGAAAAATGTGATGGCAATGACAAGGTGTCAAGAGGAGCAAAAATGCGCGCAGGGATATTTGATGTAGTCGTACCGAATCCTGCCAGAGATCCGTCATATCTGGATGAAGCCCAGAGTTTGAGTTTTGGCGTGCTTTTGTTTTCTGTTGATGTTTGTTTCAATCCCCATCTGCTGCAAAGACTGCTTTGTTGCCATGAAAGCATGTTGAGAATGACTTAGTGTTGAGTCAGAGAAGGTGTTTCTTGTTGCTATAGATGATTTTATTGTGTCAAATACAGACTGTATGCTTTGATAGTACAGTACAGCATCTGTGAAATAGGAAGATAAATACCCTGTTTTTGGCATAACAAAGCTGTATTCCCAAAACTGCATTAACAAGAGCGATATTCTGCTTTATGATTTACTCATAAGATAATTCAGCATCCATTCCCTCAGTGAGAATCCGATGAATATGCAGATGGAGATTGTACATTTAAACTTGACCTTATGTCTTTCCTCTCTAACAGCTGCACCCTGAGTGTGACACTGGAGCAGGCCATCCTGCTGGCCCGAAACCACGGCCTGCCTCCTCGCTGCATCATGCAGGCCACTGATGTCATGAGGAAACAGGTATGTGTTTTGCACACGCATATTTTACACACATGTCGCTGCGTGCGTAGCCTCTTTCCTTATTTCCACTCAGCCTCCTGTTATCACTGCTACAGTCTTTCCCCGCAGTGACATTTTCTCACTCTGAGTGAATCTTTTCTTCAATCCCCAGCGCAATTTCTGCATCCAAAATCATTAGATAAACTGTATGCTTCATTGAGTCAAACTAGGCTGCCAAAACAGTATTAGCAATGGATTTAACAGTGCCAATAAAGGAGCAGTTATGTCCTTTTAGCTTCCGTGGTCAATGTGAGATTTCTCTCAGACACTGTTACTTCAGCAAGAATGCAATTCTTAAAGGCAGCCAACAGTGAGTGTATTTCTGGGCGATGAAAGAAGTGTTTGCTGCTGTCCACGAGCAAAAATCATTAGCTCTGCTCCTGTCCACGTTGTAATTTCTGTCGCCTCTTCCCCTGTTTCACCCCCTATCTGATTTCAATCTCATCAGATATGCGTTCTCTGCAACCAGCATATGAATCTGACCAAATGAGGGAGTAATAAAAAAAAAAAAGTAATGAGAAACTGAACAGATTGATTGAGAGTCTGGAGCTTGTTTGTTTGTCTATTTGGGGTCAAGGGAAGGAATTCCCATTACTTTCTCAGTGCGTACACATTTTCACCCCACAAAAGGCTCCAGCCATGAGCAGATCGTGGCCCATATCTCAGACTCTCATTAGAAGTTCTGTGAGTGGTGGTTATATTGCTGTTTGCAGTGAGAGGAGAGGTTAGTCGAGAGCCTGAGATCCTGCGGGAGGAGAGGCATTTCATTTCTACACTCAGAGAACTGGGCTGCCAGCCAGGAGGATGCAACTCTGTGCATTGTGTGACCTTGAGTACTACTGTATGTGACTGGAAAAAATCCATCTTGCGGAGGTTGTGCTTTGGGGTATTTGTTATGGAATATGAAAAGGTGCAGGTATGGAAATTTGCTGTTTCGGTTAATTTATCTTGTTTGCTCCCTGATGGAGCAGAACTTTTTCATTATGTTTTGACTGTGTCATTTTTCTACGACTGTCATTGAACATTTTCTTGTGTCATCATTGACCTAGACTTCACTGGGAAGAGATTGTTCAGTCCAGATAGAGAGCAGAGGGGAGTCTGCTCTGCTGTGTCTGACTCTGTGTGTGTGTGTGTGTGTGTGTGTCCTTGCTCTCAGACATCAGCTGATGAATCTGATGAATATGAATATCACACGGGGTTGGGATGAGGCCTCTTCTTCCTCGCTGAACAGTCATACTTACTCACAAAAAGGTTATCTGCACAACATCCGGTCCCGGCAGGACCCATCCATCAAGCCCAGACAGAATGCATGAGCGATTTGGGCAAAATGGGTCCTATCACAGCTTGATTTGTAAACTTCTGCATAGCAATTTCCATTTTTCATTTTTCAGTTTTCATGGTTTCACCCTTTTGGGCTTTATTTTTAGTATTTATACTGTTTATTTCACTTTCTCATTGATGTTCCAGCCATCAAGGCCTCAGCAGAATATTTAAGTTTCAGTTTTAGGTGCAGGTGCATCATTTATAAAACAATCAGCTCCCAGGTGTTTGTTATGAAGTGATGCAGAAATGTGAAAACAGTTATACAAAATACATGCAGCATTTTGAATGCATGAGTTAGTCGATGTTCATTATGAACAAGCAGGGAAGAACTCTGCATGTTAAAATGTTAGACTTTGCTGCTTCTCGGACAGCCATATTTACCATATTTGTCTTATTTTATCCAATATATCTTTGACTCTGTGTGTACTGTGTGTTTTAGCTAGCAGTTTGGCTCAATGGATAGCAACGTTGGACAGTCAGTCAGTCAGTCTGTTGGTCGTTGATCCACCACAACTATTAGATAGATGGCCAAGACATTTTGTACAAACAGTACAAACACTTTTCCTCTTGCATTACCATGAGGTTGATATTTTTGGGGGGGTTTTGTTAAATATCTTGACAACTATTGGATGGATTGCCATGAAATTTTCTACGGACATGCATGTTCCCCACAGAAGGAAGGAATTGTAATGATGTTGGTGATATTCTGACATTTCCTTTGGGCACCATCACCAAACTTTTAATTTGTCCACTACTTTGGTTTACGACCAAACTACAAAACTAATGGCCTTCCCGTAAACCTCAGTTGTACTTTGTGTGTGCTGCCAATAACCAAATGTTGACATGCTAACACGCTAAACTAAAATGGTGAGCATGGTAAGCAATATACATACTAATCCTCAGCATGTTAGCATTGTCATGATAGGCTTTTTTCCAAGGTGACATTAGCATTTAGCTCAAAGCAAATGGCTAGGTACAGCCTCACAGAGCCGCCAGCATGGCTGTAGACTCTTATTCTTGTTACTTACTTGTGAGCCACGTCAAGGACAAAGTTCTGTTGCCTCGTTGGAATTATTTTTCTAAAGTTCTCCTTGATTTGCTCTTATAATACTTTGGGCATCAACAGATATTTTTTGTTTCAGAGATCTTAAGTATGTAAATCAAGTTCCACTTGTTGAGTAACCGTAAAAAGAGTTTTGTTTACACTGTGGTCTCTAACTCATCTGATCTACTCTGGGTGCCGTGTCCTTTAGGGACATTAGGGGGCATCTCTGTCTGGAGGCATCAGAATGGATGGCCGTGATAGGCATTGAATAATTGCTGATGCTATCCTGCTATCTGGACGTAACTCGGGGCAGACGGCAAACGGCAGAGTTGTAACCGAGAGGTCAGCTAATGCACTTTTGGCCAGTCGCTCCCTCTCTATCCGAAGAGGTCATCAGCGTCTCGTCTTTGAGCAGTGATTCGATTGTGTGTTTTTAGCTTGCGTGTGTGTGCGTCACACAGGGAGAGAGGGCGCGTTTGTGAGTGCAGGTGTTCGTGTCTCTAATTTGAGAGGCTGAGTTGCTCCCTGCCCCCCTACGGTTGTGTATCTGCCGACTCTGCGTACAGCAAGCAGAGTACAGTAACATTAGCAAAGAGCAGACATGCTCCTGACTGGGTATAATCAAACTCTGCAACACACACACACATACAGGAACCATTCATCTTCCAAATGCCTTACTACTTACTTTTTTTTCCTTACAAAGACTATTCAGCATGTGCTCTTTTGCAAACTCAGTTGAAAGAAGACTGATACTAAAGATAGACAGCACACAGCAACTGTAGTTTAACTTTTATGGTCTTAACATACAACATATGACATCTATTTTACAACCCACAATATTTATAGGGGCTGTTTAGAGTAGAATTTATTCCTTTTCTCTCACAGGTGACCGCCAGCCATTCATGGCCTGACAGGAAGCCATCTCACTTGAGGGGAACTCATGTCATTAAACAAAAACCATCACAAGATTCTGGCCAAGATGGTGCCCGATCGTAGCTCATCTGTGGGCCTAGCAGACTTTTAAAACATGTGCTTCTTGTGTTTCTGAAGCTTTGTTTAAGCTCCGCTCTCTACGGTGTTATTCTGAGCTCCTATTTATGGCTGTTGCATTCCAACCTGATCCATAATGTCATGAATTGTTGATGTGTGTTTGTCTTTTAGGGGGCAAGAGTTCAGAATTCTGCCAAGAATCTGGGAGTGAGGGATCGCACGCCGTCATCAGTCCCAAGGTAAAACTGCAGCCACATCCCGTTTATGTGGGGCAACATCAGCATTGTAAATTAGCAAGCTTTGCATGTTATAGGTCATTATCTACAAATCACATACATTACACTTATACTACTGGCCATTTTTAAAGCATAGTTTTTAATTTCCCCCCTTCCAGGCAGCCATTTGTTTCCATTAATTTCACTTAAAATCAACTCGCAGAGAGAGAAAGATATGTGACACCTCAGTTAGCAGTAAGTCGCCTTCATTTTTTAAGTTATGTTGTCACATCGTAGTTAGAAGCAGGGACTGTTTTGAATTTTCCTCCCTGTTGGTGCTTTCAAGGACTATCTGCAATCAAAGCACAAAACTAGTAGGTCAAATGATCTTTCTGGCTGCAGATGGACAGGGATTGTGTGGATATTTTGTGACAGGGCTCTGTAATGGACAAGGCTAATTTATGGTAGAGGTCATGTGACTGAAGCTAGAAAGGACAGGAAACAAGCAGTAGGAAAGACAAATGGAACACTTCTATTTTTACTTATTGTGTATCTTTCCGGGTCCTTGTGCTGACTCTTGAAGCTTGGATGTTGGACCTTACTTGAACGCACCATCAAGGACTTAAAAACAACCTCTGCTCTCAATTACTCGACAACGTGGCAATGGCATAAATTTGATCCAAAACACAAGGAAACTAATAAATAAAAAACAGTGGTCTAAGTGTTCCCTGAAAGGTATGAAATCAAACTTTTCAAGCACAGTATGAATACATTCTCCTATAATGCCCATCTCTGTGTAGATGGTGCATGTACTTGTACAGTACTGTAGGTCTGTGTATGTGCTTTTCGTGCAGGACTGGGGCCAAATGGGTCCATTAGAAGGGAGCTCCCTGCACTCAGTAGCCCCAGGATGAGGACAAGGACTGCCTCAGCCATTTGGCTGAGACATATAGACTTTTGTGTGACAGGCAGCCCTTTTGAACCTTTTAGTGAAATTGACAAATACAATTAAGTAGCGGGATGATTAGTGTTGAGACGTTGTGGTCCGAGAGCAAAACTGCTCCACTCCCAGTAGGTTTATGTCATAATTGTTGCATTGTGAGTGACTGCTGCAGAATATGTAAGTGTGCTTTGTGGATCATGAGACATGCTGCTTGTTCACTGATCTGTAGATGAAAGGGACAGTAAAATTTTTAGTGCGAGTGTACCCCGCAGCCAAGATGTGAAGTCAGTCTCATTGACACCAAAAGATGTGAACGACGCTATTGATTATTTAAACTGCAGAAGACAGCAGTGCTCTATTAGGATGTAAGAAATTCAGCTGATATTGAAGAAAAAACACTGATCAATTATGAATAATAGAAAATAAATGTGTTGTTAAAGTAGCTCTTTCTGTTCATTAAGGCAGCAGAACAGACCATGTAATGCTTGACTGTGAGAAGTGCATTGGTGGGATTAGAGTTTTTCTTATTTTCCTACAAATGCAAACAACTGCAACTGCTGCATAATTCATGTGGCATTTAAAACACTGAGCACATGACTACTATATGTACAAGTCATATTTTTTTAAAAACTCTATAAATGTTGCCAAGCTATAGTATATACAGTTTATTTTGTACCAACAACACTTGTGAAAGTAAAAGCTAAACGCTGAAGTCATTTTTCACTGTTTGAACATAGTTAATGTTGTTTGACTTTGTAGCGCAAAGCTGGATGTGTGCTGCTAAGGGTAATTATGTTTCCAGTGTTGACAGTTTTCTTCCTGAGACTACAGCTGAATTTCCTGGTTATACTTCCTTTGCGCCAAACAAAGACCGGCAGCTTAAGGAAGTGACATTTCTCAACAGATCGTCTGCAGATCACTGCTTTGTGTTTGCAATACTATACACTAGAATGTAATTAAATGCCATTTTGTGTGTGTGTTTCACTGATCAGGTTGTACAAGCTGTGCCAGCCTCCACCCCCGGATGGTGACCCATAATGCACCACATCCATGAAGATGCTGAAGAAGTGTTGAGGGGCTTTGAGTCCTATAAAGTCCTCCCTCCACCCACAAAGGATCAACCTAATTAAAGACAGTTATTGGGTCCATTTTTATATGTCCAGTGTAGCTGCCTAAAGTGTAAATAGAATTTAAAAACCGTAAATAGTATTTTTAATACTTTATATTTTTCACTGTTGTGCTCTATACATATTTTGAGTTTTTTTTTCATATAATGCATCTGACAAGACAGTGATTCAGAGTGAGGAAAGAAAAGATTAATACCCTGAGAGTGCTGTTAAATTAGCCCAACGAAATGGAATGAATCCCTTCAGTTCACTGCCGGCATATTAGGGGCTGAAAATCATGTTTGTTTTCATGAGGGACATTTGCATTCCATGTTATTAGTTTAATTTGCATATGAAATAGGCAACATAATATTGATTAAAAGGATATTGGATAAAATTTGGCTTAGCATTGTGTTCAAATTAGCCAATAATTTGTCTGCTTCTCTTCCGCTCTGACTCTGACTGGCTTCATGGATTGTCTCAGTATTGAATAACCATATGAATGTGTGTCTTGTAACGTTCCCCATGATGTTTATTCGCTTGTAAATATACATATTTAGTGTGCGAATGTGCTAAAAGAGTCATGCCCATTGATTTCGACTGTTACATGCATGCATATGAAGATTTTCAATGGTTCATCAGTATTAACATGTAATAGGTTTTTTGGAAGTAGAGCTATGAGATATATTCTGTTATTTTATATGGACAGTACTCAGGATCAAAGTGTCTCTCTGACTTATTATTGGATGTATCATTGTAGATGGATGTCTAGCTCATTACTATGCAAACAAACAAGTGGTAATAAACTGCATCAATAAGCTCCAGCAGTGTTTCCTATATACTGTGTACTGTATGTCTGTTTCTTCCATGTGAAAATGGTTGATTTTTGCTTTGAAACACTAAAATCTAGTCTACAGTATGTAAAATATATTAAAATTGATAACAATGGATACACCTCCAATTCACCCTTATATTACAATAATTTTGCTTCATATGAAACACTCCTACTATTTGATAACAACCATTTATTTTGGTATCTTATGTAGAAGTTTGTTCAGAAATGCTTTTATTGGTTGGATTTTGAAAAAAAAAAAAGACTTGTTGAACTTTGCCTACAGTAATTAGCAGCACGCATTGCACCTGCGTTAATCCCCGTCAGCGCACGTGTTGTTGCGCAATTGATTAGCGCGGACATTTTGCTCCATGTTCAGGTAGATGCGTTACAAGCCACATAATCGCGTTGAGCACGCTGGGCTGGGCTGCGCCCGGCGGATAAATGGGAGTGGCGGTGGCACCGTTAACACTGCTGGCAGCCAGTGAGCGGAAGATTTGTAAGCTCTGTCACAGAGCTGCCGTGCCATTGGTTTCTACCGGGAAGCTGCCGCCAGAGAGTCAGTGAGGCGACAAACTGGGGATGGTCCCGGGCTGAGTCCTCCACAATGAGCCGGGCTCAGAGCCGCCTGCTCCGCACTTGACGCAGCCCGTCTCAACTTACCGTGGCTCCGCACGCAGCCCCCGTGACAGCTTGGTGACATTTTGCACATTTCGGTCGCCGAGACGCCCCTTGAAGGACGCATGACACCGGCTCACCTCATGATTTCACCCTGCTGCTGAAAGCTCTTGCGAGGCACAACAGTTTCTTCATGGCGTCTCCACAACAGTCCAGAATTCAGTCGTATCTGGAAAAGAACAAGATCGGACCCTTGTTTGAGGTGAGTGCGCAAATGAACTCCGAAGTTCTTGGCTGCCAATTTAAAGCACCACTGCTTTGCACCAGACTGCGTTAATCCGCTTTTACAGTTGTGTATAAACGATGAGCGCACATCTGCAATGTGAGCTGTCACACTGGAGTAACTGAGGGATATATTGAACTGGATTACAGCTCCCTACACCTCATACACATGGAGATGTTAAAGCAGTCGGCTGGTAAAATTGAAACCATTTATTTTTGTGCACTTTGGTGTCTGATTATCTCCCTGAAACGTCCCACAGCGCTCCGTTTAAAATGAGGCACTGTGGTGAAGGAATATTGGCTGCTGTGTCTGCCCTCACATCTCCATGCTTAGCCTTTTCCATCATGTGATGTTCATTTCAAAAGATGAAGCTGTTCCCTGCCGCTGCCTGACTCAACGTTGTTGCAGTTTGCTGAAGTTAGGGGCCACTCAGGGGGAGCCAGTTGTGATTCATATCGCACAGCAGGGTTGGCTTTACTGTGCGTTCTGCTACAGAGGACACAGCCTAACTAACTACCTGCCTCTCTGTCTGTTCATCAGTCAAGGGATCTATGTGGTACTCTCAGTGTGGCATCTAAGCAACCCAGGGGAGAGCATGACTTCATCCTTTGTTTGCTATTGGATTTCTTGCTGAAAGCAGGACCGCACAGGTGTTAGGCATAATCAGGGTAGAGATAGAAAGACAAAACTGTCCAGCTGGACTGGCTTTTGCCAGAGACGCAGCAGATCTGCGAGTCTCAGTTAAACAAAACAACTGTAGTGTACCACCATGAAATGCAAGCTGGGGGATACAGTGGGATGACAAGCACATGATGTGTTTGGCAAAGTGCTGACGTTTCAGTTCTGGCTGGATATGTAGTGGCAACACACACACACACACACACACACACACACACACAC
>NTHP01000091.1:683575-703000 GCA_003416845.1 Oplegnathus fasciatus | reverse complement strand
CGATGAGTGAAGTCCAATGTGAGGAAGATTTAGAGTGTGCAGCGTAAGGCGGAGGCCAGGGGTGTGTACAGGAAACGGAAAGAGAAAAGGGACAGTGGCTGCATGCTAGTAAAGTTATCATGTCCACTTACAGTCTGAGGATGCTGATGGCTGACTGCTGTGTGTAATGATAGTCATGCTGGTGGTGTGGGAGAGCTGATCATCTGATTCACAGGACCTTGATAGTTACCCTATATTTGTTCAGCTGGTGACTAATGACTGTATGTGTGTGTATGTTTGTGCAAAGAGGGGTTAATATGTGTCAATGCACACGTGTACTTAAATACTGTATATGTGTGCACAATGAAATTTGAAGGGCTGATTCACACATTCCTTATTTGAAAACAATACTCACATGCCCGTACACACATTGAAACAGCTTTTGGTTGTCGTAATTGTTGCTGATTAGAGATCCCTTCTTAACTCAATGTCAGTCTAAGTGATGGGGGACAAAATCCTCAGTCCGTATTCTGTGCTTCAGTTGTAGTTAATGTGAGGCCCAGGCGGTCTGAGACAAATCAAGCTGTTATCTTTGAAAGTTATAGTCTTTTTGGTATGAAATTTCCTCTCTGTGCTCCCTCAGACAGCATTTTTACACAGAACAAGGACTACAGATCTTGTCCCCCATGGCTTCCATTGAAATCACTGCAGTAAGTGATCTCTGCACCGCCAGACGCAATTACAATGACCAATAGTGTTTTCCATGTACACATGGGCATGTGAGTATTGTTTTAAGATAGATTTGAAAAATGTGATCCTATCCTTAAAGGCCTAGTTTTGCTAGGTTCACTTTTGCAGTGGCGAATAAATCAATGAATTTCTTCAGCTGTATTTTTTTAAGAATGTACTTATATACTTATATAATGTAATATAGCAAGTTTTACTCTTCATTATCAAGCCCGGTAAAGCACTTTATAATTCACTGCCATCCTGACCAAACCAGCTGAGCTGTAACTGAGTTTAAAAGGCTGTGGCTAATGGTTATTTTCATCCTTAGATTTTTTTTTATTTTTTTTTTGCAATTAAGTGAATAATAATTTTGTCTATACATTGTGAGAAAATAGCTCAATAAGAAGACATCAGTGTATAACAATATCAATTGAGGTAAGGAAAGACAGGCGATTAGACCCCATCGATGTGAAGCATCTTCATCAAGCGAATCGGCGAATGTTAAGATAGGAAAACAGAAAAAGGATCCCGTGTGGTCTAGACTCTGTTGGTGGTGGAGTACAGCCTGCAGGTGAATGATGGGAACTCTCAGATGAATCTCCTGGAACGTCCTGAAGGTCACAGTGGTGATGGTGGAAGTGGCAGAATTGCAATGATATTTAAAGAACAGCATCGTACCGTTTGGCTGGAAAGATCATCGGTCGGATATGGTGACATCAGATCTGTATGTAATGTGGGGAAGCAGAAGTGACGGACAACATCTGAGCAAGAAGAAGTAGCAAAAATTCAACTACAGAGGAATAAAGTTAAAACGTGAGAGAAGAGATCTTCCTTATTGAACAATTGCCAAAGCTTCATTGAAAAATGTACTTGTGTAGACCAACCAACAATCCATATGTATGTTTAACTTTCAATAGTCTAAAAAAGAAAGGCATCTGCATATACTCACATTTAAGAATGATTTAGGAATATTAAGCAGTTTCGCTCTATAAATGACCAAATTGTGGTTGAGATTTCCTGTCAGCTGATTAGTTGATTAACAGACTAATAGTGAGTTAGTCCCCCATTACTATACTCGTGCTCACAATACCCTCAGAGAAATGAAGCAGGCCATATTTCTGCTGCTGCAAAACATGGATGTAGTGATGGGAATGGACTCAGTGCTGCAGGATGGAGCAAGTGAGGAGTGAGGGCATCTTGTGTGTATCAGTGGGCCAGATAAAAGCATCTCTTCTGATGAGTATTATCTGGTAGTGCCAGCCTGGTCAGGTGACATTGCCTCTCCCACAGTCTCCTCTTCCGCATGATCTCTTCTGCTCTTGTCTGCCTGCTTATTCAAGGTCTGGATCTCTTCCAGTGGCATCTCTCGCTCTCTCTCTACTCATCTTCACCTAAATTGGCTCATCACATCATTCTCTTTTTTCCCTATAGTGACCTCTTTCTGTATATGAAGCACATTGGAGAGACACGCGGACGTCACCTTAAATACCCTGTGATATGACTTTGTATTCCCATATTTCATTCACAAACAGCAGGTAAATCAATGGCAGTCAGTGGCCTCTAGTGCGGGGACAGGGAGCCCTCTTCGGAGTCTTGGAAGAGCTGTTGCTGCATTTAATTGTTTTTATACAAGGACAAGTCTGAAGAAAAGATGTCAGGTTTTTTAACCTGGCAAACATGAAAATACATTGTAAATTCATACAGTATATTCCTGTGTCTATCCTCAGACATGCAGTATATGGACACAGTTGTCTCATCTCAGTAGATTGTAATGGATACACAGCTTCCCAGGAAGGCAGACATCATCGAAAGCCGGCTCATGCAGACTCAGTGTCTCCTCACATCCAGACATCCATAGCTCAAACAGTCCACCAGCAGTCTGAGCGAAGGTGGAAATTCATCAGCTTGCAGGTTGACAAGAAAGAAAAGAGTAAAGATTAGGCCAAGTCGCTTAAATCACAGAGCTTATGTAGGTAGCTGCATCAACTCTATCTGTAATATCTGCTTGTTCTTTTTTTTTCTTTTTCTTTTTTACTGCACTCATGCACTTTTCTTTGTGATATCTGGTTTGATTCCCACAAGAGAAATGTGTCTTTGTAGCCTTCACAGAAAGGTAAGTGTCCAGGGGTCAAGAAGCAGGTTGGGAAGATTTGTCATACTCATACGGACACTTGAGCAGGGAGGGTGCTCTCTGTCACCAGACCACCCTGTTAGTGTTCTCTCTTCCTTTTTTTCCATCTGTCTCCCCTTCATACCTCTGTGAAACTATCTCCCTCTGTGCTTCAACTTACCCATGTATGACCTTCAAAACTTTCCCTGTTTGCCGTCCCCCCCCTTTTTCAACTCCTTTCCACTTTCAATTTGGGGAGTTTGCTTAAGTTGCAGGGATGCAGGGAGTGTCAGTGAGAGTATCATGATTGTCATTGTCCCCGGGGGGAGTCCTTGAGAGCTTCCAAGGACGCGGGTGTCTCTTGGCTGGGTGACAGCTTGTCAATTACCACCACCAAACCAAACTGCCTGGGGCACCGAGATATCTCGCCCCCGACAACAGATCTGCACAGATATGGACTGCATGTCTCAGTTGCTGACGCCACCTGTTGGCCTGCTTCTAGCACACTGATGCAGAGGCTGAAACTCTCTGCCTCTCTTTATCTCTTTCATGCACAAACATATGCTGGGGATGCTGTTTTGCTGATGTACGTCACTCCTAGCTAAATAGCATTAAAGTCTACTTGAATATAGGAATGTTGACCCAAATTTGAGTCTACATCTTACTATGGTTGCTGTCAAAGAAAATATGATTATGAGTCAAACAGCATGGGCTTATGAAACAGGACTCATGTTATTTAAAGCACCTCATTACCATAGAAAGTGAAAGTGTCGGATGCGGTTACCTTGCCCTGCTGTATATGTAACTTATGTAATGTATGCATATCCGCCATGCAGCTACATACAGCTATCTGTTACTTATAGTATGTCTCTTTGCCTTTTTATGATGTTATTGGAGATGGTGAAGGACACAAAGGTACAAGGGTGCATTAGCTCATTCAGCAGCTTGTGTCATACTGGATGCAAAACACTCTACAGGATGTGCAATCAATATATGTTGGCACACAAGTGTATTACAGTACAGACGTGGGCAGACTGCAGATACCCACATGTGCTGCCATCTCTCTAACAATCCCCAGAATCTGTCCATCTGTCTATGTACTTTGCTTCATGCATCCAACTCACGCCCGTGTTGCTCTCCCTACACATCTGCATGTGTGTGCGGTTTCCACTGGGAAACACAATCATGAAAATCACCACTCGGCAGTCATCCATAAAAAGAACTGCACATCCTTCCTTTACCCCTTCCCCACCAAAAACTATTAAGACTTGGAAACCCCGCGGTACTTAACAGAGTTCTGCTAGTTTGGCTTCCTGTATAATCTACCAAATTACAACCTTCCTTTATAGACCTCCTGTTGGTAGGTTAGTTAAATTACCCACAGGAGCTACTAAGCAGTAATTACAACTTTTACATCTTAGCATCGTTAGTGGTTTATGATTGTTAGACACAGGCCACAGAAATTCATTGCAGTTGTGAGGAGAGATGCTTTACTAAACTCTTAGCAAGCTGTATATTCTCTTCCAGGATTCTCTTATAGGGCTATTTCTCAGAAATAACACCATTGTTCTTTCCTGAAGAGCTTGTAGATCACTTCAACTTTATCTCTTGCAGGCAGAGGGGCGAAGTTTTCCATTCTTTAGACCTGTAGTCTGCAGAAAAACATTTCAGAACACTCCCTGTTTGTCCATTCACATGCTTTCAGAGCTGCTGTAGACACTGGGGCCGGGCAGGAATGTCCCCCTGACCAATTACCTGATTAGCTTTCTGAGCACACACAGTGCAGCCAAGGCTAGCCAGCGATAATACACACATAGGGCTGTCTCCCTGTAGCCCTCCCTGCCCCCTGAAACACACACACACACACACACACACATGCAGATACATGAGCATGTCCACAAGGGCAAACACACACCAGCCACCGAAGCATGTGGCTACATGATTCTGTTTAGTTGCACATAAACATGTATACAGCGCTCATCACACGGAAACACACAGTTCGTGCACTCGCACACAAGCACACGCTCATTTTATCCATACATTACTGCCAATTCGCTGCAGTCCACTAATGACTTTCTTTGCTTCTCTGCAGTAGTCATCCCAAAGTCAGCCTCAGCTGCTCTGGCTGGCTTAAACTGGTCAAACAGAGTTCACTCTCATACCATATCATGCCAGCACACGCAAAGACACTCATATATATACACAGACATATGCCCATTTCGTTTCACACATCAGCTTCAGAGGGACAGTTATTCCCTACAGCTGTAATAAAAGAACAGTTTTGCTTTGGTGCCCAAAGTTGTTTTTGGCGTTCACATTGCATTTGTATTTTTACCCTGTGTGTTATTAAGTTAATTTTTATGAATATGTGCCTTGGCAAAGCACAGAGATGGGACATGATTAGTTCTGACATGATTGGTGCATTTTATGCTGAATTCCCATCGTGCGTTTGACGGATTTTAAATTAGCATGCAGACTAAGATGTGGCCTTTACCCCCAGCACCTGTTACTGTGACTCCCTGTGTGCTTTCCCTCTTTTCCACCTTCTGCAGTACTTTTCTTCATATTGCCTGCTTGAGTCTCAATTTGTGAGTCTGTCCTATAAACATTTTCACTACCTCCCTGTTCTCCAATGTCTCATCTCCTCACAGTACAATTAACTTTGTCGCTACTTTACCTTTACCTTTTTTTAATGTTTACCAATAATTATTAAAATCTATAAGACAGATAATCTTCTAGTGGGAGTGAAATAATGGTGTCTGAAGTCAGTTGGTCCTGATCTGGACGTCTCTAAATTTGTCCGTTCTTCCATCAGGCCCAATATGTCAGATGCTGCTCAATGGATTTCTTAAAACATCAGGGCATGGTCTGTTTTTTTTCGCTTCATAACACCATTTTGAAGCTGCACGGATTGACCAAAGTCTGCAGTGATTGTTTACTTGTTTGTCCTTGTCTTGGCAGACTGATCAGATTTTTGACAGAGCTTGCTGACATGTTTGTTACTAATTGACACAGAAGGGAAGCTCTCCCGTCTTTGGGGACCTTAGTGTTGTCTTGTTTGCCCTGACTTTTTATTTTTTTAGGATATTGACACATCGTGTAGCAGATTCCTGAAACTACACTCAAGATAAGTGGATTATCCCACCACTTTGGCCACTTCTCTTCTCACATACCCTCCCTTGATAGTGAAGTCAACTACAAAACAAGACTTGTAATGCTTGTAGGGATTGATTGTCTTTCTCCACTTCAGCATGGTGGACACTCCGCTGGCCATACACTCTCACTCCTTTTGTAGTGCCACTTTCTTCTAACCGCTCTCTGCTTTACTCTGCTCCTGTAGGAGTTGATGACCAAATTGATAACTGAGACTCCAGACCATCCAATCCCTTTTCTCATTGATCACCTGCAGACCAAGCAAGACAGCCCTGGCAAGCTGCACAGAGCTCTCTCTGGCTCCGCAGCACTGTGGGCGCAGAGCTCCCCAGGTCGGTACACACAGATGCAAGCATACATAATGTACACATACATGCACAATGAGGCATTTGTCTTTGTACATACCCCCCCCCACAATACACACAGTATACTATGTGATGAACATAGGCTCAAAGACAACTATTAATCTGTATCTGAGACAACAGGGCTTGCAGAATAAACTTGCCCTGCGTTTATACTTTGTAGAATTTGCACAACAGGGTGTTCTGAGCAGGAATTGTGACTGTCTCTCCTAACAGAAAGCAAAAACACTCGAAGGGAGTACAGCAACTTTGAGAAGCCGTGGCAAATTCACCCAAAGAAACCGAAAAAATCCAAGAGTGACCTGGCCGTTTCGAGCATCTCTCCTCCCTCACCAGAATCCAAGTCTTGTAAGTTTCTTTTTTGTGCAAAGTTTTCTACTTTCTGAATTTTTTTTGTGATTCTGTTGATTGCACAGACACATGCGCACACACACAATCCACTGTAGAATATGAAGCTGCACAGTTTTGATACCTGTTGTATCAGTTGTATCCCAATTACACGCTCCATTGACTTTAATCTCCATTTTTAATTTGATATAATTATATCTAATTAAAGTTAGTCACAGTGTATAGTCCAGCGTCCTCCTTCCAGCCTCCCGGAGCTCTGCAGATGATTTCATTATAAAGTGCCACTTTTTACACACGCGCTGCTGCACTGCTACACACTCTGAAGATGAATTGTTCACAAAGTTCTTACATTAATACAGAATGGATGCAGATGAGAAGATTTTTCTGGCGGCAACTTTTCTTTTAGTTCTGTGATAAATTACTGTATCTGATGTTAGAATGAAGTATGACGCTTGAGACAATGAGGCTAGGTCAAATGGGGAGCGAGCAGAGCCGTAGACCACTTCAATAATTTAACATTGTACTCCGTCACTGCCAGACCAAGTCTATTTTAGACTGTGGTCGGAGCATTTCTCTCAATCAAGGGGAAACGGCTGTCGGGATGAGTGCATGAAGTGAATAAAGGAAAACAAGTGAGAGGGAGAAGTCAGAATAAAGTAAGCGACACTCAGCACATTGAGGTGTACTTAAATTATGAGTGTTAGCAGCAATCCTGCTACACCTTCAGAGTAAGAAGCCTTCAAAGCTACATTTAAAGTCAAATCTCATTAAAAATACATGCATAGGTGTTTTGGTGTGCAGAGCTCATGAAAAATTGAAACCAAAAGAACTGCCGCTCATCATTATTGTACAGTGTAGCAAGAACAACACAAAAGCTGTCATAAATGTACAGAGGCTCCACTAATATGCTTGATCTTTCTTTCTGTGTACAGTTTTGCAATGGGTTGCTGTGCTTTGGCCTCACTTCTACTTGACTGACGCTTTAATGGGCGGCCCCAGTGGGAATTGAATCCTTGACCCTTAATCTAGGCTATTAAGATACAGCACAGCCCTTTGCTGCTGCTGCTGCAGCAGCAGCACAACACACATAGCAGAGCAGAGAGAGGACAGAGAGGCACTCTTCGCCGGAAGTAATGAAATTTTTTTTTTTTTCACCAGTCTGTATTTGGCAGAGACATTTGCTCTGTTTATGGTTGTTACAATGCCAAGCAGCTTAGTCAGGGTAAACAAGGGTAGAGGATGGCAGATTGTAGCAGCAGTGCTGTCAAATATTATTTATTTGTGCGTGTGCATAAACAGAAGGGTGATGCTTGTACTCTGCACCTGTCATCATACATGTGTCTCATTCAAACATGCATGAAATGTCTCCTAAAACCCCTTGCCTTCTATTCTAGTTCACGTGTCTGCTCGGGCAATGAACAGTTTCTAGTAGACAACCAGTACGTTTGTTTGGCATCTCTTCATTACCCACTGGTTTTTCGTGTTAATTCGAATTCAGCTGTGTTAGAGCATAAGAACGTTAGATATGGATGAACTACAAGTAATCCCTCTCCTATAAAAGAATACCGCGCTTTCCTTTTTATAAATAATGTCTGAATCCAACAGTTTATGAATTAACCATCATATAGAAGCTGAGGGACGCCACTAGAGGACGTGGGCAGGATGTCAGTACAGTATGTGGGTCATTTCCTGCTCCTGTTTGAGTTATTTTCAATGTTAATCAAAGAGACTGACAGACACTGTCCCCTGGCCTCCGTCCAGTGAAAAAGAGACGTGTTGACTTTTCTGCCAGTGTTTCCATTCCGTTTCATCCTGAAGTAATTCACAAAGTCCTGTGTGGACAAATCAGAGTATGGTTGTTTTTTCTGTTATTTTTTTTATTTTTATTTTTTTGAATGTTTGGTGAGACTTTATCTGTGGTGCTTTCAGAAGATCTGACAAAAACATGTACGTTCTGTGTTTACGTTTGTGACATCCAGTGCCGCGGTCAATCGAGCACCCATCCTGGGACTGGCGGGAGAGCCGGGACTTTGACGAGCTCAACCACATTCTGCAGGAGAGCAAGAAGCTGGGCAAGGCCCTGGAGAGCCTGTCACGCAGTGAGTGTCTGCAGCTTGGCATGCTCGCAGTGTTTAATACATCTTAACATACAGAACTAAAGTGTAGGCCTTTCTGTAAATGTCACTGTAAATCCTGAGAGGAAACCGGATCGAGCAGCTAATCTTACAAGCCCGCCACTAAGCTCAGAAGCAGTCTAAGCTGGGATTTTGAACTGTATTAGATGTTTCTCTGTGCTTTAAACCATTTTCTTCTCTCTGCAGGCATCGCCATCTCTGATGAGCTCGACCAGGTAGACATTAACTAGACTGGAGTCCTTATTAAACTCGTATACACACTGGCATAACAGTCATGTGGAAATGGAGTCCTGTCACTCATACCTCTGCAGCACTGCTCACGCTACATCAAATAAAAATCATGTTTCATAACTTTCACTCGGCTGACTGAGCCGCACGGCTCTTTTTCTCATGATGAACTGCTATCTCATGGGAGTGATGTGCGAGAGCGATACTTCAGTAAGCATGTCCTCCATCTCCCTCTCCCTCGCTGCTTCAGTGTGCATCTTACACGCAAAGCTTTGTCTGAGCTCTGTCTTTGTCCTCGCCCGGCCCCAATTCTCTCCCAACACAATAGTGCAGTGGCTGCCCAGGCTGGAGATACACAGAGCGATTTGGAAATGATGGGTCTGGATGAGAGACACGGCATATGTTTTGACAGGGACTTCACTTTTTGCTCAGTGCAGCGGTACACGTCCAACGTCCTTGGCTCTCAGCCCAGAGATTTTCCTTCTTTTCTGCGGGACGGGGCAGGCAATGAATACTAAACACCTGCTCTGATCATGCAGAGACAATAGCATTTGATACTATCCTGGATTTAGTCAAAGACAAGCAGACATATCTTTGCTTTTTGTTTCGAGCAGGGTTGTACAGTAAATGTGTGCCGGGAGACAGATCTCAAACACTGTGGTAGTCCATTCTCTTAAAAGTACATAGTGTTAAGAGTTTTATAGCCATTCTGATTCCACTCGCTTTCCTCCTGTGCTCTTTTTCATTTAAATCTGCATCTTTGTCTTCCTGTCTGCCCTCTTCAGTCTTTTGTTTTGCCCTCTTATTATGTCTGTATTGCTCCTGTAGAACCTGGGAGGCTATAACTCAGTGCTGCGCCCTCGGGTGGTGGGGGAGTGGGTTGGTCGGGAAGAAGAGGACGCAGACCCGCTGGCTGCTGAGATGCTGCAACCCCCCGTCCCTCGGGCTAAAACTGAAGTGTGTTGGAGTGGAGACAGCAGCCCTGCCGGGAGGTTGGTGTCACACATATGAGTGTGTGCGCAAACGTGTGCATGTGTGACTCATTTTAAATGAGGGGGGGGGAGTTTAAAACTTCCAGAAAGTTCACAAAGCTATTGTTGGCTCTTTAAAAATGAGGAGGTAGACTTCTAACTGCGGCTCCTGCTGCCTGAGGAATGCCCATCTGAATGGGTTTGATAATCCCATTTCAAAGGCACGATCAAACATGCTTGCCATGATACTGCTTCAACCCAATTTCGAATTAAAGCTAACCTCATTTCTGTGCGCTCAAGGCCAGAGGAATTTTGTGCTTGTTATTTTAGAAATGGCCTGTCTTTGACAATATAACTGCGTCATGTGTCGAACTGTTAAATGGTTTGTTGCCCTCTCAGGAAGCTTTTTTCACATTTTATTTAAATTCTTGTCTTTGCAAAACTATCAAAGTACCAAATAGTCTGGTATCTTTTGGTCTTCCCTGTCAGATGTTAGTGTTGCTGTGTGTGTGTGTGACTTTGTGTGTGTGTCGCATGCACTGCAGCTGCTGATGTGACTAATTAGAGGAGGATCGGATATAAAACCATAAATCATGCGCGGGCCTGAGCTGACGTACACACAGTGTTAATCTCATTAGGTTACTGTATGGGTGGATTATAGGGAGAAATCACTTAGTTAGAAGTCTGAGCTGGGAGATAGGGGATGTGTGTGGGCTTCACTGATGAGCTCTGCTCTGTGTGTGTTTGTAAATGAGATGTTTCATGTTTACCTACGAAGGGTGTGAGAAACTTGTGCAGCTGTGTGTTTTGGAATGGTGCAGCATCCCAAAATAATCACAGCCCCTTCGCTCATGAACTGGAGGAGTATTTGGCTCATCTGATAGATCATTTATATCAGCTCTGAATTGCATTTACTGGGAACTTGCTCCCACTTTAGATCCTGTTTGAGGATTGAGATCACTTTCATGTCCTCTGAGCTGTTTTCTGGCCAAGACACAAATTAAAAAACAGGGAGATCAGAAAAAACTTAGATAAATTAGTTTTTTTGTATGTCTGTTTAAGGTTAGGATATGGTGTAAGGCAGAGATTTTCAAACTGAGGGTAAGGGGAGGAGTTTAGGTAAATCTGAACACACACACACAATACACATACTTTTAGAATCAATGTGACTCACATTTTCAGAGGATATCATCTCTGCATTGCGTGCATAAATCTGCTTAGAAATCATAAAAAACGATGCTCCTTATAGCTCCAGAACTTGCCTGAGAGTCATCACATTTTTAAGTTTTCTTCAGTATCAAAGTAATCCAGTAATACATGTCTGTACATCCATGAGTACATTGCAAACAGAAACTGCTAATAGCTAATTCTGCATACTTTTTTGGTACCATTTTGCCAAAATATAAACAAATGCAAGCTGAAAGAAGGATGTTGGGGAGGGGTTTGTCTGAGGGGGGGCCATCGTGTCTTAAGTCCTAAATCCTAAGTGTTAAGTATCATAACCAATGAATTTAAGATCCAATTTAAAAGTAGGATTTGGTTAGGTTTGTATCAGATGAAATACAAATGACCACTCTGAGCAAGTAGAAAACTGGCAGTGCAGACCAGCACTGCCCTCTCTTAAAATCCCATTTGAGCCTTAGTAGGCCATCCCCTCTGGCACTCGTACACTTTCAGACTTGAGGCCTCACATTTTCTCATGTATCTGACCTCATATGTCAAACCAGTCCATCTTCCTCCTCTTACTTTGGTAAGTTTACTTATTTTCACTTTCGATCTTCTTGCTTCTGTCGCTCATTCCAGCCAACCTGTCACCGAGGACCATAAGGAGAGCTGACAGGTGGTGGTGGCTCTCTGTATGATTGGCTGCAAAGTCTAGAAGGATAAGTGCAAGGGGCACATGGGAAATCAGAAGCAACTGTGGCAGAAGTATATTCAAGGAAATGGCTTATTTTGACAGAGTCTGTCCAGTGGAATGGGACTTTCTTAACCCATGACTGTCAGTGCCATAAACTGTGCTTCTAACTCTCTCTTCTAACCTTCATGATGCATCTTTATATTCTTTCTCTTAACCAACAGATGCTGATTCCCTATTGTACATTAGAACAGGGAAAGATCATGATAAACAAAGAGCTCATGTTTATTGTCCTTAATGACTGGGTTGTACCACCCGGGTTGCTCCCTATGGGGGGGAAAAAAGCTGACACTGGTGAAGCTGCCAGCAGGCAGAGTGAGCCAGAGTTTTTCATAGGAGATATGAGCCCATGATATGGTGACACACATAAAATTAATAAAACTTACTCCACAAAAGATACTCAAACAACTCTCTTTTTTTAATGTTTTTTACATTTATTACTTGCTTTTAATATAAGATTTGTTGTCCTAAACTTTGTCTCCAACATTGTGTAAAAGTTTACCTTCCAGTTTAAAGTGGTGGTTTGCAACCACAGGACCAACATACAGTTGTGGAAGATGGCACACGTGCAGAATCACACCACCCTCCTTTCCTTGTCCATATTAGCAGATTTAATTATCACAGAAATACCATACAGACAGTATGAAGAAAAATCTGTCATCTTATGACCCTTCCCCATTATCTGTAAATAGAAGTCATTAAACTGAGATTAGCATCAAATTAATACTCTTCCGCCGCTCTAATCCATGCCCTCAGCCTGTGGGATATGGGAATTAATTTCTCCAATGTAGAGGTAATGCTGAAGCCAGCCTTTATAATTGTATCTGTAGCTTTAACCGTATAGGGAAGACACATATTTGGTAATTTTTCAGCCGTTCTACATGTTCCAGGCTTAGACAGAGGTAACACAATTTCACCTGAGAAATGAATAAAGCTTTCGGAAAAGAAATATGTATGTAGAGAAATATATTTTTAATTTAAAAACAGCCTGGGAGACAACCTGAGAACTGTTAAGCTACATGAGTGCAGCAGTAAGTGGTGACACAAACACATAAGTAGGGATGGATTCTGCAGAAACTACTTCCATAGCTGCACGCTGTTGCTTATGTTTATGAATGGCTACAATATGTATTGTAAATGTTAGCATAAGCCTTCATGATAAAATAAATAGTGGAGTATTAAAACAAAGATTAAATGCAAAAAGAACACACACTTAATGGAAAAGAGCAGTATTCTTTTTTATTATCTATTTTTATTGGATTTTAGTAACATTTAGTGAATCAGATTTGTATAAACATTGTCGGATTTTTATAAAAAATTACAGTCCTGCACATCTTTTGCTTTACTTCAATCATTAAAAGATTAAAACAATAACTAATTTCTCCCTCTGCATGTCATCTTTGTTTAATACTTTGGATTTGATTATTCGTTCTCCTGCTGACTAAAAACTACAGGGGTCGCTTTCAACACCTCATATCCATCCATCTACATGCTCATAAAACCTCCTCGGCTCAGGCCCTCTTTTTAACCCCACATCCTCTAAATACCACTGCTAATGGTTTGTGGTTAGTGCTACAACTGTTTCTCTGTTGCTCACCTCAGAGCCATTATCCTTTCTTATCTTCTCCCAGCTAACCATTTATAACAAGGTGTTCTGCACCTGCATGGCACTGGAAATGATTGTATGGTATTTTGTCCCTAACAACTGTGGAATGGCTGCCAAGTGCAACCAGTGGCAAAACACGCTTTAAACATAGTCACACACCACTGAGGCAAATGCAACATGTTGTACTTGCTGGAAAGCCTGAGCCTGCTTAGATACAAGCCCGACAGATAAGGATGAGAGGATGTAATTGCTATAGAAGCACAGTTATTATAAAACATGCTATTTTTGTAAGTATATATCTCAGTAGCTGAGAGCGTGTTACTGTGGATGATGATAGTTTCACATTCAACTTTCAAGTGTTTCATAGACGTTTGGGACTGTGCATGGAAAATAACTAGCAACAACTGATGTATGTAAAGTAATTGTATGTAAAGTAATCACATGTTAATATGTGTCAACAAATAGTGATCCAATTTTGTATGAGAGTCTTTGAGCTTTATCTTTCTGCTCCTCTGCTCCTTTAAAGCCCTGACTCCTCTTCTGTTTGCCTCCTGAAGCCTGAAGATGGAAACAAAGAGCAAAGGGCTAAGGGAACAGCAGCAGCATCACAAGAAGCTCCTGGCAGCCATGCTGTCCCAGGACTCCTTTGATTCGGTCCATAGCCCTGCCCTCTCCGTCGCAGAGGAAGAGATGGAGGACGAGGATGACGCCATGGAGCTTCTGGGTAATGTCACGTATTTCCGTATATACGCCACCTTTTTACATACACAGACACAAATTATAAACATGTGCAAACTGTGTTTATTGCACTGCAATTAATCAACATGAAAGGTTTTCCTGTGCAGTTGCATGCCATTAATTCCTGTTAATCAAAGTTTAAATAAAACGCCACTGATCATAGTACTGAGCTGCTTCTGAGCCAGACTGGCAGGCAGGTGTACGACGCCTTGCTGTTTCTATCAGCAGATGCCCCGTTGGTGTGTGAGACAGACACCTGTTTCCTTACCATCTTACACACACCAAGAACAGCTTGCTGTGTTTACCTTGTATGCGTGTGTAATTGCATGTGTGTCTAAGTATGCGTGTAACAGCGAGCCAAGTACGCTGACTAATGTCTCGCTCACATGAAGACTAGAGAACAAATTATAGCTGTAACATATCATGTTTAATGAGTCATTCTCTCTGCAGAGCTCATTAGTGTTGTAAGGTTTTTCTGATCAAATCAATCTGTTTTGATATTCAGAAGTCCAAATGTATTTCAGGGACTACAATGACATCATTTATGCGTTAACATGTATCAGAAGTATGAAGAGTGTTTCAGTTTTACTTGAGAAGGTCAAGAGGATGGAAGAATGTTCTTCAGCTAGTGTATGTAGGAAAGACAGTTAACAGAAAAATCTAGATAAACTTCAGTAATGTTAAAAAAATACCTACAGTGTCTGTATATGTGTTGTACCATGTTCTTCAGGAAACATTTAATAGTTTGCTTTTTCATATATTCCCCTGGATAACTGGTCGAATATGTTAGAAAAAGATAAAATATCAAAAGCATAATTTTTTTCTTAGATGCCCCACATTGCATCGACATTAAACCTAGGAACTGGGAGAAATTTATCACAAAAGAGCCATAGATCGAGATTTCCCCACATTGCTTGAAAGCACTAGGAGTGTTGAGTTGGCGTTGCGGCTTTTACCTTTTCTCAGCTGGAAAAACTGTGTCTCTTATGGTGCTATTAGTGTTGCAGTTACTTTCTTGGGCTGCACATAGAAACTCAAATGCACCATGTTCAGACATCTTCTCTGGGAGTCATGGAAAAGCACTTACTGAAGGAGAAGGAGATTCTGCATTTGAGGAAAAGCAGACTATTCAAATGAAAGTGGTGGAAATTTCCTTTAATGAAAGAAGAGGAGAGCTTAAAAGGGAGGAAATGGTTGCATATATGCAGACCTGTAGAGGTGCACTTACTGTATGTAGAGGCTGGATAGCTGGATGAGCAAAGTCCGTCAATGTGCTGTACTAAAGAGCACTTTAGTAAGGAAACTATGCTTCCTGTTTACATAGTCTGGCCAGATGCTCTCAGCCAGTTAGTCTAGGTATTCACTCTGACAACTGAAGAATCACAAAGTAGCTCCTTTGATTTACTTTTTGTATGTTTCAGTGTATGTATGTGTATGTATATGTGTGTGTGTGTGTGTGTGTGTTCACATTCCTTCACGCCGGTCACGCCATCACGTACCGACTTAAGATGGATGAGTAGGTGACAAAGGGGGTGGAAAGAGTATCTGATGTGAAGTCTTGTTTTGGCTTTATTCAGTGGAGGGTCTGAGAGCTCGTCACCCTGTCTCTGTAGACACAGTGTGTGACGCCTCATGCCAAATTGAATTTGTGTAGTAATCTCTACCTGCAGGGGTGATCCTCTTGAGTAAAATAGCTTGTCCCTGCATTGTAACACTGCTGTAAAGGAAGGCCATACACGCACATGCACACGCACAACAGCTGCCACAAAGGCACGCAGCACAGATTTTAGAGTTAAAGCATCGCTTATAAGTTTTATTGCACTAGTAGCTTTAAAAGAATCCATCAGAATCTGAATTGTTGAAAGCCGTAGCCAATACTGGGAAAAGTCAGCTCTTCTACAAATACAAGTCAATGTGAAGTCACTTACTTTCTTCTAGGTTAGCTAACAAATGTCTGACATATAGTACTTCTTTGAGGGATAACAACCCATAAGCTAGTCTTTTTTTGTTTTTTTTGTTTCCTTGTCTCTACAACATGGTCCCCCAATTATAGTGCTTCAGAGTCTCTCCAGTCTCCTCAGAGCTGCTGCTGTGTGGTGACACACAATCTACGTATGTCTTTGCTCTCTGCTCTACTGTCACAGCACTGAGGCACTTGTGCTTGTTAGCAGGATCTTTTCATCGGGGTCATCCGGAGAGTCACGTGGCTTACAGGTTACACAGACTGGAGCTGCAACAAATGATTCTTCTTATCCTCTTTATCTTCCTTCTCCTTAATTAATTGCTTGTTTAGGGTATAAAATGTCAGAATACTATAGAACAAGCCAAAACTGATGTCTAGAAATTGCTTATTGTTTCTGAAAATTTGGAAAATTGTGATTGTCTGACGATTAACTAATCAGTTTGATAGCTTGAGCACTAACACAATCAAATGAACTCAGATACAAGTCTACAAGTTTGAAATATATCTCTGCACCGATGACTCGAAGACACATTCAGTACATTTATTGTAGTATGGTAACTGATTTTATAGTAGGCCCAGTTATCTACTGCTGTTAAAGTGTTACTTTTATCAATGAGTTGATTTTATTCCTGCTGTACATGTGTATCTTAATTATATTCAACTGCTCTATATAAAGCTGCTCTTCCATCATAAGTGGAAGACATCTTGTAAAAACACTATGTATACACCAGGCTTTGCTTTCCTTTACATCAGCCCAACACAGTTGTGACCCAGGACAGCAGTATATAATGGTGAAAGATATAGCTATAAAGCTGGATGTTGATGGTCTGTGATGGCCCTCCTTAATCATAGCTCTGAATCCCCCCGTGGCTTTTACACTATGGTCCAGGGCAGTAATTCAAAGGAAATAATGCAGCGAGGTCATTTCTGATCCTCTGTCAAGGCCTGGTCACGGTGCTCTCCACGGGGACCACCGCCACTGTGTTGACTGTCACTCTGAGTGGCCTGCCTCACTACTGTAGGGTTGATTAAAGTGATGCTAACATGCAGCATGTGGTGGCCTGGAGAAATGAACGACCCTCAGGAGGATTTCGAGGCCTCGTTTAGAAAGAGAGTCTTGGCACAAATTTTGTGGCTTTGACCAAATGCATGCCAAAGATGAGTGATGATCCTTGGCAGGGATGGTGATCTTGTGATAGTTTATTGATCCCTGAAGGAGATATTTATCTTTTTCCTTGCTGCTGTCCACATGAAGGTTAAAACATATGGTCAGCTGCTCAGCAGCGCTCCTGGAGCTGGTAGAGATTCAATGACTTGCTCAAGGACTCCATACCTGGTAGGTTGCTTGCTGTTGAATAGGTTAAACTTGTAAATCAGTAGATTCAAATGTTCTCTAAACTTCCATGACATGGCAAAAGCTAAATTTGTACAGTTGTACAGTAGGATTGTTTTTGATTTCATAATAATCATGCAACAATGTCAATACTTCACTCCATTTTTTTAGCATTCTTATCTCTTAATTTTGGTTTACCAAAGCAATAAGTCGTTAACTGATAACATGTTGGTGCATTGCTACATGGGTAGTTATTGCCCCTTATGGCCTCTCACATGCAGCAACACAGTCACTACAGTACCAGAGATTGTTGCAGGCATGCTATCTTTTTAAACATTTGCTTAGGGTGACACCTAGTGGCCAAAATATGACATTACAGCTGCTGTGTGTAAAGTCAGAAAGCATTTCACTTATTAGAGTGTCAGATGAGTACATTTGAATTTAAGTAAACCGACAGAAAAGTGCGCATAGGCTTTAATACTTAACAGTCATTGCACACTTCACTAATCTGGCAGGTATGATTAGACAGACCATTAAAATAAAGCTTTTGGAGGTGTCCAGCGCTGTGAAGCATTTAGCAAAGTCACAAATGACTATCAAACATCAACATCTCAAACATCTCTCTCTTCACACACACACACACACACACACAGACCCACAGCGTTTTGTTTGGTATATTGCAGTCTTGTACCATAAAATTCTGATCATAGACACTCATCCCAGAGGAAAATATGTTAATTCCAGATGCACATCAGTGGTTTCTCTGTGTAGTTGTTGTACTATCAGTTGAGCAGAGTTTTGTTCGTCACACCTGCTAATTGGTTCTGAGCATCCTTGTTGTGCTGGTTCCTGGTGACCAGACAAAGCAACACTACGCAAATGAGAGCAATTACATTAGTGAGAAATGAACAGGTCCCACGATGGATGCGATCAGTCATTTTTACGTGTCCAAACCCCTGGAGTACAAGAAGAGAAGAATTCAGAGCCACAGCGAGCACTAAACATATTGCAAAATATCCACTGGGAGGCAGGAAAGGAGCACTAGTTTGTCCTACTGTGCAACAACGACAACTTCTGTGAGAGAATAAGATGCGTAATAAAAGCCGGCTTAGAAGATACAAAGAAAGTTAGCAACTAATCCCCATTTCCATATTGAGCAGAAGGGTTTTCCAAACTGGGTGTCTTTTTGCCAACACCTGGATAAGGAGCTTATGAGAAAATAATAAGATCCTGTTGGAATGGTTTACAGTACTGCTAGGCAAGGTTGCCCAGATTGAATACAAGTAGAAAGACCAAAGACATGGCTTAAGGTTGATTTGTTTTGTTCAGATTGTTCCAAAAAGAGAAACTAAAATCAGCTTAGAGGATCAGTCTTATTGATTCGCTAGCTGCTCTCAGGATGGCACTGTGCTTTCCCACTTGTTTTCATTAGTTCTGCACTCAATATTGACCACAGTCAAAACTGTATTGAAAATGAATATGACTCACATGTTCTTGTAAAGCCATGGAAAATGTCAAGATTCTAGCTGTCGCTGGGCGGTGAGACCACAGTTTTATACTGATCTGAAATAAGAAACAAGCTGAGTTCAGTGTGTGGGGAGAAACACCCTGTTTTTGGCCTTGCAGTGTTATTTTATGGTAAGTTAATGAGACGAGTTAGCCAGTTCCCCACTGTAAAGTTACTGTTCTCGTCATCCTTGGTGGAAGTATTCCATTACAGAGACGTACCCTTTGAATTCTCAAAACCTACTCTTGTTTATAGAATAAGTGTTATTTACATGCCTATAGGCATTGAAACACATATTATATAAGTTTTATAAGGCAAATGTAGAGAAATTTGCTTTTTTTTTTTTTT
>NTHP01000091.1:648817-683569 GCA_003416845.1 Oplegnathus fasciatus | reverse complement strand
ATATATTTCGAGGCCACGTTTTACTACATTGAGCGCTCGAAATGCTATTTCGTGCGCACAAGATATAATTCATTCCCACGTTTAATTCATTCATTCCCACATTTTAATTAATTCAGTCCCACGTTTTGATGAATTCGTTACCACAAATTAAATAATTCTGGCAGTGCACAAGGTCACGTCATTCATTCCAGCCGGCACCTGCTTAAGGCACTTGTAATGTAAGCCAGGACTGATGGTCTAATGCCGTTTATTCAGTTTCTTTGGAGTTCATAGACCAACATAAGAGCTTGTAGCCACTCTTGACTGGAGCTAAACTCCCGTTATAGCTCTAACTGTTTATCTTTATCATTTGTTTCTCTCCCCGTGNTTTTTTTACAGTACATGTTGTATATCGTCCTCTGTAGCAACACAAACTCAGACTTTCTTGAGGTGTGATGGAGAGTGAAATTATAATATGAATACTAAGCTTTCGTCTTTCTTTATTTTTACTGTATTAACCCCTTCAGGCCTCACAGACATGTTGCTCAGTCAAGAATTGTTTAAACCTTCTGGAATCAAGGCTTGAATTTCAAAATAAAAGCCAAAGTTTCCAAATATATATCAGGCTGAATTACAGCAATGTGGATAATATAATACAAAATACGTCCCCATTTTTCCATTTGGTGTAATGGTACCGCAATAAAAAACTAATTACTGTATGCTTACATACATATGGAGCCCCGGAGTAGCCATAGCGAGAAAAAANATATATTTCGAGGCCACGTTTTACTACATTGAGCGCTCGAAATGCTATTTCGTGCGCACAAGATATAATTCATTCCCACGTTTAATTCATTCATTCCCACATTTTAATTAATTCAGTCCCACGTTTTGATGAATTCGTTACCACAAATTAAATAATTCTGGCAGTGCACAAGGTCACGTCATTCATTCCAGCCGGCACCTGCTTAAGGCACTTGTAATGTAAGCCAGGACTGATGGTCTAATGCCGTTTATTCAGTTTCTTTGGAGTTCATAGACCAACATAAGAGCTTGTAGCCACTCTTGACTGGAGCTAAACTCCCGTTATAGCTCTAACTGTTTATCTTTATCATTTGTTTCTCTCCCCGTGTTCTGTTACCGTCATTGTTGTTTACTGTCTGTTTCTGTTCGTTACATGCATACAGTGTCTTTTCACAATAAACTTCCGGGTTAACAGGAAACAACAAAATAAGAACAATATAACAAATACATTACAAACGCAAACTACACATGAACCATACTGTGCATTGATTCATAATCATCTTTTACACCAGGAATTATTGTTAGTAAAAGGCAATTAACGAGGATATTGAGAGCTTGTGGATTACATCGTTGGCAATATGCTGACTTTGAGGTGCAGTGCACTTCATGCTTCAGTGAGAAAGGCTGGTATGATGGCTCTTTGTACATACACTTACCTCGTGCAAACGAATTAATCAAAACGTGGGAACGAATTAATTAAAACGTGGGAACAAATTAGTAAAACGTGGCCTCAAAATATATATTTTTTCTCTCTATGGCCACTCTGGGGCTCCATATATACAACTTATGGCAAATTGGTTTTTAATATTGTGATATTTTCACTGAGGCTGCTTATGCGGTAATTGAAGAGGAACATCAGAGTTCAAGGGGTTAAAGAGTTCTGTTGGGCAGATACTTTCAGACATTACTTTCAACTCAGAGATCCCATTGGAGGGTTGAAACATGCCATTTCACATGCACACACACTTTCATTGCAGTGGAGGGTAACAAAGCCTCCCTCAGTGTGAAACATCAGAGCCTCCTGCGTGAGTCCACAGACCCTTTTAGTATGTTGACCCTCTCTGGCATGACTCCTGAAACAGGAGAGGAGGACGTGAGAGTAGCTTTACCCACTCTCGCTGATTCACAGTGACAGTGAGGATTTGATGGGGACAGGATGAGGGCATGATAAAGCTACGTCTGATCTTTGATACACAGAATAAAGCAGTGTCTGGTGGATGAGTTTCATTGCCTGTGTGTGGCTCTTTTGTTTGAGGACGCTATATATCTTCCTTGATCAAGCAGAGCATATGGTACGATACAATAGCACAGTTTTAAAAAAAATACAAAATAGGTGAGGGAAAGTGAGCCAGTGTTCTTTCACAATCTTTACTGTCTTTGCTATCCTGAAATTTAAGTGAAAGATGTTCTATGTTAGAGTTCATCTACTGCATATAGACCCCTTGACTCTGAGGGTGATTATCTCATGGAGGCCTGAACATTTACTTAGTCCTACTAAATGACTTTTTGTGGTGAAAGAGCAAAGCTGTTATTATTAGCTTTATGGCAGATAGGTATGACAAATATTTGTTTAAGTATTAAGAATAGCCCCCTTAAATGTCTTGCCATATATTTGCCATTTCCTGTGAGAAAGATCTATTAGAAATGATGTGTTGAAAACCAGTGGTGGAAGAAATATTCAGATTCTTTTTTTTTAAATGAAGGTAGCAACAGTACATCATCATGAAAATACTCTATTACAACTAAAGCCCTGCATTAAAATGTACTTAAAGTATCCAAAGTAAAAGAACATGTACAGTATATATCAATATTACTTATGTGATAATGTGTAAGCCCTCTTTTAGCCATGCTAACGGCGTGGCTCTGTACCAAATACCTACAAAACTAATGGCATTCACATCAGCCTCAGTTGTACTTTGTGTTTAGTGCTAATAAATTGTTAGCACGCTAACATGCTAAACTAACATGGTGGACATGATAATCATCAGCATGTTAGCAGTGTCATTGTAAGCATGTTAGCATGCTGACATTAGCATTTAGCTGCAGGAGTGTTCTGTGCACAGTAACTAGTACAGCTGCGAAATAAATGTAGTGGAGCAAAAACTACAGTATTTTCTTCTGGAAAGTAGTGAAGTAGCGATATAAAGTAGCATTGCAGTAACATTGCTAAGAGCTGTCTCTTTGTCCTCTGCCTTAGGCCAACATTCAGATTGCCACAGTTAGCAGACAAGGCACGCACTTCCTGACGCCAGCAGCAGCAACAACCCCCCCTCTTCCCACCATATACACTCCCATCACCCCCATTGCCCCCTTCATCCTTGCTCAAACAACCAAAGATACAACAGTTGCCCTGGAAACAATGTAAACCAACAACAACACAGCAGTATCATCATGGTGCATGAGGACATACAGTATATGTCAGTGGTGTGAGTTGCTTCAGCACTAAATCTTTCACTTGAAATACAATCTTGAGAAGGCTGGGTTTACCTCTGAAGCCAGCCTGATGGTGAAAAGAATGTCCCCAGTAAAAGTCTAACTGCGCCCAATTTTGACGCCTGTAAAAGTCTCCTTGGTGCAGATGGATACGCTAATCGAGAGGCAAATTGCTGTGGTATTACGGTGGTATTACTGGAAGCAATTATCAATAGGCAAGTAGACTGCTGTGATCATACCATAAATCTAGCAGTAGTCATTACGCAGAGCATGGCCTAATACCAGCCAGCATACGTATCTCCGGTGTGCGTAAGCGCCTTAGATGAACTGAGCAGATTATCTGAATGGAAGGGAGCTGAATGGGCACAGTGATGCTGTATTGTGGCTACTGTAGCCAGACAGAAGCAAAAGATGGCAGATAGACACAGAAGGATGATAAGGGATTTGTGTGAATAGAAGCATTGTGTTATTATAGGTTGCTTTATCTATTGCTGTGTGCAGCTTTATCTAAAAGAGTAAAAAGTAAAATAAAGTTACATCACAGTTCTCTGGCTCCTGTCCGTTGCAAGATTAAGATGTAAGAGACAAACAGAAAAGTGAGTTATAGACTTGATGTCATTACGCAGTAATTGGTGCGTAATCAGTAGTCAGTGTGTGTGGAGCTGTCTGTGTGAGGCGACGTGTGTGCTGCTGTATCTATGTGTTCATCACAAACAAGCAGGAAAACGACAATCTCCAAAAGAAATGTAGACATTTAAAGCCAATGGAGAGAATCGCTCGTACTACATCAACACATTATCCCATCACTCATGTTAACTTGTGTTTGTTTTATTAAAATTGCTCTTCTGTCATCATCTCTCTACACTCTTCTTGTACAGGCATATTCCTGCTTGATGGATTACTTAAATCTTTTGTAAGTGATTAAAATCATCATTTTGAACTGTAGATGGCAGCCTTGATCCTGGCAGGCAGCTGTTTTGATATATTTACTTTGTAATACATTAAAAAATATCATCTTAAAGCTCAAAGTATAATTCAAATATATGTTTAGTAACAGTTGGAAATTAATTTGGAAATTTCCAAACATACAAGATCCAACTACAATGACCATAATGAATCAATACATCAGGCTCTGCTGTGTCTACGGCGTTGTCGTAATCTCTGCAATATTTGCGGTTAGAAAGCAAGTTAAAAGGAGGCTTGCACCAAGGTCTGCGATAAGACTTTCCACAGGCCTCAGAGCTGTGATGTTACCCTGCTCATGTGTGTCCCCATCTGATTCTGATCAGGGCTTTTACTGCTGCACTCCGAGTTGGAGCCTAACAGACATATTTTTAGGCCAGGAGGGGAGGAGGGTGCAATTGAAAGCCGAGACGTAATTATGAAATGTATGTTGGAATATTGTTTTTATTACAAAGCCAAACAAATGCGTCTCCGCCGCGACTCACATCAAAGATGTCTGTGTGACGACTAACCGCCGAGTGGAGGCTTTGTGCTCGAGGCTTAATGAAAAACAAATGTTGCTTGTATGTGTGAGGGCAACGAAAGTGTGAGGTCTGCAAGTGTCACTGTATGTGTTGGGTTTGAGTACGTGCTGTGTGCCTTTTTAAAAAAAATTTTTTATCTAGTATGTTGCTCACACGTGTGGGTCTCCGTGTGTGAGTGAATGCAGCCTTTGACTGTACGCCGCGAGGAGCAAGGCATCCATCACTTACAGACTATTAATTAGAGCCCAGCGTTATGTGGCGAGACGTCGTCGCTGCTCATGAAAGAATGGAAAATTCAATTATTTCACTTCGAGACATGAGACACAATAACTCACAGCACTTGATGAAATGCCTTGGATTTGGTGCGGGAGATGATGAAGTGTGTGTGTGCGTGTCTCTCCACTTCATGTGTGGGGTAGCGCTTTAGATGATTCCACCCCATACATCTGTCAACGCATCATCCCAGAAGGTGTATATTAAGTTATTTGTGAAGCCAATGCGCTAATTATGACTTCAGCTCTGTCTTTAGTCGTACGAGGAGCAGCAAAGAGCCAGTCAGTCCGTCGCTATCTAAACAACATTAAATTACATGGAAACTTGGAGAGAGGAGCACACAAACACTTTTATCTGTGCGCTCTGCTCCGCTCCTTCCTGGCTTTACTGTGAGTGAGTGATTGCGGCACGGAATTCCTCATCGCTCAGGCCTTTTGTTGGGATTGCATCGCTCGAATAGTTTCCATTCCCTCTACCACCCCCTTACCCTCAGTTCAGACCCATTTTATTTATCTGCCATGTCTCATCGTTAGACGGGGGGGAGCACGCATGGCTGCCCTGGTGCCCAGGGAGTGGAAATGTGACGGGCTGACAAACGGGCGAGTGTGGACAGACGTTTGTTGTGTCTAGACAGAGGCCTGGGAGGCTGTCATGGTCTCAGGGTAAACTGGTCCCGCGGGAGACGCACTGTAAACCTATCATGGTGGTATTGTGTGGGAGGCATGCAGGGCTCTATTGTATACCTGGAGAGTATGCACTCAGTCATATGTGTTTGACTAAGTAGACACGGAGAAGAAAAGAACACGTAGACGCACTAAATCTTCTATGTGAGAATGGATTTGGGAACTTGCACTTGAAAAGAGAGCTAGGTGTCTAGGTTAAAAGCAAAGGAAGCCTTGGTTATATAGTGTATAACAGTTGATTCAACATAATTTCAATGACTACATTTAATGTATAGTTGGGATCTGCTACACAATTGAAATATAGTCAATTAAATGTTGCGCTCTGATCTGAAATATCTCTGTTTCTGTTTGTTTGAGACCACAAAAAATCTCATTTTCTTTCCTAATAGGAAACAATTTCTGCGGTCATACCCCGGCCTCAAGTCATCAGGATACAGCGTGAGCATATGCGTCAGAATACTTGTGTGCATGTAAAAGCAGTCATTTACAATGCTAACACCCAAACCCCAACCCGTGAGACGCATATTCATCACTTTAGCACTCCATACGCAGGCCCTCCTTGGAGACAGTGTGGTGTCAACACAGAAATCCGTCACCTCTCCCTCCCCGGCAGAAAGTTGGGGAGTTGGATTCAGCCTCGTGGAGGGCTGACAGGGCTGAGATTCAGACTGCTGTTGCACAGATGAAGGGCTACGCTAACTCTTAAAGCCTGCGCTTGGAGAGACGACAAGATTTAAACCTAGAAAGGAGACAATTCAGCCTTTTTGTATCCAACATTTATCCAAGCAAAGTTGCCTTTCCTCCATGTCTTGCTTCAAAGTCATGCAGTTACACAGTTTCATACCTGCGAGCTACCCTGGTGCATGGACAGTGAGCAGCAACAGTACACTGGGGTATTTTTGGAGGCTGAGAGCACTGTTACAGTAGTTGCAACCTTTTTCTATTAACTCATCCGTATCCACAAACAAGTATACGCCGTCACTCCATTTGCATGTGCGACTGTTGACATTATCAGGAAACCTTGGCCTCTCTTCTCTCATCTGGCCAAAAGGAGGAAGTGTTGCAAGTGTGGAACAAATTGCTATAGCACAAAATGCTGTGAAGTGTTTCAACTTCTGCTACAGTTCATTCAGGCACAGTCTACTCTGTTTTCTGTAGGGGATGCACTCCAGACAAAAGCCTTTGTTTACCTCAGTGACCTTTGAGATTAGCTTTCTCTTCCTTCAGACAAGGTCTTTCTCTCCATTATTGTCTCATTTAATCTCTTCCAGAAGGAAACAAGTCCGAAAGACGAAGCGGGAGTTGAGGTGACAAGCAGCTGCGTACACTGAGGTCATGTTCTCTTTCAGGGTCAGAGCCGCCTGCTGCTATCCTTTTGGTATTTCATGAAAGCTGCGACCTCGCAAGTGAATGTTTCCAAGTGTCAAGTAATGATTTGTATCGCAGGCTATGACCCAAGGAAAATCTGGCATGCCACATTAGTCAGTCGCCAAAAGAAGGGGAAATGGTTAGAAGGGGAAAAAGTGGGAATGGATGAAGAGTAAAGAGGAAAAGGTGTAGGCCCAAACTTTGAGCAGTTCCCACGACCAGCAAATTGCCCAAATCGCTGGTGGCTCTCTCTGTCCCCACCCCCTCCAATGCATACCATGATGAATGGGACATTTAATATTCCCCTGCTTAAGGGTATTACTGGAATGTATCTGTCCTCCTCAAAACACTCAAACAACACTCGTTCTCAGACAGCCTGGACACGATGTGAGTGGCTGATGTCAGTGATCAAAATGTAAGAAAACCAAGAAACTTCCAGACTTAAACGTCTTGAATAGGCATATTGATTTAGATCCTTTGCCAACAGTTTTTGGTGTTAAAGAATGTAATATAGTCAGAACTAGTTAAGGTTATAACATTTGTCAGTTTGTTGGCATTAAGACTGATTTACTGAAAATAGTCATTGGCCGATACTTCTATAATTTGGAGACACATAATGCAGCACTTAAAAAAACATGAAGTTAATGCTAACTTTAGCATGCTAACATGCTGATATGTGGCAGATTTGATGTTTAGCCTCATGGTGGCGTTAGAGGAAAAGACAGAGCATCACCAAAGTCAGTAGGATTCATCCTCTGGAAAACATGAATGTCTGTACAAAACTTAATGGTAATCCTTCCAATAGCTGCTAAATATTTCAGTCCGGGCCAAAGTGGTGGAGCGTCCAGTGAGCCACACCGCTGTCATGGCTGAAAACAGACCAAAAATTGTGTTAAAACATGTAAGAAAATGCAGGCCGCACATTCATCTTTTCTTATTATTTTTGCTTGTGCATTGTGGTTTGTGAAAAAAAACGAAACCAAGAATCAATTAACACAAGCCTCTGCTTAGCATGTCGGGTCAGGATAGGCTCACAAATTGGTGGGTCAGATTGAAGCACTGCACTTTAGCTGTCTCGTCAGAACGATTTCCTGACACCCAAAGGAGACAGGTGAGATTTTCTGGCTCTGCGCCATGCTCATGGATGGAGGGAGAGAGTTCTCATGAGCAAGTGTCATCTAATCTAATCTAGGTGATTAGTCATGCATTCTCCTCTTTCAAGGTGTGAGGCCCACCCCCCCAAACACACACACAAACCAGGGGCCAGGTAATGTGATCTGTAAGTGAAAAGTATCAATGTTGGTTTCAAATGACTAGACGCACACATACGCAGAGACGGGTGCGAACTGCACTGCACTGTATGCACAAGAGCTGAAACAATGGTAGCGAGAGGTGAGAATATACTGTGTGTCCTGAAGGCGACTCCCCCCTCTCGCTGGCAAAGCTCCTAAATTCCTCTGGTCTGGTGGGAAGAATGGGACACATATTGTTATGGTGACCAGTCAAAATGTTCTGTGTGATTCAACATGTGTTTAAAAAGCTTGACCAGCGCACTTAACCAAGTAAGAGTCCAGACACCCACTCGCTATTCCTTCTCATAACATGGAAAGTACTGCAATATGTTTTATCTCTTGAGGATGCCTTCGAAACCAAAACGGTCTGGCTCATTCAGACTCTCCCCTTTTGATCCTCTGTTATATTTAACGAACTGTTACAATCCTCCGATTTGCTACAGAAAACACTGACTTCATATTGGTCTACTTCCCTGCTGTTCTTTCATAAATCTTGTTATTGGCGTGATTTATGCTTTTCTTTCCCTATCGTGCTAGTACAGTGTCTATTAAAGAAACGTGTGTCGCGTTCTGTGTCTTGATTCTGAAAATTTAGCACTCTTGATACGATAGCTGATGATCCTGTTTAGTCTTGTATCACATCCAAACTTCAGAGTTTCCATGCAGAGAGCATTTCATCACATAGGGAACAGCTGTATTTAGAGATAAAGCAGATATCTTAGAAAAGAGAAGGAAGGCAGACAAAGGGAAAGTTTATTTAATATATACATATGAACAAAAAATGAAAATGACCTCTGCACCTGTTACCTATGTGTGTTTCTGTGTGTGCAAGCATATATCACATATAACTGTTGCAGCTGTGGAGGAAAACAGACAGAGTAAGAGGTTAGGATGAACAATACTGGCGTGTCTGATACATATGGACTTCTTTAGAGAGTCAGAGGGAAGAGGATCTATGTGTTTGTGTGTGCTCTCAAGGACACAGGGAGAGATCAGACGAAACCCAACTTTCCAGCTCTCCATCTCCCTCTTTACTGCTCATTTCTCCTCGCCGACTTCATTGTTCTTTATCCCCTTTGCACTCAGCCTGTTAACTTCCTGTTTTGGTGCTGCCATGATGTGGCGCTGTCATCGACTCTTCCACGCCGCCCCCTTTAACAAAGAGTTTTGTGTTGATGATGCAAACTGTTTTTTTCCTCCTTCTGAATGTGGATGTTTTTGTGGATGTGTGCAGTGCGTGTGAGTGAGCACGGCAGCAAAGGCTGGGCTGAGAATGTTTATTTACTGTGATGTGCTTGCTTGTCCTTTGGCTCTAAGCAGACTGTCATCACCGGGCATCATATTGACAAGAGGGAGACCAAAGTATGATTAATGACTGTCCTTTCTCTCTCTTGTTTTCTCTCCTTTTTCCTTGGTTTCCTTCTCCTTCCTCTGTCTCTCCTCGTGTCTCTTTGGCTCCCTCCCCCTCTTCCAGAGGACCTGGATGACCTGCGGATGGAGGGCGTGACAGGCTTGGCTCCATCCGGCAGTAAGTTCAGCCAGGGACGCAGCTCCTATCAGCCTGAACCGCAGGCCAAAGTTACACTCAACATCTGCTCTAGGTGTGCCAGGTAAATGTTTCCACCTTCTCTTATCTGACGCCTTGGAGAGAGATTGTGTTTTTATTTAAACAACACAAGTCTGTAGAGTCAGTCCTTTTCTTATGGGAATTTAAAGGAATCTGGACATTTTGAAAATTCTTTTATTTGCTTATTTGAGAGTTAGACGAGTAGATCTATACCACTCTCATGTCTGTCAGGTAAATATACAACTGCAGCCGGTTGGCTTAGCTTAGCATAAAGACTGGAAACAGGAAACAAGACTTCAAGATGTCACACAAGCCCCCATAAAACTGCAACTTGTTGTGTTTACACTTTGGTTTTTGTACAGATAAAACAAATATGACATAAAGTGTTAATTAGTCAGCTTTAGAGATGCTGGTAGTTGGAGTCATATAGCCTTATGCTAAGCTAACCAGCTCCTGGCTGTAGCTTCATATTTACCAGACAGACATGAGCGTGGTATTGATCTTCTCACCTAACTGTCGGCAAGAAAGCAAATAAGTGTATCTCCCAAAATATGAAACTATTGATCTAAGGCTTTAAATGATATGAATTCAAATAAATGTTAGCTACAGTTAAGTTGTGGCAGTTACTGTAATCGATTATTTTCTTTCCATCATCCAAACTTGTTCTTTTCGCGGGTCACGACTCCTCCTTGTGCACCTACCCTCCACTCCCCCACCCACTCTCTCTGCATCTGTATCAGAGGTAGCATACCTCAACATTCAGAACCGAGAATAATATCATATCTGAAGCGCATTCCGGTGTGGCTTGTTTTCACAAATCAGCCCAAGCACTGATAATCGTCTCCATTATCACCCTTTCTCTTTTTATCACTGTTTTTCCTCTTCTGACACATTTCCTGTCCCCCCTCATCCACAGCATCAGTCTAGCGCTCAGATTTCTGAGTGTTGGGTGTGATACCATAGGCAGGTGTGGGCAGGACTCTTCCTTGATGCCAGTCAAAGATAAACTGGTATCTGTTCGATGAGACGCCAGGCACACATCTGCCTGCACGGCCTCCTCTGTTTGGGGTTTGGAATTTGTTGGTTTCCTACTCTTCTTTCATTCACGCTGCTTATCAGTTTCGCTCCACGCACGGGCTGCGGGATGTTGTCAGAGGTTGTGCAGGAGGATGAATGGTATCTGTGGATTTTTTGTTGGCAGTTTATCGACTGGATGTTTTTAAGCAAATAGTTTATACCTTTGGCTTATCATTGAGTCCCCGGGTCGGATCAGCAGCCGAGAAGAGCAGCATCTGTATCTTGAGTCGTTTTTGGCTCATGTGCTGAGTTTTTTTTTCATGACTGAAATGTCAGACATCTGTTCTCCTTCTCTGTCTTCCTCTCTCCTTCTGATTCAATCCCAATTCTTGCTTCGTCCTCTATAACCTGACCACAAAACCCTTCCCAAGTTTTATTGGCGAAGGAGTCGTGGTCGTTCATAGTCATTTTTGGTGAGTGTAAGGGCCATAAACAGATCGCTAAGCTGGAAAAGTGTTGTACGCACGGTATGCCTTTTGTGCTGTTCTGGAGCCACGTAATTCTGAAATCAGGAGTTGTGCAGGAGTTCATGCACACACACACACACAGATATTCATGAATCTACACATAGAACATGTGCATGCATGTCCTTGCACGCCTCTGTGAAGAGAAGATGGTGGAGGCAGAGGTCAGGGAGCAGTTTGGAGAGGGGCAATCCTGACAGACACTTTATACTGTGTGCATTAGCACTCTGTCTTGATGGGATTACCAGAAACACCTTTCAAACATAACTCAATATGAGGCCAACCTTTAAACTGACTCCTCAGAATACTTACATATGTGGCACAGTGCCCTTGCGTTTCACACCTGCAGACAGTACTACTGTGCAGATGTGACCTTGCACTCAGGCTAGAGTTTTAAACTTAGTTATTTTTTTACAGTTAGTTGAGTATAAAATTAAGGCCTCAGATTGGGTGGAATCTTTCTGATATTCTGTAACTCTGTCAAAGATAGTAGGTTGTTGCTTGGCCCAGTATGGAACTGCGAACACAGTTGACCCAAGTTGGACAAGCATTCCTCACATACCCGTCACCCCTCAGACAAACACATTAGAACTCAGCTCCTTTTTTTTCTGCATGTGAGCTCTTATGGGTCAGTGAGGTCCAGCGTTACACTTTTGCTCAAAAGCCGGTGCACTGTACTCGCTCCCTCTAGCTGTTCAAGCGGTCAAACGAGACTGAGGCACTTGGCTTCACCATGTACCGCCCAAAGCCAAGGCAAGGTGACGCTTACTTTCACACCCACGGCGTGAAGGCGACAACTTGGTTCCTCCCCAGCGAGCATTTATTAATTTCCAGCGGTGTTCCTGTACGTTACTGCTTTCAAGAGCCACCTGTTATGTTACAGGCCAACAACATAAGATGTAAACGCATTACTTTAGACTTAAACTACACAGTAACATCATAAAGAGAAGGATTAATTTGTGAAATCTTTAAAATCAGAAAACTTTTGTTTTAGAGATTCATTGTGTATATTATTTAAGATATTATGTATATACTGTACATTGTAAGTGTGTTATCTTTATTGCATAATTAAGTTAGTTAAGTTTATTACAGTTTAGCCTTGCATGGAAGTATCACTTTTCATTTTGAACTGGCTGACCCCAAACTGAAAAATTTTCCCAGCATTTAGACACCTTCTTTGGCCATTGTCCTTTTCCTCTCCTTCTGTCCAGACACTGTCCACACCAGCAAACAGTCCAGTCAGCCTGTGTGGCTCCTAACCAGCAGTGGCAGCTCAGGAAACACGCTGCTTCCTCTGGCTCTCTACTGGTTGGTTGAAGTGTAAAGTGCCGTGTGGCCTGTGTGTTGTGGGCATGTCTCTGTCTCTCGGGCTATAGCTGTGGTCACACCAGCATTTCATCCACCTCGTTCATGCTCCCGATCAGTTCTTCTAATGGCTATGTGCTCCTGCCACAAAACCTCCTGTGTGCAAACGCATCCCAGATCTTGGGCACAGTCCGGAGGAGTTGGCGGCGCGGTCCAAGGAAATGGATAGATCTCCACAAACCTCATTTGGGCTTGTAGTTCTCATTAAATTAATTGTTTTCATATCAGGAATGCACTGAGGGAATGGTAGTCAGGCCCTGCGGCTATGAGCAGCTTTTGTTCAGAGAATGGGAAGGCCTTGTGATAGTCATCTTGGGTACTTTTTAATGGCCTTATAAAGACCATTAAAGAGAGCGAGAGACAAGGAGAAGGATGTATAAAGAAGGAAAGAAATAGAATACACTTTAAAAAAGCTGTGTTCTGCTTTTACCCTCATCATAGAGGTAGAAACCAAGAGGCCCTGCGGCTGTGACGGAATGCAGCCGCGCCATAAAAGCGCATGGATTGCTTTCCTTTGTCCTCAGCTAATGGTTGCATCGATGATATGGAAATAGCATGCAGTGAAAGCATTTGGAGCTGAAGTAGTGTGTAATTACAGTTAATATGTGGTATGATTTACAGTCGTTAAAAATATGCTTTAGAAAAATAAATGCTGTGTTTAATTCCATACTGGTGTTAGAGAGTGTGAATTAGTTTGCAGAAGGGTGTAGATGCAGTGAAAAGCCACGTGTAACGTGTTCATCTCCCCACTGAAAAGGCATTTCAATCGCTGTTTGTCTTTCACCACCAGGATACTTTCCTATCGCAGGGAAACTTAAATCTTTTAGTACCTGAAGGAGACAACCAAATCTCTCAGACCCGCTTCAGTCAGTCCAAACAGATAAAAAAAATTTAAAAAAAAAGCTATAGGGGCTTGGAACAGTTTATGATAAAGAACAGTAACTGAATGATTTAAGAGGAAACAGAATCTGTATCCCAGTGTTTCAGTTTTGCTTTTTCAGTAAGCAGAGTGAGGTTGCTTCTGAAACAAATGAGCTGTGTACAGTTTTATCCGCGCGCCATATGTCTGTGAATGCATTGCTGTGGTTTCATGTCAACATACTAATTTCAGATTTATTTTCAGCAGGATGAGAAGCTGTGATGAAGAGATTTGTGCCCCAAAACTGACCCCCATCTTCTTCTTTTCTTGGTACCATCCCAGATTTTGCAGAAGAAGAGAATATTATTCTAAAAGAGATTATAACCTTTGTCTCATCACCTCAGACTGATAGAGACTTGCTTGTCTTTTTGTTATCTGGCACTCGATTTCCAAACATGCTTTGCAGTGTCTGTGGCTGGAAAAATGTTGATTTCAAAGATTATTTAAACGCACTCGACTGCCAGTGTGTGTACAGTAGTGTATATACGTTACGTGTTGTCTCTAGGTTGCAGGGGGACAGCCTATCAGAGAGCAGATCTGAAGAGGAGCACAGGCCTCACACATCTGAACAGGCTGTACCTGACATCTCCTGTAAGTTGCACAACACAGCTCAAATTCAAAGTTGTTATTTTTTTTAACCTCCTTTTACATTTTTGTGGTCTCACGCTCTGCTCCGTCTTTCTGGGGTTTTTTTTTTCCTGTTTGTGTTTGTTGTCTGGAGCAGCTCCATTGCCCGGGGTGGACACAGTGGCGGGACGGTTGCAGGAATGCGAGGCCTTGTCTCAAGTGTCAGGTTCTGTAAGTGTCCTCCCTATATCCATCACCAAACAATTAAGATCATTTTACAGCCATCAATTACTGTGTCGCTCTCTCCTTCTCAGCCTCTATTGTCCGAGAGTGAGCGAAAACCACCTCAAGCCTCCTGTTAATAGGACAAGACCCACGCAAAGCCGATCCATCTTTATGTGGGCATTTTCAGCTTACACAACAGTTGATATTGCTGAACAAGTGATACCCCAATTAGAAATCTCCCTATATCACTTTGCTTACCTCTCAGGGCACTTGTGTGCGATCTGAAAGGTATAAATGAAAAGAATATCTAGTGACACAACAACAATAGAGGTTGATTTAGTTTTATACAATAGACCTAAATATTTATGGGTTATAGGAGTACACACGGGTTTGTTCTGTCGGAGGCTTGCGTGATAACCTCACATGCTTTGGGGAAGAAATCTATAGAGGCCTAATGTGGTACACACCAGACTCAGACACAGGCAGACACTCACATGCTGTTAATAAAGCGGTCAGCTAAGACGCCGGTACCTTTGTGTTATTACCCCCCCCCCCAAAAAAGCCAATACCTTTTTTATAATTGCCCAATCTAAGTGTTAGACAAGGCTTTTTACAGCGTTTTTTAAAGAAAGAAAGGGGTTTGGAGCCAAGGCATTGCTCCGTGTGCGGAGCAGATGCAGAGAGGCTCCAGACTAACTGGGAGCAGACTTTTAGAGACTGAAGGCTCCGTTGAATCAAAGCTTGTAGTCGGAAGTCTGAGGGATTAGGCCAAATACATGAGCCACTATCCAGAAATTAGAGAAACTGCGCACCTTGTGACATCAAACTGCCATTATTATACTCATTTTTTCAAATGTTTCAAGTGAAACGCAAAGGCTTGACCAGATGATAGATGGGGTCAATTCTATCACCGCATAACGTCTGACTTTAAATTTAAGCTGATTAATTTAGCTTCCAGCTAAATCTGATGTCCTCTCTGCCACTGACCTTCCCATGCACATGGAGCCTTTATTTTAGCTGCTTATACCAGGGGACCGAACACTCCATCTCTCCCCTTACTCTACATCTCCATAGGTTAAGCCCTGTCTGGCACACTTAAGAACAAGGTACTAATGTGTCCCACATGGAAACCGCAAGTGCAAACGTCTCCTGTCATCTACTGTAGCTAATGTGGTTGTATTGTGTTTAATTGCTTATGTTTGGCTGTCTTTGAAAGGCAAATGCAATTTGTAATAGCTTGTTAGTTTAACTGGTCCTTCAGGGGCTTGTGGGCAACAATCGCTAAACGGTATGGAAAAAAAATGTAATGCTTTTATGAGCTTATTTGGGAAAAAATCACAATGGTTGAAGTCATACAGTGTGTGAAATAACTCAGCCTCTGTAGCAGATTGTGTTTCCTGTTTATTAACTTATTATTTAATATATCTCCTGTTGCAGTACTTACTTAGGTACATATATTATATGTGAGTTTGCATTGCTAGAAAAGTGTCCAATTGTTTCTTCACATTTTACACTGGTTATTAGTGTTAAAGAAAGGAATTTGTTCTAGGTTTGAAATTTTGAAGTCGTATTTAATTATTGGCACATTTCATCATGCATGGCTGTCGTTAAATGCCTTGCATTGTACATTGCCCTGGTTTGGGCAGTAAAAGGTTGGTGATGTTGGAAAGTAAACACTGTTAATGGTTATCATTATTAGTCCGACAGGCCCCCTGCCTCTGCCAGCTCCTTTAGGTGATAATTGCCCCATAAAGACAAATACTTTCCTAAAGCAATCGCCGGAGCAAATTCCCCAAGAAATTCTTCTATAGTTTCCTTTGTAAGTGTTAAGTGATATGTTTTAATCAAATTTAGCTCTGAGTTGCATGGGTGTTACCATCATAAAATCTGCCAGGGAAAACTGTTCATTTGTATGGTAGACAAAAGATGATTAGTATGATGCAATGCCACGTGCATGATACAAGGCAGAGCTGTTGTGATGGTTTGTTTTTGTTTCCAGGGGAGTTTTGGCAGAATTTCAGCAGATACACTGTATGGCTTTTTATATTTGGCACCAGTCTGCTCTCCACACTTTCACAGTTATGCATGCATGATTATTCTCTGAGCAAATGTGATTTTAGAGCATAACTCTAGTGCAGTTTTATTCCTCCAAAGGTTTGTTTAGCATTTCCAGATTTTCCATATTAGTGGTTTTCCTTAATTTGTTATCTCCGAGCTACTTGCCCTGAATTATTGTTAGAGTACAACAAGTGAGCTGTGTGTGCTGCAAGCTTGTTCAGTTTCTTTTCAGCGTGACAATTATTTTATTTTTTTCTTAAGACAGAGTTGTGTTGGAATTCTTGTTATCACATGCAGTTCCCCAATAATTAATTCAGTGAGAACTTTACACTATTTTAATATATACTCATATTCTGAGTATGAATGAACATGTAAATGCACTATTTGGCACTAATGCTGTACCTGCATCATCACCGAATGAATATGAAATATGAAGAGGCCAGATAATACCACTGTTGCACGTACAGAAACCATCGCAACAGAATCACGAACAAAGCAAAACTTCTTCCACAAACCCGAAAAACTAAACACTTGTGTTTTGGCTTTGAGGGTTCTGCTAAATATAGCAACTAGTTAGAAGGCTTTTGGTTAATGTGACTGTTGATGCAGACTCAGACTGTGAGCAATATAGCCTTCGTTTATCTTCAAGATTATAATTCCAATCTGCTATTAGACACTCACAAATTGAACATTATGATTCCCTGCAAAGTATCCTCTCATTTGCCCTTTACCAGTTGTCACCCCTTTGCACTCCTGTTGGCAAAACACTTAATTTTCTCTGTTGGTTGTTCTTCTATGACTGAGCCATGGACAGTATGTCATATAACCTGTCTTTGTAACGCTTGAATAAAAGTCTAACTGTGTTATTGTCAATATCCTGTTTGCTTTTGGCTGTGCTAACTCAGTGGTTGGGCCGGTGAGCCTGGGAGCCCTGTATACAGTCCATAAAATCCATTAGGTGATTCTGCTGTGAGCCAAAACAACAGGAACTCATTAAAAGTTGAGTGTTACTCCTCGTATCCCCTAGCCTCCCATGGCTATGCAGGCTACTGTAGAAGGGGCTACAACAGCAAAATCAGTATGTCTTGTTCCTTACAGTTGGGTTTAGTGGATCAACCCATTTGAGGATTTGATTTTAACAGGAAAGGTATACAATTCAATTTGTAAGTTATCTTTTTAGCCTTTGCACTTCTGTTAATCAACTGTTTTGATCCCAGTGTCCAGGAATATATACAAAACGCTTGTCTGTTGTGTGCTGCCTTACATTTGAACACGTTTTAAAGAAGAAAATAATCTCTCCCTGCATGTTTGAAGGGTTGGTCATCAGTAAAATCAAAAACTCTGTTGTTTTGGTTAGAATAAAAATAACCCAGAGCCACAATACTCAATGTTCTCTATCTCACACATGTGCAGATCAACTCCTTATGCCGACTAGCTCCCATCTGCCAGGATGTTCTCTTCTTCACTCAGACATCAACTCATCCCCCATCTGATTTGATAAAAGCAGTACATGCTGCGTTGCCATCGGTCTTTGCTTCTGATTTTCACATTTTGGATGGTTTCGAGATTTACATCGTGGAGCGTAAAACTGAGCTCATGAGATGTAGTCAGAAGTGGCAGTCATCCAGGATTCCTAAAAGTGCAGTTACATTTATAAGTCTCATTCTGTTTCAATCTTCCTCATTGCTAGAGGAGGTGATTTAGCATTGGCTGAGTCATACTACCAAAAGGAAAAATCTTTTTAAGAGGCAAAAGCTATTGGTAAGATGGCTGCTGCAATGAAATAGGAACTGAAAACATTAACTGTATACAGACAAAAAAAAAGGTGTATGGTGAAGCTCAGGCAGCAGCAGTACCATGTGTGTTTTAAAAGAACTACCTTTAATGCAGTAAGCTTATCACCCAATGGAAAAAGTAGCCAGTAAAAGGCCTAAAAAATCAGCAATGAATGCTGCTCACCTGTGTGTCTGTGTTGTTGTATTCATGGTCCTGTGGGTGGGTGTGTATTGAGTGTACGCATTAGCCCCTATGCTCCTCTGCCTGACTACAACAAGAGAGTCCATCAATTGTGCTTTGCAAAGCCAGCAGTAGGCTCAAACCTCTAACACAGCACAACCATGTTTGAGGTCTGTGACTGTATGCACACATCCCGAACAGTTCTTGTTGTGCGGAGGGCAATGTTGGACCAAACCCCAGATTGTGGTGATTATTACTGACCACACACGTATAGCTGCACACATGCAGGCTATAAAATATTTAACTCCAGACTTCCATCCTCTCTCTTTCTGTCTTGTTTGCTCTCAACATGGAATCAATTTGGCGAGGACCGAGACCCTTGTTTGTTAGTTGGGCAGAAGCATCACCAGAGGGTTTTTCCCTGTTCTCTTTTAGGTCTTTTAGTTTTGTCATACTGGGAGGGAGATTATACAACTTGGGGTTTTGCTCCACTGACATTAATATACTCATAAGTCATTGCAAAATCATAGCCGCTCTTTAGTTTGGAGATGAAAAGGCATTCCTTCTCATCTCTTTGTCTGTGCAGAATAAAGCATCCAATCTAAGCATCCAAACAAAGGGAGAAAAAAGCTTGACTCATTTGCGCTCATGTCATACATTGTTGCTGATAAGGGCAATGGCTGCTTTAAACTATGGTGAAGGGAAATCACTTTTCATCACTTCATTGTTCCTTTTTACCGTGTAATCAAGTCCATTTTTCTCCTTTCTTCTTTTTTGCCCCTATCCTCCATGTGGAGCGTTGTTGTGTTGTAGATTTTTACACTGTACATGTTGACGTCTTCCAGGTGACACTGTAAATATGTATGCCTTCACCAAACTTGATGAAACAGCAGTCATATTTTGATTGTAATGTCTGTTTATGTATTGATGTTATCTAGGGAGGTGAATTGCTTGCAGACTCAGTATATCCGGTTTGTTTGTCTGGCCATGGGACTGCACAGTACCACCAGCTATAGCCTCTAGGATATATGGTCCTCATTACAGTATAGTTTTTCCTTTAGAGGACAGTGGAGCAGGAGAGGGCAGGAGCAATACAAATGTTAAACTGTGGACAATGCTGATATCAACTGGTCTTATGAAGCAAAACTGGGCTTTCTTAGAGCACCAAGTTTTAGCCCAGTGGACCTTTAATATAACTGAGGTAAGGCCTTGACTTGGATTTCCAAAATAATTGCTAATTAAGCTGTAACGCCTTATATTGTAATGACTTACAGTATAATAAAGACGATGAAAATGCATTTGGGAAACTTAAAGTAGGAATCTGTTGGTGGCCTTGTTTGCCAGAGCTGAGAAGACCCAGAGAGAAAGAAGGACAAGATGATGTCATGCTGTTGGATTTGGGGGGATACCACCAAAGAGAAAGAAATAAAGCTGGGGAGGGGATTCAGTTGTTAATGTTCAACCCGCCTTGCTGCTTTATGAGGGCTGTAATTAAGGATTGGCTTGTGGTGTTGTGGTTCTGCTGCCACAGAACGCCTCATGTATCTGACAGGCACAAAGATCAATGCCATAGACCCTGGGAATCATGTTCTGTCATTTATCAGAGGATAGCAACTTGTTTTTCATCCTACCTCTCCTTTGGAAACAGACTTTTAGGTCCACTCTGATTCCTGAAAATCATAAAATGAGCAGCCTGTTATATCCCAAAGTGTTGTTGGAAGACTGCACTGCATGTATATCACCAGATCTCCCAGAGCCTCACTCCGTGTCAGCACTTTGTCAAGTCAACTCTGTCTCTCATTAAGTGCTTAGCACATCAAATGATGTAAGTGCTGGCATCAGAGGTATCATAACTTATCTAGTGTAAACCAAACTTACAGACGGTGGAATTATGGCTGACAGATTTTATTTCTCACCTGTGCTTGAAGCTCATGTGCACTCGGTCCACTGGCTTAACAGATCATCTGGCCACTTGTGTCCCATCAAAGGAATAAATCGGAGGATTAGGCATGCTGCCATTACAGGACTTGGCAACCTCAGTCTGCCTAACAGGTCCCTTTCCAAATCATACACTTGGCCAGGAAGAGGTAGCAGCAAAATAGGCCAAAGCAGCCCCTATAAGTGATCCAGTCTGCCTTTTTAGAATTTATTTTCTTTCATATGCTTTGGAATATGATCATCTTTATTTTTGTATAATATCAATATTGCGTGCTCTTGAACTATCCAAAATGGCTGATTTATTGTTCCATAACTGCTGGTGTAAGTTTGCTGCTGTCAGGCTATTTGCCAACAGACTAGTGTGCATACAAGCTCCTATAGATTTACTGATAGTTATACAAAAATGTCGTGAACCACTACTGACAGTCTAGCGTCCCACATTCACTAAACAGAGTGCACTGCATGCTCCACGCTTTCATCTACACTTGCTGTGGTTTCTTGTGTTTTTCTAAAGCCCATAAAATAATAATTGCCCCCTTTTTTTCCAGCAGATATGGCTCAGATATTTCCAGCAATAGCTGAAAATTACATAAAGAGTTAATTGAAGGGTCTTTCGTCTAATGTGACTTTCTCTCTTTTCTGTTCTCCTCGCTAACTAGCGTCAGGCTGTCTGGGAGGCTGATCTGAAGGCCGTGAGAGGTGGGAGCTCTGTCGGGCAGACGGGCCTGCTACTGGGCGACTCCCTCTTTTCTAAAGAGCTGGAGAACATGGGCAAACAGCTTGCTGGTAGGCACTTGCTGTGCGTGTATGTGTGCTGTGCCTTTGTGCATATATAAGTTTGTCTGTGTATTTATTAGTGGCTTTAATGATGAATAGTACGGTAAGTCAGATCAAATACTTTCTTTGGAGTACAAAACATAATCTACACTGTGCAAACATTTACACACAGATACACAAACACACACACACACTTTGAACTACAGAGACTTATGAAATAGAAAGGGGTTTAGAGAGCTCTTATGAGGACTGGGAGGGGGAAAGTCCACCTAAAGAATGCACTGCTTTTGGCCAAAGGATTTTCTTGGTTAATTAAAAACTGATCTTCCTGCTAAAATGTGTCAAGACCAAATAGAAAAACTAATTAAAATAATTTCCACATGCCGGGAATTCATCTCAACTCTGGCTTTGACAGGTTCAATCAATAACTCTAGTTCTGCTGAGTCATTTGGACGTGATCGAAGCTGGAGACTGATCTTGTCTGACAAAATGGAATTTGTGTGGCATTTTGGTAATCCTTTATTCCTAAAGTAGCTCAAGGCTCATCTTTGATATATGTGACGTCTGGGCGACTCAGAGGCTGCTTTTGTTGTCATGATGATCAAGCGCGTATCGACTTATGAATCAGATGAAAGCCTGGAGTGGACGCCAGAGGGAATGTCGCCATTTACCATCATGTGTCACCCACTTGTTTGTTTATGCATGTCCTCCCACTCTGTTTGACAGCATCACTGTGTGTAAAGACCTCGTATACGCCTTCACATACCAGACTCATATGAATCATATTGGTCCTACTTAGTGAACAGCAGTCCCAGCTGCTCTGATCCTCTCAGCTCTTCTGCACATCGGCGCTGAACACACTAGTACCTACAGAACAAAACTGCACACTGGTGCCATAAGAGGACTACAACACTCAGTTTTGCCCCAGAGGTCCTCAGATGGCATTCATTTCTAGTTGTTTTACGCTGAGTTACTGAATATTCAGGCCGAGGGCTCCCACCAGGCAGTTCAGTGAGGCTGTTCAACAAGCTAATTCAACTCTTTCAAGCTTTTATTAGCTGCTAATACTTTCCATGTTTGGAGCCAGAGCCTCACTTTTCATCTTATATTGTTACCCCAATTATGTGGTTGTGAAATTGCCCCTTGCCTGCCTTTTGTGATATAATGAATCCAATTTTTTTTCATGACATACAAATAAATTATTGCCCACTAAATTTGTTATCGAATTATGTTATTGAATACAGTTTAATTTGAATACAGTTTCACCAAGGGATGGGTTTTGTTTTAAAATGCTCTATATCATTGCTGATACGAAACATGAGTTTGGAGAATATGAACATATTTGAACCCCCTTTCCCATTTTACAAAACATGCCAAATTGCTCAATCAAATTTAGTTAAGAGTTGGAAAAGTTTCCTGATTTAGAGCCAGAAATATCTGATCAAAGTATAAGTAAACAAGGCTAAGAATCTTACCAAGTTTTTGAGGCCAACTTTATGCTACAGATACATTTTTGATCTGTAGAAATGTCTCAAAAAGTACTGAGGTTCAAAAGCCAGTCTTATTTACTTACACCATCTTAAGAATGTGTACTTCTGCCCATGTTTGTACTTAATTTATCTATCCAAGGATAATGGCTGGTATTTTAATTTCTTCAGGCAGTATATTGTATAATAATTGTTGTAAGCCTGCAGATGAATTACAGACAAGCGATATGTCATTAGCGTTTTTGTTTATTTTCAGAAGAGGGACCTAATAAAGTTTGCATGAGTTCTGAATGGTTGTATAGCGTGCTGCGGCCCTGTTCTCTCTCACCATGTGCAACTGCTGCTTGATCAAAGACTAAAATAGATTAGATCTGTTTCTATTTCTTCTTGTCTCCTTCTCTCTGTCTTTCTCCGTCTCATTTTCTCCCCGTCTTTTCTTTTTCCTGTTCATATTACTGAAAGATTGGATCGAAACTTATCAAAGGTTTATGCCATATGGATTTTGATGCTACCTCTTTGATCTCTAGGGGCCGTCATTTTATATCAGTGTCTGTGAGATAGCTTATAGTATTTCTGTGTTAAACACAGTCAACTGAGCAGAATTTCAAAATAAAGCGTGATAGGCTACTCATTATGCCAGGAAGTCGGGGGAAGCAACCGGTTTACAATAAAATCATAAGTGGAGCAACCATTTATGGAAGGGAGAAAGATTTTTACAACATAAACATTTAATGTTTATCATTTTACTGGTAAATAACCTGAGATGAAAATATCAACTTTATGGGAACAGATTACTAATGAACATATCCTGTTTACAATATAATGATAACATCAGTCGTGGTGGACTTGGTGTGGGTGGTTAAGGGCTTTGACTGGGAAATCATAATATATGGAACTTCAGTTTACACCAATTCTCCTTCTGTATATAATAAGTTATTTCACTGCCAGCCAGAGGCACTTGCTCCCCAGAAGGCCTTATGGTCACCACCTAGCTGTTCATGCAGACTATCAACCTAATAACAAAGCTTCTTTATGATTTGTAACGTTGCATACTGCAGTCCTGCCATTGCCTAAAGTTAATTATCTTCCAACTTTCAGTCTGAGTGAGACCAAGAAATGCCAAGCTGTAACCTGCATCTTTAGTTCTCCCTCTTAGTATTTAGAGAAGTGACATGTGTAGAAGGGTTAAAGCAACGCAGACACAATGTCATGCAGCACACATGCAGATTATTGAGCGCATGGGCAAGGCACTAAGCGGTATGTGCTCTGCATTCTATCTCACTATAGAGGTTGACCTCCATGCAATCAGAGCTGATTAAGCGCAGAAACAGCAATCTAATTATGCATGTCAGAGAATTAAATGCATTTGATCCCCAAAGGATTGTATACAAAACAGTCTGGAATAGATTTCAAACCAACTAAGTAATGTCTCAAAGCTGAATTTAGAGCAGTGTTGCAGACGGTTTCGGCTTTGCATACTAAATGGATATTTGTCAGTGAATAGGAGCATATGCTTCACATTTTTGCTTGGAAACCTGTTGTTTGTATCGGAAGAGAGCACCATTTGCTCAAAAACAAGGAAGTCAAGGTTTGTGAAATACTTGTCATGCTTCCTTTTGTTATTTATTTAACGTCACACGTAACACAGTTTTCCAGAAATACTCGCTTCTGATGAGTCACTCCTGAAATTATCCCTCTCAAATGATAACTCCCAGACTGGTTTGTTGAATACCGATTGCCAAGATCTTCAACAAAAGCATAAAACACGGAAAAAATGAGCCAGCTGTTGATCGCAGAAGTTGGCACTGTCATTTTTTTCACAAACAGAAATGTTTTTGAGACTATCAGTGAGGCAAACAAATGTGTTTTTGTCAGGAACAGGAACATTTTTTTTACCAGGCTGTGCTTACTGTATATCAACTTGGAACCTTTTCTGACAGAGGAAACTGGATTCACCACAATTTACAGGGTCTATAAATATTGTCATCATTGCCCAGAAGAAGGATTAAACCAAGCGGTCTCGCCCACTTTAATGCTCAGTAAAGTTTGTGAATCATCAGTCTTGTAGGAGATGCTAACCTCATAGCACAGCCTCTGAATATGTAATAAAAAATAAGCCTGACTTTATCTTGGAATATCTTAGTTCATTTACCGGCTTAATCTGGCGTTTGTGTTACAGTTATTGTACACATATAAAACCTGTTTAAACATTCTCATTTAAATATGTGGGGAGAAAAATAGGATTTAAATGAGGAAACTATACCAACTCACTCCCTCAGCTGCTGTATCTGTTGACTCTGAAATCTGGATATTGACTTGGATTATCTCCCCCTTTTTCTCTCCAGAGGTTGAGAAGGACCTGGCCAAGCTGGCAGAAGTAGGGAAGATGACTACTCGGAGCTCCAATAATCCGCACAGTAGTCTGCTCCACACCCCTCTGCGCCACAGAACACTACCCGACACACTTCCTCTCCCCAGCCTGCTCTCTAGACCCCAGTCTCCAGCTGGCAGCCTCTCGGGCAAGCCCTGTGGCGTGGGCCTCCCTTTGCTCAGCCCCAAGCCCACCTCCTTGGTCATGGGTCGGACTCAATCTCCCAGCAACCCTGGGAGCAGGACTCAAACCCCCAGAACGCCCAGCAGGCCCCTGACCCCGAATAGTTTACTGACACGCTCCACCTTTAACCCTGGATCTCATAAAGAGGTGACCTTCAGGAGGTCGCGGAGCCGCCCTGTGACACCCACAAGTCAGCCCACACATCCCCGACCGCTGCTCACCCCGCCTGGACTAAGCACTACCGACAGCCTTGGTGCCAGCCTACGGGCCTATCTGTCTGAGGTAAGACCTGAAACTGAGAGATGTACCTTTATCATCAAAAACACGTTTGTTTCTCACTGTTCGTATGAGCAATAATGCATGACAAGATCAATGAGGACAAGGCAAAGTTGAATTGTGGCAGCCTTGCCTTCACAAAGTCAATTATGTCCGACACAAAGACAACTAGGAGGACCTTATCACACTTATGCCAAAGAAGCCAGAGAACAAAAACTGTAAATCTTCATTTTAAGAAATTTGACTAATGTAATGAGTATCAGTGCTGTAACTGTCAGTTTTAAGGAATAGTTTCACATTTTGGGAAATGTACTTACTAACTTTCTTGCCGAGAGTTAACATGAGAAGACACCCTCATGTCTCTCCATTAAACATGAAGCTACAGCCAGAAGCGGGTTGGGTTAGCTTAGCATAAAGACTGAAAACAGGGGGAAATAGCTAGCCTGATAAAGATAACAAAATCAGCCTACCAGCACCTCTAAGGCTCACTAATTAACAAGTTATATGTTGTTTGTTTAATCTGTAAAAACTTCCTACCTTTCCTAGAGTCTTCGCTGGTAGCCTGGTAACCTCATGGTGACAACAAGACTCTAGTAAGTTACAGTACCTGTCCAAAAAATAGTCCAGCACATAACCCCATAAAAACTGAAGGGAAAAAAAATATATTTTTTCCCTTCAGTTTTTGTATATAATTTCTACTTTTGGACAGAGCTGGGCTAGGTGTTTCCCCCATGCTCTCAGTCTTTATGCTAAGCTAAGTGTCTCCTGGCTGTAGCTTCATATTTAATGGACAGACATGTAGAGAGGTGTCAATCTTCTCACCTACCTTTTGGCGAAAAAGCACATTTAAAAAAATGTCGATCTATTCCTTGGAACTTATACAGTGTCTTCCATGGCCATGGTGTGACATCTAATTCGACATATTACATTTTTGCTATTTCTCACATGTAAGATTCATCTACTGTAGCAATGAAATAGATCAAGTACACACACAGTGTGTTAAACATAGAGTCAAACTGTCATAAACTTTGGGTCATGATCGCTCCAACTTTATTGTAATGTTTTATAATGGTGAGCGCGAACTTGTGTTCTGAGTGTCAAATAGGCTCAATGCCCAAGTAAAGCTGGCTGTAGAACATGAGAGCCTTTACACAGAAAGATTATGACTGAGAGCACCAGAACACACAATATCACACATGTGCATACCCTCACAAACACACGCTTCGTGTGGGGTTTAGTGGAGAGTCATGGAGGTCTGTACAGTAGTATGTCATTTCATTGTGGAAAAATGAGTCTGGCATGAAAGGAGAACTTTGAATGGGATTTCTTTCTTATATTGCTTTCATGATTTACTTAACAGCGGCGCTGTTAAATATGAGACCTTTTTGAAGGCTTTATTAATGGTGGGCAGGAATTTTGCAGTCCCTCTGTATACCCTTTGACAGTTATGCTAGTTGACACCTAGTGAGATTATCCAAAACACTAGTGCACCCAGTCTGCTTTTATTGAGGCCACCTGGCCCCATGTAGAAGGACTAAACCCCTTAAAGGAGGCCTGTTTAGAGAGTTAAGGAATCCTAAACCTTTTTAAATGCTGGATGTACAGGAATGAAAAGGTGTGTATACTTGTTTTCTTGTCTTTCTTGACTACTTGTGTAGTCATTTTATACTTTTATACTTTTTTGACCTGTTGCACCTTTTCATGGGGTCACTTTTTATGTAATACCATTAGAGCCTTAAACAGGACAAAGAAAACATGTATCTGTTTGAATATGAAGACATTATAAAATTAGTTTAGATTTGATGTTTGAAATCTAAAACTTCTAAATAAGATTGGATTGAATCCATATTTTTGTACATATGCTTTCCTGTCATTCACTACAAGACCTTGAATAAGACTAATAAATGTACAGTATATGCAGAGAGACGAATAGATGGATAAATGAACAGACTGACCTTGTTTTCCATAATTTTCTGCTGTCCATTATCTTTACAGAGTATGAATTAACAGTCTTCCATCATTTCTGCTCTCTTATGTTCTATTTTTCCATATCAGGATGAGTTTTACCAGCAGTTACAGGCCATCAGACAGCCTTGGCATATTCCCAGTGACACAGACAGTGACATCCTGGAGCCTCCTGAGCAGGATAAGAGTGAGTGACCTACCTTGCTCTTCCTTCTCTCTGTCTTTTGTTTATTTTTTAAACCCTAAATTTGATTTATCTCCTCATTCAGGTTCTCTTTACCGGAGAGAGCAAACATTCACAGTCCAGTTCAGTTGCTGGGAGTTCCTCAGAGCCTCTCAGTTGAATCCACAGTTCACAAATATGACAAATTGCCCCTCTAATGTTTTTACCTTCCCACATTTTTTTCTCATTTCATTACTGTAAAGTCACTTTACTGCAGTGAGTACCTAATGCATTAAAGTGGCTATAGATCTATTAAAAAGTGAAGATTAATGTGCAAGTATTCCTTGTAAAATTTTCAGATGGAGCACAAGGGCTGACACATGAAAATTTCCACATCTCACAGTTGGGTGAAATCTTGGGGGGTGTCACGGGGGGGAAATGTTGTCATGTAAAATTTTCTTTCCTGGCATCGTGTAAGACATATATCTCTATCGAGATCCAGTCAATAGACATGAATGGCTCTTGCTTTAAAGTCATAAATCCAGTCATAGTAGTGGTCTGGCTGGGATACAGTACAGCATATTACTCTGGCTTTGAACATGACAGAATTAGATCAGACCTCCTTGAATGTTCTGGTCCGTAAATCACATGAATGTATGTGGCAGTAGGGTCTGATTGTCAGAGGCTTGTAGTTCTCAATTCACTGTGGTCCACTAACAAACTGTCACTTTTATGCTCTCCTAGCATTGGTTAACATATGGTGAAACTTCTTGAGATGTTTGTATGAATTTATAACGTAGCTGAACTAAATGAAAACTAATTTATGTAAACGTTACACATTTCTTCTGAACAGGTAGTTTTAAGGCCTGCTGTGTGGGTGTGAAGATGTTGGTCAGAACAAGCAGCACAGTGAGAATTTTGCTATTTTTAATCCAACCAGTAGAGGGAATTAAAGTGTGACACTTGTCCCAATGGCGGCACTACAAGAAAAACCATAGGCTCATTAAAAACAATTATTTTTTCCCCATGGGAGCAGGAATGTGCTCAGCAAATTTCATGGCAAGGCATGGTCTGCAAAGTTGATATTTTTGCCTAGGGATGGCGAAAGCAGAAAGCTCAGAAGTGGAAAGACAATCCACAATGCTAAAGGTTCATCCTGTGGGGAACATGAATGTGCGACAGTCTACTCCTATACTTTACAAGTGGTAATACAAATAGAAATTTTGGCCTGGTAAAAGGTCACAAAGTCACCAAAAACATAACGATGAATCCTCTTGGGACAATGAAAGTCCACACTTAATTCTATGGTAATCTAGCCATTGGTTTTTGAGATACCCTTTGGACCAGAATAGAGAAATTCTGACCCTATTACTAAAATTTCATGGTACTCTTACTTGTATTTGTTAAGATATCTTGCTCTGGACCAACTAGTTGGATGGACAGAGAGATCAACTGCCTAACCAGCAGACTAACAGACTGAGTGGCAGTGCCATATTTAGATTTCAAAATTACTGGGGCAAAACTGTCAACTCTGAAGTTAATTTATGATGAGTCCAAATTATATCTGCCATGAATTCAGAAATGTTCTCAAATTAACTTAGCCCTGTTTTCTCAGTAAACAAAGCATCAGCATCAGCTACTCAAACTGAAAATCAAGTGCATGTGGGACTCAAAAAGACAGCTTTCATTGACGTTATGACACAAGAATTCCAGTCAAACAAAAGATCAAGCAGGCAAATGGTTGTCACATGGAAATATAACCCTCCTAACAAGTTCCTCTAGAGGGTTGTTGTTTTGCCAAATGTGTATCTTGCAAAATAAATGGATAAAATGTCCTAATAGCCCCTGGGGGCCTGCTTTAAGCCTTGGCCATGGTAATGGCATGTGGAGAAAGGATATGAGCTGCACATTGAATTAGAGGTTCCTCAGACACAGGGAGAGAGAGGCTGACAGAGAAAAAGAGACCCAACAGCCACAAGACGTGACAAAGCACTTTCTGGCGTGACAGAGGGCCCACAGGACTGTTCGCTGAAATCTGGTTTGTATGTCTTAGTGCGTGTGCATGTGTAAGTGTGTGTATTAAACATGTGAGTGATTGTATTAATCAGGGTAAGACACTGAAATTGTTTTCAAGGGGCATTTTTTCCGTCTTTTCTGGGGTAGTTTTTTGACCTATGAAATAATAGAGTTGAATTGCATACTGGCAACTGAAGACTCAATTTGTACCACTTTGACTTTTTAAAAATTATAATCCACAAACAGAGGAGCAGAGTAATCTGGAGAAATCTTCTACTGCCTACTTGCTTAGAAGTTTTCCCAAGTGGTTGGGGTGTTTGAGTCTGTCCACGTACCTGTGTGCGCATGTGTGTCCATGAACCTCACCTCATTAGCGCAGTGACACCCTCTTCCCGGTATCACAGCAGATGTGTGTGAGCTGGCGCCAAAAGTACGGTGAGAGCTAAATAATGGGGAAAAAATCCATAGCTATTTCCTGTTATTCTATAAACTTCCACAATGGGACAACCACACATACCACAGTGGAGATGAAAGGAATCTGTCCTTTTTCTCACTCTTAACCCCTTTGTTCCTAATGGCCGTGGCCATCCCACTTGGCACATTAATGAATCCAACAGAGACATGCACAGTTGAAGTAAATCAGTATGTTACATTATACACCTGTCAAGATTGCCTATATTGCCAATATTTACAGTGTTTAGATAGTTTGTGTAAGTAATCTACCGATAATCACAATCAGTAATTGCAGAAGCATAAGTGATGTTTCTCCCGGTGGACATGTTGAGCATATGAGCGTATACACACGTCACAGTCCATGAAAAACTATGGAAAAAGTCATGTTTTGGATTAGCTTCAGTTACATATGATGAAAATCAAACGGTGCAACTGATTTAGTAGAATATCAGCTTGCTGTTAATGCTTATTCGCTGTCTTGCTGAGTAGTTATGACAAGATTGATACAACTCTCATACAGTGTGTTAAATAAGGAGCTATAGCCGGCTAGCTCAGCCTAGCATAAAGATTGGAAACAGGGAGAGCTGCACCTCTAAAGCTCGCTAATTAACACGTTATGTCTTGTTTGTTGTTTCCGTACAAAAACTGAAGCGTAAAAAGTGCTGTTTCACCCGTTTCCAACCGGCTGCTGTCCGTTGCTTCATATTTAACGGAAAGATACAGTATGAGAGTTGTATTGCTCTAACTCTTAACTGGACTGCAGTGAGCATATTTCCCAAAATGTCGACTATTCCTCAAGAGTCATCATGCTGCCCTACATGACAGATTTTCTGTCTTCGTTTTTTCGCAGGTGGTGCACGAGATGCCAATAAGAGATCTGTCTTTTCAGGTGAGAACAGAACAGTTTGAGGCTTCACAGCCTAAAAACCCAGAGAGACAGACTCACCTCAGAATGTGTTGTATCATTTGGGACACCAGAAACCAATTTTGTTATTGTAAGCTACTGCCTTAAGTTTAGAGAGCCTCAATGTCTGTCAATGACCTCATTTGTAGAGCCACAACATGTTACCCAAATAACTACCAATGGGCGACTTACTGCAGAAGCCTCCACCTTCATTTATGGTCCATTCAATTACAGTTACAGGCTAAACGGAGGGCACAGTGGCTCTGAAATGTGATTGGTGGAGGCCGGCCATGTGTGGAGAGAGGAACGCTGTTGCCCAGTTCCATTAAGTCACTTGGGTTCTGAGTTTACACGCAGCAGACAGCGTCAACTCTCAGCGTCAACATTTGGGAGAAGGAGAAAGTCTGTCTGGTCTGAGGTTGTCTGCGGTCCTCCTTCTTGTGGCTCTGGAGGTGCCCACAGTTCCCAGTGTCAGTGTGCCAGTCTGGAGGGAGATCTGAGAGCGAGCTGCTGCTGCTGCTGCTGCTTGGCTATCAGAGAGGGCCAGAGCATTACCACGGCAACCAAACTCAAAGCTCGCTGCTTAAGTCACCCAAATCACTGCTCTCCCAGAACTTATTGTAAAATATGGTCGTTGGAACCTACACTGGGCTGCACCAGGCCTCATTTTCCACCTCATGTTTGTCTATGACATGTTCAGATATTAAATGGCTGTTTCATAGTAATTGCCCCAGTTATTACTCTCATTAGCGGTTAAATGTGTCTGATTTTGGTTTCTAGGAGACTGATGTTTTTGTCTTTCATTTTTCACAGGCCTATAGTGACGAAGACCAGAGACACTGATCCAATCAAATATTATGCAAACCACTGGACATTTTGAATATGTGTACAGAGACAATTATTTTTATAATTCATATGAATGAAGAAAAAAAAACAAGATTGTATACTTTTTTCACAGATATTTCATAGACATTGTACTGTAACTATGATAAAATGTGAAAATATAACTTCAGAGTATGGAATATAACATTTATTTTTGTTCGCTCTATAGCATGCTACTGTATTGAACTTCCACATGGAGTCCAGAAACAGATGCATTTTGTTGTTGACAGACTCTTTTTCTAGGCCTAGTGCATATTCACATTGTGAGGGCAGCACACCCATGTTAAGAAAGCATTTAGTGATATGCACTGTTAAAAGATGTAGTGTTTTTCAAATAGCAATTACGCAAGTTGTAGAGGGAATACAAGGAATGCTGTTATATTCATTAAAATGATTTGGTGCACATGTCCCCATTCTGTTCTTGACCCTAATGCTTCCATTTGTATTTAGATCCGACATGCAAACACTAAAAGAGGAGTTACATTCAAACTTTAAATTGTCTCATTAAAAAAAAACAACCACACACTGAAGTCATTATGTAAATGACTAAAACTGCCATAACACAATCTCTGTTTAATCCAGTCTTTTCCAGATAGGATACATGATCCATCTAAGTTTGTGTCTCACACGTACTGTGGTGCTGACAGAGACTGCTCTAACCATGACTACATTGCTCCTCTGTGTTTGCCTGGGCACGTGTTGGTTAAACTGTGGTTGTCTGAGTGTTGCACAGGCGACGTCAGCACTAGAGACGCGCACACCATAGACACACCCTCCGGCCTGACACAGTCTGATCCCTCCATTCGAACCCTTACTGAGTTTTGTGGTATGGTGGTACAGCCCGCAATGCCAACTTTTCAGTCTGTCTCGCGGGATGTGGTCAACAAACTGCATTTCACCGAGGGTGATTCCTGTAAAAGGATGTGCGAGAAGGCTAATCACTTAAAACCCCATCCTGTAAAAGACGGTATGTGGATTAAGGTCCCATGTATTTCAGCACATCATGTGCTCATTTGAAAGGGATGTGGTTTTTAGAGATCTGTGGAAGAATCTGAGGATATCGCATAATCGAGTCACAGTGGTGCCTTGATGTAATCTTTATATCACTATACACAATATTTTCCTGTCAAAAAAGGGGAAAATACAGTTTTCACATTTCATATTCCATTTTCACTTTGTTGGTGAGGAGTGATTGCCATCTGTTCTTGTTCCACAGATCACCAGCGCGCTAACTCCGTTTATACTATCAATATTTTCTCTGAGTTCATGTGTCTCCTCCAGTCTTTCATTTGTTATGTCAGCGAAATATCAAGGCATGAGGAGTTCTGGAATAAGCCACGACAGTTTGTGAGATGAAGACTTAAATTACTGCCGCAGATGTCACACAAAGACAGCGCATTGATGCTTTTCCTCCCTCTGTGTATCTGTGAATGTCTCAGTATGTCACAACTTATAAAGATGAAATGACGGGACCATTGCTGATACCTCTTTTGGGCATAACTTGTATCATATTTCAGATTATATCCATATGACTTCTTAATGATTATTCCAAAAATGCCTGTGATTGTTCATCGGTCATTTAGCTCAAACTACATATATCTTTATCAGTCATGTGTGTCATGTTATTGAAAATCAGAGAGATCAAGTTTCATAACATTTATACCATCTCTCTAGAGTATGAAACCTCCAATATCTTCTTAAAGTATGTTTACTGTGCAGGCTTCATACACCAGGCCCATTCAAAGCAACTGCAGGGGCCACCCAGGAATAGCGGCAGACATCACTGTACTTACTGGGAGATCCGGACCACCATCAATGGTCAGCAGACTGACCCAAGTCTTAATTTACAACTGAACAGACTGGGATTTATGCTGACGTACAGCACAAATAAATCTATGGTGGAAGAGAGGTATGCTTTGAAGGCATATAAAGTCAGTATCAGTTGCTGCTTGAAATGAAAAAGCCAACTTGTCCAGGCATTTTTTTTGTCCATACATTTGCCTGATATAAGAGACAGCAGTCTGAATAAATAGCTAGTTCTTCAAGCTACACCACCACTACACTATGGCTCCATATTAAACCCTTTTTGTGAGGACTCCTCTGCAGAACCAAGCGGGGAGGTTTGTGTGGCTGCTTTTTTATGGTAATTTAAAACATAATCAACAATCTGGATTTTGTTTTCCGTGTTCGTTGAAGTGAACGGCCTGTTCTCACAGAGCTAATGAAACCAGCCTCCTCTGTTCTTAAGCTGTTAACTTCTTCAAGTCTGTCATCAACATTAAGTGTTGCTCTGTGCTGCTATTTGAAGCCAAAATGGAAGTTTTGCTCCACTAAAGAGCTCACTTTTTTTTTTNNAAAATGTGGAGTAATAAACATTCCTAGATGCAGTAAGAGCAAAAATAAACATAAGTCTGACCCCGGTCGTTGTTTACAGTGCAGATCCTGGGTTCATATCCTGTTGTCAGCGCAAACTTGTTCATGTTCACAGCCAGCATTGAAGTGCTCTACTGGAACAATGATAGTACTATTACTCCAATCTTAAGCATGTATTTTTGTTAACCCCATAGCATTCAGGGGGGTGATGATTATTAAGAAACATCAAAGAAAAAAAAACATTGGTGGTTAATTTCAGCCCTATACATACAGTGGTGGCCAAAATTATTAGAACACCTGACAGATCTGAAAATATTGACCTTTTTTTGCCTCCAAAACATGATTTCATTTCATAATGTTCATGAAACATGCAGATGGTTGCAACAAATATCAGATGAAGTGAGTCCTACTGTTTTTATCCACTTTTAACTTTAATATTTGGTATGT
>NTHP01000091.1:618207-636630 GCA_003416845.1 Oplegnathus fasciatus | reverse complement strand
CCCATCCTCCTCTTCCACCAGCTGGCTAACAGATGGAAGGACCTGTTGGCCAAGAAAGTGAAGGAGAAGAAGGGAATGTGGGCGAGGAGGGGGGAAAAAAATTCAGTGACAGATATATTGAATGATAAGCAAATTTGTGGATGCTTGAATCGGAGCTTGGGGAGCACTTACATATTTTTCTCCCTCATTGTGGACAAGTGTGACAAGTGTGTGTGTCTGTGTGTGTGTGTGTAGAGGCGACATTTGGCCGGGGTCGCTGATTGGGTTATGCAATGTTAGCGTTTGGTGTGTTTGTTTACAAGGCTTGTGAAATGGAGGAAGTCAGATTGTGCGGGGGAAGGTGATGAGAATGTCAGAGGATGGGAGACAGGCCGCGCAACCTGCGGGGCTAATACGTGTGTGTGTGTGTGCATGCCTGTGTGTGAATGTGTGTGTGTTTGCATTTGTGGTCAAGGAGCGCTGCAGTCAGAATGATCTCTGTCCTGCTGTTATTTACCTTCCAGGCCCTTCAGAGAGGAAACCAGTGGGTGTGGTGGGATCAACAGGGACTTGTCCTCCTAGATTTATACAAACACCACCTCCTCAGATCGGCTGAGAGTTTGCTCTGTCCGTGTGCTATTGAGTACAACATTTTTAAGCTGTATGCACAGGTGGTAGCAATGGAAAAGGAAGTCAGGTCCCAGTTTAACTGCTGTCTTTGTTGGTTTTGGTTTCAGTGGATATATTGTACCTTTTTTATGATATTTGATAAGTTCTGTAAAAAGTATAATATGTGTATTGATAAAGTATCTTAAAACCATTTTCTGTTTACTGTGAACAAGCCTTTAAATAAAATGAGTGACTTCATGATTGGCTTTTGAGAGCCAATAGTAACCTGTCATAATATTTAGAATGTAATAGATGTATGGTTTTATTACCATAGGATGGCAGACACACTTTTCTTATTAAAAGACAAGTTTGAAACACCTGAAGAAACATTTTCTTACTAGTGTTGACAAAGCTGTGCACTGAATCACCCTTTTCTTTGTTTATCTACACTGTTTCAATGGTAATAATGTGCATTTTTCTGTTAAAATAAACCTCCTGTCTTTGATTGAAGGACCTCTAGCACATCGATGGCATATGTGTTTTCATTTCTTGTAAAACTCTTGTCTTATTTTCTATCCATCACACAACTATAAGTGTCAGCTGTTATCGTCTCTCCTCTTGTAGATATTGTTACATGATCATTAGGCCTTTTAAAATTTAAACATTTAATGCTATGAAAGTAAGGGATGGATATGAATGGGGAAAAATCAACTGTTTTCAAAGCTAATATTCAGGTGTGGAGCTAGTCTCGTTACTCCTGTAATTTTTATTTTATCTGAATTGTCTTCAAAGCAACACAAAACATTGAATACTTCTTATTTTGGGGGTCTTTTATGCATAATAATCTATTTTTAGACTTCCGCTATTGTCTTCTGTTCATTCTTCCAGAGGTAATAATTAAGACTGATCTGGTTTTATCAGGGCGACAATGTCCCCGTAAAACCATTTAACATTTAAATGTTAAATTGTGACATCTGACCCAATGGGTTAACACTAGGGTGATGTTATTTCCTGTCTGAGAGTAATCCTCAAAGATTATTTTTGTTTTCCATCCTGCATGCACATGCTCATGAACAAAGGAAATGAATTGGCTGTGCAGGCCCCACACCTTCAACATAATTTTTGTGTCTTGAACAAAGTACAATCCAGTTATCTGTCTCACATATGCTGACTAAATTATTGTTTAAAACAATCGTATCTTCAATCCTTAATCCCACAGTTGTAATGTTTCCCTTATTTACAGCTCACTCAACTATTTTAAATAAATCTTCGAAAACAAATACATGTTGGGAAACCTTCTAGTCTTAAGCCACTTCTTCAGGGGTTTTATAGCCGTGTCTCTTTTCCTCTTTTATGATGGAAAAATACATCTGGCAGGGCACATTGTGCCATATTGTAGTCTTCTGTACATCAGCATGCTTTGCTCATCTTTGTTGGATGTTTCGGGGAAATCCTGACACGGAGAGGCTTTCCTCTCCGGCTCAACTCAGTTTTCTTTCCCACAGCTCTCAAGATATTTTGGCGGTCAGTCCTTCTCAGCAGGAGTACACTGTATATACTAATGTGAGGTGGTTGGCTTAGATTTGGCAGGGACTAGAGGGTGCACTGCAATCCTATATTTACAGCTCTGGTATGGTACCAGGTTGGTGTCTTTTTAGGTTCAGAATGTAATAAAGTACGTCATTAAATGTTTCTTTCAGGCCTGTTGCATCTCAAATCTTTTGTGAGTGCCCTGTTTAACATTCTGGTCCTTGAGGGCATTTATCCATTACTTTGGTGAATATTTTGTTTACCGCTTTATTACCAGGGCGTCTTTTTTTCAGTCTTTTGATGGACTCTTCACTTATGCTGAAATGTGTCTTTTGATACTGGTGACGTCACTCAGCAGGTGCTGGGTCCAGCTTGGCATTTCTAATGTCTTAGGAATTGTTTCCTTGGCAGTCTGCAAATCAGCTTCAGTCTTTCCAGCTGTAGTTTTTAGCCTACTTTGCAAATTTTGTTCAGTTTCCTCAACTAATATTTACCTGACCCTTACATGATCAGCAACAATTTCCTTTGTGAATAATGACTCCTTTAGTATCCATTTACATTCATTACACCCAGCTACGCTTTTACAACAGTATGAATGACAATCACTGTCATTGCTGTATCTCAGGTCAAAGCCCTCACTTCCTCTCGCCCACCCTCTTCTCCACCTCCTACCTTGTTCTCTGTTGTACCTTCCTTACAACCCAAGATTGTAAAATGCTAATTTGCCAGTCAGTTGTCTCAGGGTTTTGTTTTTGGCAGCTAAGAGCAGACCTGACCTGGCTGGGACAGTTTAGGAAGGTGAGGGACAGCTGCTCTGCAGCTCACCGACTGTGTGAGAAAATGGTCATCACAGGACTCTCCTCAGGGCTTTACTGTTCTCTTCCCCCGTGTTTTGTCCTGTTGGGAAAGAGGCACAGGGCCATTCAGACTCATATCCCTGCCACAGCACCAACAGAGCTTCTGCTGTTGTCTGCTTTGAGGGAATTTGTCCCAAAAGCTAGACGTCACCTGGCCATTCTGAAATACTAATTTGAGTTAGACTGAATATAGCACTGTGTTTTAAGGTTCAGACTTCTCTGCATCTTTACTTTATTGCTGTCTGCGCTAAAGGGCTTTCTTGGAAAAAAAGACTTCATTTAATAATGTGAGAAACATGCTCGACTTGAAGTTTTAAATGCCTTGTTGAACAGCCAGGAATGTTTAAGTGAGTGTGCGTTTATTCTCTGTAAAGTTTGGGCATAAAGATGGATGGCATCCTGTTGAGCTGATTGACCCACTGATGTGTGGCACCTATGTACCTTGTGCTAAATGCGTTGTTTGTTTTTTGATAGTTCAGTATGTACTCAAATTGGATTTATGTCTGTCTGAGCAGTAGGTCAGAAGTTACTCCCTAGAGAATGTGCTAAAATAAACTGTTATGCCCCTATGGGTCCTTAGGGAGTGCCCATAAACCCAAATTCCTAACTGAAATCCCCTTGTCTCTTGTTGTGAAAATGTGAATGGAAAATTGCAGGACATTCATTGAGCATTCAAGGGTTGTTTTTGTGGTGTGAGGTGTTGAGTCTTTATACATTGTGACTTACAGAGACTGTCTGCATAGGTTGAAGTTGTCCATATAAATGACTGGTTTGAGATTGTTGCAAAGGTTCCTTCTGTGTGTTATACTTTCATCACATTCGTCCGTTCACAGCTACAGACCCCAATGCAGTTGCTATGTCTTCAGCCCCATGAAAGTTTTTAATTAGTCTAAGCTGAGGAAGTGCTGTAAGTGTGAGTGGAAAATATCTCAGTGTACTTAATAACCCACCAAGCAGCCACAAGTTCACACACAACTGCTGTTTGTGCTGTTGTTGACAAGTGGAAAAGACTGCAAGGAAATGTGCCATATTAAGTCATATTAAGTGAACTGGCACCATTTGTAAAATCCTCAAAACTTGCAAGCTGTTCGCATGTTTAAGAGAGGAAGAGCAAACATCCAGGTGTAAGTGAGTGTGTATCTTAACGTGTGTTTGCTGTGTGACTGAAGATACTGGCTAGGTAGAGCGGCTGAGACCTGCTGATAAGATCAGGAGATGCCTGGAGTTATTGGAGTCCCTCTTTGCAGGCTGTCATTTCCTCTTTTACGCGTCTCCGCTTAAAGACGTAATTGAATAACCTTTATTAGCCTGTTAGTTCTCAGCCTAGACATCTTGTGCTTCCATGTACTCGAGACAGGTATGCTGCTTCAGCAGTTTGCTGTCAAAAACATAACGACGGCTTTTATAGAGGACAATATGTTTTGTAAGTATAGTAAGTTTGAAGGAGTTGTCTTTGAGCGCATGCATATGAATTGATTTATGCTGCAATTTTGTAAAAGAGACAGAACAGGTTTAAACAAAGCGTTGCAGGCTTCCTTTTTTAAAATGGGCCCGTAAGTTTACAGAATCTACAAACAGAAAATTCCTTGAAATGTAGCCAGTCTTTGATGCAAAATGTCTGCTCCTCAGAATTTAATGCTATCATCACTCAATACACTACGTTGAAGGTGAACAGTTAGATAAGTACCAGCATATCATCCTGGTTTTCATCAATGGACAGCCTTTTTTTTAACATTGAAATAAGTCCAGAACCTAAGTGCTAGTATAACTCATCAACAGACTTTGTTTTTACAACTTTTATATAAAGGTTTCTGGCATTCATATCCTGGACATGATTCTTCCCAATAGGCATGTTTTCCTGTGTTTGACGATTAAAGGGAGTTGGACTGTACTTTAAATTGTCATTGTCAGTATATCTGAGGGGAGATATAACTGCAGTTAAGGGCGGGGTGACTCTCACTTGTATAGGCAGGAAAACCTTCTTTTCTTCCTTTCCTGTTTTTTAAAGCCACACCATGCCTCAGAGCACAAAGAAGCTCATGGCAATAATATCTCAGTTAGAGGAATGTACTTGCAGATCTATGTTCCCTTTGTCTCTGTTTAGAGCAGTTTTGTATTCACACGGCATCTCCACCTAGCCAAAAAGGGTTGGAACTAACTTTTTCATTATCGCTTAATCTTCCATTTAATCATTCAGTGCGTAAATGTCAAAAAGGAAGACAAATACATATAAAATGTTACCTAAAATGTTACCTCAGCAAATTAGATTTAATATTTCCTATTTTATCTGACTAACAGTCAAAACTCTAAAGGTTTTCAATTCATAATGATATGAAAGGGGGAAACAAGCAGATTCTCACATTTGAGAAGCTGTTAATAGCAAATGTTTTGTATTTTCCATTGGAACTGTTGTGCGTTCATTTTCTCTTAAACAAATTGATTTATCACACAAGTTTTTCAGCGCTACTGGCTTTATGAAATGCTGTGCAACCATAGGGAAATCTCACATTGAGTTTTTGAAGCCTAGGGTGACTGGGATTTAATGTGAAGTAATAATCTAAACAAAATTTTTCCCATAAATTGGCCTTGAAATATTAACTTTTATCCATGAGTTAGAATTTTTTCAAACAAAGAAAAATTTGAAGCGGTGCTAAGGAGACGCTTGACCCATCCAGTGGTAGCTCAGGCATCCCTGTTCCCCAGCTATTAGGAATGACCCAGCCGGTGCTATGTGATCAATATGTTTTCCTTTCTCTTTCAAGTCAGTGATGGTCCTAAATAGGTCCTGCAGCCTTGGCCTGTCTGGCCTTTCTCCCAGCCACACTAATCAGGGACCCTTGTGTATGCTTGTCTGGCTCTTTCACAGCCAGCCTGGGAGCTCCCCTAATTTATGAGTCATTTCCCAAAGAAAACACGCCACCTCAGCAAGTCCTGATATAAGGATACGGGACAGTTTGAGTGAGGTTTGATTACTGTGAGGGTGGAGGGGTAGCTAGAGGAGAGAGAAGAAAGGAGATGGAGTGATGTCTGACCGGAGGAAAAAAAAAGATTTATGAAGCACCTATGACACCAGTCAACATCTGGAATGATGGCAGAAGGGAGAATAAAGGATTAGAGGAGGGCAGACGGAAGGAGAGAGAAAGATGGAGAGAAAAAGCTTGGGAAAGTGATGAAAAAAGGGACGGTGGGAAGTGATGTACAGGGCCGCAAAGGTGGACAACCATAGGTGGTAGGATGTCTGTGACTCTCTCCAAAATGTAACCAAGGAAGCCAAAAAATGAAATGCTTTATAGCCTATACAGTTACATATCACCAAGTAATTAGGATACATTGTGTGGGGACCATTAATGTCTGTACAAAAGCATATGCCAATCCATCCAGTAAATGCTGAGATATTTCACTGGATAAGTGAAAACTTTTACCCGCTGGTGGGGCTAAAAGAAAAATCAAGGGATTGCCAAAGTCATTAGGATTCATCCCCTAAGATATTTCAGTCTGGACTAAAGTTGTGGACAGACCAACGGACTGACATTGCCACCCCTAGAGCCCTGCCCTTAAGTGGCTAAAAAAGTCATTATTATAATCATATTGAGAAAATATCCTTACAGTACAAATCATTAATGACCCTACATGAAATATTAAACAACACTGGCACGATCGCCTTCCACCTATTAAAACAAAAATAGGGTCGCTATGAGAGGAAGCTATGAACAGTTATTATAGCACCTGTGTTTTTAAAAGTGCATTAAATAGTCTTAAGGGCTCTCTGTTCATCAACACTGCTAACATTGCTATGGTGCAAGGTAATCCTTTCATTAGATTACTACAATGTAAGGGCTAATGTTCTTTTTACTGTGATTATATAGCCGTTAAAATATGACCAGTTCATAGCAAGAGCTACATTTTTCTAGCTTCCAGGAAATAGTTTCTCTCATTAGTAGTTCTTGAAAAACTAACTTGTTGCAGTGTAATAGATCGACATAGGGGAACCCTCGACAAGCAAGAGACCTCCAACTGTGATGTCACTACGACGGCTATTAACTGTACCTCAGAAAGAGCAATGAAAGCTCTTTCTTTCCTTCTTGCGGCAGGGTGACTCCTGCTCCTCAGGCCTGTCCTTCTTTCTCATTGTCTGTCCACATCCTTCTCATTCGTGTAAATCTGTGCCTCTTTAGCCAGGCAGCCCTTCAGTTGCAGCCTTTTTGTATTCCAAGGCTACAAAAATAAACTTTTCAAAGTGCAAACGCCAGCGTCTGTTCTCTCTTTCACAGGAATTGTGCATGGGATATTTGAGGCTGAGCCATATTAACTGTCAGGGGGGAGGGGGGAGATATATCAACAGGTGTGTTCAATTTCCATCCCTTTTATTTATTTATCCGATTATTGTGGTTCTTTCGGTGCAGTACAGTCCAAATAAACACAGGAACTGCCTGTAATGCTCCATTGGGTTGTTCTGAATTTAGCTAATTTTTCTGGAGGACTCCACCAAATGTTTGGTATGTTTGTTTGATTTTTGATTGGCTGGTTTGGTCTCGATATGAAAAGCCTCAAGGTTAAGCTAGCAGGTTCTGATGAGCTCCAGTTGTGATAAATTATAGACAGTTTCACAGAGTCACCTCTTATCGTTCAAATCCTCTTTCACTGTCATTCTAATTGTACTCTTCAAGTCATAGTATATCAACACAGTCTTTTTTTTATGATAGAGAATATGAGTCACTTATTAAATCATTTTGTGCATGAGTTTCCTCTCCTCGTGGCTGGCGGTTATTAGATTAAGCCCAGTGGTTCTCATTTCACTCTGAACTTATTGGCATATCACTCCACAGTGTAAATAATGCAGAGATCACAGCAACAGCAGCAGCAGGGATTGTACCATATAAATATTGTATCCTCAGTTTAATGTAGCCATTTATTTGCCTAGCTCGGGTTTCTCTAAGCTTTGTGTTCACACAGTGCTGTTTGCCTTTGTTTACGATTTGTGTATATCAAGTGACCACTACAACGTATCCACTTAAGAGACTAGTCTAGAAAATGAGTCTTGGCAGGCAGTTGGTTTTTGCCTGACGAGGGAGAGAAATTCATCCTCTATTGTGCATAAATTTTGGTGATAATGGTCTGTACTGCACAAAACCCTAACCCTGCCATCCAAAGGCAAACAGAGCTAAGTCACTGCGTCCTCAGCTGTTTATGGACAGGCTGCGTGTCTGTCAGTAGATCCAGATGTTGCTGCAGCGCTTATTAAACAGTGAGCATATTGTCATAGAAGCAGTAAATTTGAGAGCAGGAAGAAGGGGAAAAATGATCTTTTCAGATGGCAGAGTAGTTTTCAGTTTACACCACACTTTTCAGAAGCACTCCCATCGCACCACTTTGTTCTTCTGTTGCGGTCTCGTTTCAAACCTGGAATAACAGGTGTTTTTCATTTATGTTGTTCTTAACACAGTCTTTTAGTTTACCGCCTGTCTCCTACGATCCTCCTGAGCTACTTTAACTGCTCTTTTCCATGTGGAAGAACATAATATGTTTAAGAATAGAGAAGACATGGAAATAAATGGTGTTTTGATTCTTGTGTTTATGTGTAATATTATTTTTTCTTGTGCTTTTCTTACTAAACCAAATTCCAATAGTCTAAAGATTGCACAGAGGAGAAATTTTGATGCATGTCAACATTTATTTTGAGATTAACTAACCAGCCCAAGGAAACACTGAGCTGTCATTCATCACAGCTGGCTACAGCTGGTTAAGAAGCAACAAGACAGACCCTACAGTACCCCACCCCACCTCCCTGTCCCTTTCAGTGATGTCTGTACCCACAGTGTACTTTCACTCCCAGGATTACCGTCAAGGCTGGTTTCTACTTTCAAAGACTTAGTTGGAGAATCACAGCAAAAGTGGTGTTAAGAGTTTGGAAGGCTGCATAAAGATGACAGCATGTACTCTCTCATAAAGCAGCGTGAAGCAGGACAGTCACAAAAGCCCTCAAGGACATTGCTGCAGTTGTCTCAAAGGTTCGCTCAAACTTCTACAGAGTGAGCTGTACTCAGATCTTTCACTTTAGTAAAAGTAGCAAAACCGCAGTGTAGAAATACTCTGTTAGTAGAAGTCATGCATTTAAAAATTTATTTAAGTAAAAGTAATAGCATCAAAATATACTTTAAGTACCTAAAGTAAAAGTACTCATTTTGCAGAATAGCCCATTTTAGATGTACACATTGATTAATCAATAATCATAATCCAATAATATAACTTGCATCACTTTAATATTGCAGCTGGTAAATGTGTTGCTAATTTTAATCTACTTATATACATTTTATGTATTTCACTTTGTATACTGCTGGTAGCCTGTGAATTTCCCCCTGGGGATCAATTAAGTCTAATTGATATGGTAATATAATTTATTTGTTGGTTATATTTTGTATTATCAATCTGAATCTGGAAGGTAACTAGTAACTAAAGTTAGGCTATAAGTAGAAGTATAAAGTAGCAGAAAATGGAAATACACAAGTAATGTACAAGTACGTCAGAATTGTACTTAAGTGCCGCACTTGAGGAAATGTACTTTGTTACTTGTACATTATTACCAGTGTTAGAAAGTAACTGTTTTCCGAAAATGTCAATTAGGGTGAGTAAAAATGTACATTTTTTTCCCGGAGTTTTCATTTGCACAGAGGATATGATGTAGATAATCTTGTGCAGTTTAGACACCACTGTAGGCTTATATAGCCGCCTACATCTGGGCTTGGCGAGTGGGTCATTGAGTTTATCACATGGGCACCTCCCATAACAGCTGTTTCATTGAATGGCACATGACAGCTTCTGAACAGCTTCACTCACTTTTTTAGCTGCGATATGGTCCACTAGCTCGTGAGAAAAAATATTTGGGGCTGTAGCGTGTTAGTTATATATGTGTATATATATATATAATGTATATTTTTTAAGTTATTTGCCACTTTGTTGCTTTGTTCATTGTTCAAGTTTAACAAAATTAAGCTGCAATTTTTGGAAAAGATGGACAGTCACTACTACTGTAGTTGCTGGACATAGCTGAAAAAGTTCCCAGAAAGACTTTCAAGAACAAAAAGTTCCAAACAAAAACCTCCTAAAGGGTGATGTATTATCTGTGTGCAAACTCGTTATGGATGATTTGATGATCCAATTTCCTCAAACGACACCAATAGGTGTAGATTGCAGTAAGTGGAGTTGGAATTGAAAAAGGAAGGAACCTTGTGACATGAAACAATCCTTGTAGCAGTTAAGAAATGGAAGCGTATGAGCCAACACAAAGATATCCTCATATGATGTCTACATCAGACAGACATGAGAAAGAAATCTACAGTATGGATCCCAGCTGGTATGCTTCTATTTCAGCTAGAGCCGCTGGGCTAAATGTGAGCCATTAGTAAAGAGGACCATTTGTTCAACGGCTGGACAACACAGATATTTATCAGAGGAAATGGTCGACATTTTTCACAAATTTCCAGTTCTGCGCAATTAATGACCAACAACCAGATAGTAATTCACACAAAGGAATCCCTGACAAGGAGCAAAAAAGCAAGTTTTGTTTTTCTTAACAATACTGGCTTTCTTCATTTCCCTCCATCATTTTCACATAGATACTTCCAAACCTAGGGGGTGGTTTTCACATGGGTGGGAGGGAGGTAGAGCTGGTTTTTTGACATTTAGCCCCTCAGCTGAGGCCCATAGGCCCCTTCTTTTCAGCTGCTGGCAGAACAAGGTTGCTACTTGTCCTAGAACCTCAGTGCCATAAATCAATACACAACCGTGACTTGGAATCAGACTATAAACCGGCAACAGTTTTGATAGATATCCGGATTAGAGATGTCCAGGGTAAACAAGCATTGCCAGTTCTGCTACATCAAACATTTGCCCGTAATGAACCTAGAAAGCCCCCTACAAAAAAGTCACTTAAGAATTACAACACTATTTGTTGCATTCACTTTCAGACCTACTGTAGTGTAGTTTGTGGGTGGTCATGCACCATTTGTTGTAGATGACATGTTCAAAGAAGCAGATGGACGCCAAGTTTGTTGTTGATTTATTGCTTTTGACAACCAGCGGTCCTTTGTGAGGAAAAATATGTCCTGTATTTATATTTTGGTGTTGTATGTGTTGGTGGCCCATATCTAACCCCCACTCAAAGCTACAACCATGCATCTCCTTTAATTAAAATAATATGAAGGCACTTTTCTTGGTATGTAATCTTTGGGGCATATGATAAAATGTCCCAATCCATGCATTAGATTCTTTTGATTGACAGATTTCATGTTGGGATGTAAAACATTAATATTTTAACACCTGAACTGCCAAACCAGTTTTCATGTTTGCATTGTATCAAAATAAGGATAAAACATCTTTATTGCAGAAAACATTCATTTCTTCTGCTATGAAATTCCTTCCACAACCTCTCTTTGGAAGTCTGAGGTTAGTGGTGTTGTTCTGGGGTGGCACAGTGTGGGTGCAGGGGTGACTGCCATTGCTTGGGGTATTGGTGTGTTAGTGTTCTGTCATGGCACTGTGAAGATGGTTTGTCTGCTGCCGGCCACATTGTTTCCAGCGGGTAACACCAAACCCCAAATAAAAGGGGTAGTTATGTTCTTTGTTTGTTGGAAATTAAGGATGTCATTTTTTTTTTAAAGTTCTTTCTCTGTCTTTGTGTTGATAAAATCATCTCTATTGTTATGCGTAACGGACGATGTTTTCACTGTCTTGCCCATTGTTTACTACCCGTTCAGTGGCGCTTGAATCCTCAAGCGTGTGAAGTAAAATGACTGTAAATGTCATTACTTTTAGAGCCTTACTCTGAATGATTAATACATTCATTGATGATTACCCAAAATACTTCTCACCGCATCACACACATTCAAGTTCAACTGATTTTTACGCGATGATGTCATGTATAAAACATTGTGGGCCGCTGCGCTCCTAATGATGTGGTGGGAACAATATCTTCTACGGCATCAATGCAGCGATAGGGAGTTTGATTAATGATCTGGAGGAGACACAACTAGCAGATGGTATGCTGATCTCATGTTTTTGGTGAGCTTGTTTGAGTGCAGCAGCTGTGAGGCCTGTGCTTATAGCAACGTGTGGAGCATGGGGCTGTCATTAGAACAAGCACTTTATAGGGGAGATGGAGTCCAATCACTTCTGACTGCCTGGAGACAAGTCCATGGCAATTCCTGTTGGGTTGTCTGCAGATGGGTGGGCGGATACTTGACGAGAGCGCCATTGATTAGGCACATGAGGCTTGAGAGACAGCAGTTGCGTAAAGGGAAAGTATGACAGTGATTTTTAAAAGGAGCTCTTTTAATACTTTCAGTATGGTTGTGGCCCATTCTGTCCATTCTGTGTAATTGTTTTATGCTTTCATATCGGAGGTATTCCCCAACATGCAGAGACACAGTATATTTTCTGTACGTAATCTTTAAACAAGTGGTTATTGGATTTGACATTTGCTGTAGGGAAGGGGCCTGTTTAATGAAGACATGAAAGCCCTGTTTAAAAAAGAGAGTCATTTCTATAAATTGATCTATCAGTGTATGTTGTCTGACAGGACAGGGGTCCTGAGGATGGCATTAGTGGCCATTATTGTTTTCTCAGATGGAAACCAGGCCTTGCTCTGGCCCTCTGGCTGGCTGCTTTGTGCAACACACTGATTAGGACTGCCACCACGAGGACCTAAAGGAGCCTTTTGAGAATCACATGGAACTTTTTTGAAGGAAATTGCTGCAGCGGAAGTGAACTGCATGACTTTTGAAGAACATCAGTGAGGCAAAGTCAAACTGAGATTGCGTCATGGTTCTCAAATTGGAGGTGAAAGAACTGCAGGCAGTGGATAAGTCCTGATGTTGTTCATTTAAGTTGAATCCACTACTGCCTAGGTCTCTTACATTACATGAATGCAGTTAGACAATGTTTGGTTCTCATTCCCTGTGGCTGTATAGGGGATAATATCTTGGCAAAATGTCCAGCAGAATGCACCCCATTTTTCTGGATCAAAGGGCCAGAAAACAAGCGTAGCAATGTCATGCCTACTGTATTTCACATCTGGACCTGCGGATGTCAGTCATGTGTGGCCACTTGTCAAATTTGAATGATTCAGCCTTCAGTCTTCATTAGAGGCCTACTATTGTGAGTTGCAGCTAATGTAATTAAAGGCAGATTATTTTTCATAAACTGGGATTGTTTTACAAATACAAGGATTTTTGTCCTGCACTTGTGCTGACCTCTGAATTATTACATGGATGGATGAGGTACTGTATTCATTTTACTGTTGGGAAATCTCAATCGTTGGAGCGCTTCACTGAAAAATTTGCAGTGGTGTAGGTCAGCATCCTTTTGGTATGATATATGGATTGAGCCTCTTCAAATAGGAAATGAATTAGTGAGAGCCAAATTGTCTTTTGGACTAAATCCTGCCATTATTTTGAAAGTACGACTTCTCATTTTTCTTCATCAGCTAGTGTCTCTGCTTAAAGGGGAATTTCTTTGCCCCAAGACAGCTTGGTTTGTTTAGTGAACGTTGACTGCTGTCCCCTCTAACCGGGGACGAGGATAAAAGACTAACCCTACCGTGTCTGTGAGGTCATACCAATATAGAGGTCTAGTGAGAAGAAATTGGAAAGATTAAAGGGTGGAATATGAGGATAATCGAGTGATTTTCTGATTTAGATCAAATGCACTGATACCCCCTTTGGCTTTACAAAGTCAACCAGTCTGTGAGTCAGTGAATTATTTGTCTCTGTCACTGGAGCTGAACTCATTGATGACATTTCGCAATGTCCTGATCAAGTTTTTTGGCCCCGATCCTGGTCCGAGTCCTTTTAATATTTGGTATCTGCCAATACAGAATCCGGTCCGATACTTATTTACTTAAATGTTGATCAAATACTGTATGTATCTGACATATTTAAATAACTGCTGTAGCATAGTTAATCTAACACACCTTATTTTTCACGAGTTACTTGATCCAAATACTGGAAGTCCTAGTTAAAAATATTAACTTTATAAACTGTAGTGCGGGACTTTTACATATAAATGAATGTCCGTTACATTCAAGCCCTTGCCAAACGAGTTCACGCAAGGCTAATTAAGCCTATCACAGCCAGGTACATCTCTGTACTTCGCAGTATACCCGAGTTTCTCTACGAGAGTGTCTGTGGTGACATTCTTGCGCTGGTGTACTGGTAGTGATGCGTTTTACCTCAACCAGCAATGATTGGTTTGCCAGAGCTGAAGGGTGGAGCGACAGAAGCGACGGAGTACGGTACAGCAACTAGGAGTATGGCGGAGGCATACATCGTAAGCACGTGTTGACAGGGTTCATGTAATTACACACTCCAGCTTTAAATTATTGATATGATATGAAGGAAGGCTTAGCCGGGAGAATGCAACTCCTGAGCTGATGTAATTTGATCCGTGTATTTTACCAACCGGTTGTCAGAACAGTCGCTCACCTGTGCAAACAAACAATTTTTCACATTAACCCACTCTCATATGCAGTGAAATACACGCGCTGTAGAGCCTGGCTGTCATTAAGAGAGCAGCGCACTACAACACTAGCAGGCTCAGGTAGACAAAACACAGTCAAGTTCAGTAAAGGAAGGATCAGATTGTGTTCAGCTTTATTTTAGCTGATACCGATCTATTAAAATATGCCCCGATCAACCCAGATACCGATACTTGGGATTGGCTCGAGACATCCCTAATGACATTACAGTCACAGCTCTGTGGTTTGTGCAGTTGAGTGTTCTTTGTGTGCCAAAGAAAAGGCAGATGTGAATTATCATTTTGGCTGGCATTCCCATTTTGAAGGGCAGTTTAGGTTAAAGTACTTCTGAACAACAATGGAGGCTGATGTGTATATGTGTGCGTGCACATCATTGTAAATAAGTGAAAGTGGTGTCCTGGCCAGGCCCCGCTGTTCCTCCTCTCCTGAGCTCAGGTTGCAGCTCCCAGATGGTTCCTTAATCTGTAGGTCCCACTCAGGTCAGCTCCAGCAGAGCCAGGTAACACGAGCCAAACTCATAACCTCACCATCCTCCAAAATGCATCCATGGAGACCCAGACAGATGACTTTAATGTCTTCACTTCTTCTGAAAACCGAGCCAACTGGAGCTCAGTGAGCTATGATCGAGGGGTAGCCTAACTGAAACCTATTATCTACAAGACCTGCTGCTGTGAGCTAAAATCCCTCTCACTGTGTGCTTTTGATGATGAGGCATCTAACCTGGATCTCGTAGAAAAGAGCTTGAACATGATAGTGGTCAAATTACCTAAGACGTCACCTCATGTGGCGTTAAAACACCTCATCATTTTCCACTCACTCCATCTACCTTATAGCTCTGTCCTGTATAGCATATATGCACTTCACATAGTATAGGAGTTTTCACCACTTTCCAGAGCTGAACCAAACCGCACCAAATGCTGCTTGTCAAAGCCATGGTAAGAAATTACAGCACACTCCCGAGGGTTTGATCCCTGGCCAGATAAGGAACTGCTTGATGAGACTGGGTTACCCCCCTCCTAGCTTTGGAAGAGAACAACCACAGCAGGTCCTGAGCCTCGACTGTGATGAAATGCCTCCCTGTTGGAGTTTCCCATCTCCTCTTATGTATAATGTCTAATAATTTCCATGCTCCGATATCAGTTGACTTGACAGGGTTTGGGTGTGTTTTTGCAGCCAAGTTACAGCTGGAAAGCTTTTCCAGGCCAACCTGAAGGGTGTGAATGAGCAGCTGACCCATAATTTCACATTCCAGCTTTAAGTGTTTTGAAATTAGCCCCTGAAATTAAAGGCCTTTGAATCTGTCTTTGCTCCTTTGATATCTTCCATCCAATTTCTGCAATGCTGAACTTTGCTCTCCTTCTTTTTCTGACGATTGTCTTTGTTTGAATTTAGCTTGTTTTTTTTGTTTTTTTTCTATCAGTTTGACCTTTATAGGGTTTGGTAGTACTATTAGTCCATTTTATCAGGCAAGTTTCAATGTAAGGTAAATGGAGCATTATTGATGATTCTAGTTGCAGGATAATTAGTGCTTTTGCTACCTTACTGCAGTGTATGTACCTTCACATTAGGCAAAAATAAATGGATCCTTCTCCTCTCAGCCCCCCTCTGGACACTGTAAAACACCTTTTAAGATAAAATTTTAGTGCATAGGGTATGCTTTCACCAACACAGAAACCACATACGGCCACTGGTGTAAGAACAGGGTCCTGCTGTTCAGAAAGCTACTTAAACACAGCAACATTTTTAAGACTTATACAGTCGCTTTTTGTCTACCTGCATTCTATCCTTTGTGTGCTGTCTTACAAAATGGAAAAAAATCCTGTCATAAACGCATTGTGAAAAGTATTGAGGTTGATGTTTATAAGAAGGTGCAGACGTTTGTGCTTGTCAACATGTGTTTTCTTTTTTCCACTGACCCTCAAAGGATTCCAGTGATCTTAATGAAACCAATTTTCATATAAAGACGCCTTTTAGCTTTGGCTCCTTGCATGAAGGCAGCAGCATTTTGGACTCAGCCGCTGTGAGGAGACCTGGCCTTTGAAGTAGCCTCTGGTTATTTTTCTGCTTGACAGATCAGAGCAACTGTGCAGAAATCAAAAGGGAAGTGCCCTGCCGCCCCAGGTAAATGGTAACTCAGGTCTGAGCCGGGACATTTTGAAAGCTAATATGGCTACTGCTGAGTTAGGGCCATCTGGACAATTTGCCCTCCATCCAAATTCTTGAAAAAGTGATGCCTAATAGAGTGAGATTGTGTGCTGCACTTGTGAGCAGACTTGTGCCAGAGGTGTATCATATGACTCATCAGAAAATATTACTGCACACCTCAGAGAGTGTGAAAGACAGACCAGAGTCTGGGACATGTTTTGTTGCTGGTGAGGTGTTGACCAAGGCTATCCAGGCATGTCTGACCAGTCTCCACTCCTATAGCAGGAATGCAGGGTGCGGGAAAAACTTCAGAAAATTCTTGAGACTCTGAAGATCCTGCATAGCACCTGGTGAAGTTCATTTTCCCCATGAGAACAGTATGTATTGAGGGATGAGACACGGTCAATTTAGCTAAGTGAGATGTGCTTCTCCACCAAGCAATATCTATCTCCCTGTCTCCCAGTGCAATTGTCCCCTACCCAGGGCAATGAGGGGGGAGGAGGACAAGGTTTCTGCAGCGCTTGCATTTCATTTTCCAATGCCCCCTGGAGGGTTTCAAAACAAGCTCTGGGGTTAAGAACAAAATCACTGAAAGCCGTTACACCACAACTGATGCCTAGTCAGGTCTGCTTCTCATTGGAAGGGATCTCGGGTGAGGGAGAGGGCTTACCAGAGTTGCAAACAATCAATGCCACATTGGCGCTCGACCCCACTAAGATTAGAGATGCCATACATACACATAAACTAAACAAGGTGGTAAATAAAAGGAGAACTCGATGGCCTAAAACTGAAAATAAAATGTTACACTGTCTTTTGCAACTGTAGAAAAGTATTATTAATGACCCTGATCATTTTGTGTGTTGTGTAATCTGCCCCCTTGTGTGGCCCACATGTGTGGTTACTTTTTAGGAGGCTCTGGTAACCAGTTGACCACAAACTGCATTATCTTTTAATTTAATTCAGGAGTAGGGTCTGCAACAGCTTTCGCATGTAACCTCAAATCAAGAAAACATATTTGTTGAAATATTTAATATATCAAAAAATTTAAAATAGAAATAAAGGACTGTGTGTTATGACTGTGTTACTTTATACTATGTATTAATGACTAATGGCAGGTAGTTGCCCTCATCCACCATTTGCACTTATACACACATACAAACAAACACATCCACTATTCCTGCTATTATTTAGATCAGTGCACACAATCACACACGTACAGTCTCCCATGTGTCTTTTAGGTCCCTCTCCTTGGTGGTGTTGATGTATACTTCATATACTCTGGCTGCTTTGGACTGTCAAACTAATAAAGGACATGTCTTCAAACTGTCAGTACCGTAAAAAAAACCCTTTAGTTTATCTGTCCCAGTTCCAAATATGAAGTCTAATTCATTAAAATGTATTATAGATTATACCATGTGTGCTCTCACCACAAATAGACCCCCAAACCATTTTTCTCTTTGACCCATGAAAATACTGCTATGTCAGAAGTCGCATACAGCAACTATTGTACTGTTGCATATGCTTTGTATTTATCAGTGTAGAACTCTTTGTGTTTGGTGTATGTTTTTTTTTCTTCTTTCCTCTAGAAATCTTCCTTTTATGCAGTATAAGATCGGAACATAAGTTTAGTATGTGTCTGTTGTTTTTTTTTTAAATAAATAAATAAATAAAAGATTTGTGGGCTTGATAAAGACCAAAGATTATAATGTGTGAGACCGAGTTGAGTCGTGTGTGTGTGTGTGTGTGTGTGTGTGTGTGTGTGTGTGTGTGTGT
>NTHP01000091.1:606805-614305 GCA_003416845.1 Oplegnathus fasciatus | reverse complement strand
CCACAGGGGGAAAAGCTATTTGGTAATGAGAATCAGCTTCAGAAGCACCACTTTAAAAAAGGGGGCTGCTGCCATGTATTTGTGTATACAGACTAGATGTGGGAAGACAGTAGGGCTGGCAGGTTAGACATTCAGCCCCCACTTTTTCTTTTATTGTGGCATAACAGAGCAAATGGACATCTGGAGAGATGAAGACTAGCGGATTCGTGTCCAGATTAGTATCCTGTAAAACATTTAGGGAAGCATTTTTGCCTATACCAGTTATAGATTATAGATTATTGAAAAATAAAAAAAACTAAAATTTCAATCTTCAATCCTTTAGCCAGATTAAGAGAAATGATTTAAACTTGACCTGTCGCCCCCTCATTAGTCTTCACTTCAAAAGATTGTGGTGTACCTGACTGCAGCGTTTGTCTCCACTCCATTTGTACTGAAGAGGACTCTTTGAGATGAGGGAGATTTACTGAGTGTCCACGACTTAAGTGTCATACTCTACTAATCCCAGTCCTCTCTGACTCCTCCAACCCAGGTCATAGGTCATGCGCCCTTCCCGTCGCTCTGACTGTGCTGTAATGTGTTCGGGGTCAGTTTATCTGAGAGGAACAACGTGACGCTTAGGTGAATCAGTATGTTTCCTCCAAGTCTTGTTGTGGAACATTAAATAATGCTGCAAAGCCGCTACATTGTTGAGGGATTATCACTCTGATTGTGGGCCTTATTTGTTCTATTTATAGCTGTAAATAGTGGCATTTCTGCTCCTTTCCAGATGGCTTTCATGCCTCAGACTTCCATGCCCTTGACAATCGACTCCAAAAGTTTGGCTTGCGTACAGCATACTGGCACCACACACGCATCTCGGCCAAACACTCTGTTTGCCTGCTGTGTGCCTGTGAGTAATTTGGAGTGTAGTGGCCTTGTCAGTCAAATGCAGTGCAAAAGGGCTCAATTTTAAGTGTTTTATATTCTGGGATATATTTATGAAGTCTTAATTGTGGTAGCAAAGACATTGAAGTGAAAGCCCTTTGACTTCCTGCTGATCCAGATTTCTACATTTGTGGTGCCAACAGCCTAGTTTTTCTTTGACTTGGATATAAAACTTGAGGTTGTGATTTCTATTTGGCTGGTGATGCGAGAGGACCAACTTGCTGTTTGACATAGAACACCATTGTGTAATGTCATTACAGAAGATGCCAAGAGCATGGGGTTCATATGGCACACTTGATGTGATGTGGAAAGTGCACAGAACGCATTTTATAGGCAATTTCTGTCAAACTTTTTGACTCTGCATAGTTGTGGCTGAGCTGAGTTACTGTTTCTCCAAAACGGGATTCAGACAGTTTCCCAAAATGGAATGATTTAACCTGATGTATCAATAAGTTCACAGCTTGTGACAGGCTTGTACATCCGCTTGCAAAAGACTTAAACACCCTTGATCTCTTTGGCAGTGTATGATCCCACTTTACCTGTAGCCAAACACCTCAGCTGTGTAAAGCTGTCGTCTCCCTAATCCACACATTCCATGATTCCCATGGAATAGAAATTAGTCAGGTTAGATAGTCCTCATGCTATCTGTCTCAGACTCCCTGCTCCGCAGAACAGATTACACGGACACTTTTGGGAAAACAGAAAGCAAAACAATACCATAACATGGTTTCACATAATGCAGATCTAGAATAATTGAAAGAGATGAATAAACATGGCAGTAATATAAGGAGAATATGAGAATGTTTCCTTATTTTGTTACTGCTTGCCTTTTGTTGCTGGAAGGGGTCTCCCACTCATTTTTAGCATAAAGTATCAGAGTAGGTCTTTATTACCTACTGTAAACCTGTCAGTTTATATCTGTCATTCTCTTAACATACCTGGATGGGGTAAGACAAGTGCAGAAAACTTTTCCACAGCTGGGATGTTTTGCATTCCCAAAGCATGTTTATCTAAGCTATAGGCTATAATATTTATGACTGTTTTTAATTCAGTCAGCGTACAGTTTTGATTTCACCATCAGCTCGAGTGGTGCACAATATGTGGCAAGGGGTCCATAAAGCCTTCAACATGTTTTATCCCTTTCTTTCTTACGTGTACGGTTTCAGCATGTCTGACACCAAGCTAAACACATTCATCACCGTATAAAATGAGACACTATTTTTCCAGTTTTTTAGGAATTCAGATTGAACCCTCACATAGAGTTCAACTGCGGGATTGTTGAGTTCATCAGCTGTATTAGAAATGTGAGATTTCTAAACATATCCAAATGTGCCACGTCTATTATGTCTATTACAACATGTCTGTGGGTTAGTATGACAGTGAATGTTCTACTATAAGAAATGCTGTATATCATTTTTCTACTTGCAAAAATACAGTTGATGATTTATGAGTAAAAGAAGCTGGTCATGTACTGTTATGATACAAATCCTTCTACCTCTCACTTACTTTATCCTGCTCAGCACCAGTTCGGTCAGGAAAGTCTTCAGTCATTCCGTTACGGATGTTCTCTGGATCCTTTGGCCATCTGGACCCGGACAGGAACAGGAAATGAAGAATGAGGAATTAAGAGGGGTTCTTTTTAGGATATGAAAGCTTAGAAAAAGAAAAGCTGAGCACCCTTTTTCACAGTTTAAGCCCAGGCTACACAAATTGAGGCACATTCTCTTTTCTTTTTTATACCTTCCTTGCTACCTCCCCTCCTTCCTGCCTTTATTCAAGAGCTGGGAGATATACTGTATATCAAAAGAAAGTAGTTTACAGATCTTATGTGTCATCGAATGATAAGTAAAATTTGGTCAAAATTAGTTAGAGCGCGAGAGCTTAAATCCTTGAACATATACATGTCTTTCATTCTAGTAAAACTTAACAAACGAATAATACCATTTGATTTTGAATACTGTGAGATAATGCTGTGATAATTATTGCTATATTAATTTTGACCATATTGCTTACCATACTCCTCTACTTTCTCCTCCTATTTCTTCCTTGCTTTCATTTTGTAAAGAAGGAAAAACACAGCTTAGGCTTCATGCTCCTTGTATCTATATTTACCATCTCATCTGAGGTTATGTTTTGGGAAGCTTTTGTGAAAACCACGACTTGTGTGCATCTCCAAAATGTTATGGTACCCATTTGGTCAGATACATAAAATCAAATTGAAAAAGCAAGATCTACATACACAGGAGTGCTTGTTTTTTTTTGACTGAAATATTCACAAGATGATGCCCATTTTCTCCTTTTTGGCCTCGTCATTGTGGCTGAGATCCCATGCCCCAAGAGGGAAGATAAGCTCTTACTAGGAGGATATTCTGAATTCCTGTACTGTTTTTCTACCCTCTAATGTCCCTCTCTTTGCAATAGTGTATTCCCTGAAACAACTTCATATCCGTGTCATCTCGGAGAGAAGGAAATCTACTTAAACAGAGGTTAATAATGGGGTTCAGGTAGGAGTCATGATAGGTAATATTATGTACTTCTTCACCTACATGCAATATATCACTCTGTCACATAATGTAGCTAATGTACTGTACCCCCACATCCATATTTTCCCTCTTATTTCTCTCCCTCTTTTCATTGTCTTCCTTTGTGAATATGAGGCCAGTTATAGAACAGCACACAGAACAGTGGAGGAGCCCCATCTCTTCTCATGCATATTCAAGTACGCGTGCGCGCACACACACACACACACACACACACACACGCACGCACGCACGCACACACGCACGCACACTTGCACACTCGCACACTCGCACACTTGCACACTCGCACACAGTGAAAGGCAGCTTGGCTCTTGGTCAAGGGATCTCTGCTAAAGACTGGTCCTGGACGAGAGAGCTGATCGCCAGCCAAGCAGGACAGTTACAAAGTGGAGCACGGGAGGCCCCGCCATGTTTGCCGAGATCTAAAGCCTCTTTCTCTAAAGCTTTGTTTGCATTTTGTTCACTGCAGCAGCTGAACAGTACACAGAAAAGCCTTTTCTTACCCTTTCTCTGTCAACTCTTTTCGCTTTTCACTTTCTCTGACTCGGCTGCTTTCTGACAGTTGATTCAATTCCTGTGTACTAAAGGAAATTATGTGCTTAATTGGATTATTGGGAGTTTTCTTCAAATGAGTGCTCACCCACCCACACAGCCCCAGACTCTGAATTCTCCTCCGGGATGGGCTGTCTGGTACGTGTTTCCAGACTCCACAGTCTGCAGGAAGAGCGTGAAATGGGAACCCGGGAGAGTGTTACAGTTTAATACTATTAAGTCTAGTAATTATAATAAATATGATTAAATATTCATGATGTCAAGAGGTTTTGTTTACACTCACTTGATTGCTTAAACTTGATTGTTGCCTTGAATAGAAAACTGTTCCATATTTACATAAATTGAAAAAAAAACTTTATTTCTGCTCTTTTCCCTTTCTGCCTGTCTCACTCACACACACACACATACACATAGTAAAACAATGTGAAAATTCAAGCTGATATGCGGCATGAAAGCAGGTCTAGCTGTCAGACATCTCTGCTGGTCATCACCGTCAGCGGGCTACTTGGCCCAAGTTTATAGAGACACAATAGTGTCCAAACGCACGCAGGCATCACTGGAATTTGCACCTGTTGGAGACCTGGCTCCTGTGGTCCTCTCTCCTGAAAGCTGTCCCTCTGGCTCTCTCTGTGAAATTGGCATTCTTTAATAACCTAGGGGGATGACCAGAGACCTGAGAATGGCGGTATGGAAATGGTGAAATAAATCTTGAAAGAAGGAAAGAAGGCAGAGAGAGTTGAAATGGGTAACGAGCAGAGTGGTTGATGAGAGGGCCTGAGGGTATAAAAGAGGCTGGATGAGGGAGCTTAGAGAAGGGGAGGGTCCTGCTCTTGTACCTATTCTCATACAAATGATCTCTTATGCTGTGTGGCCCTTCAGTAGGTCATAAACATCCCAGTGGTTGTGCAGTTGTGTAGTGGTGAGCCGTTCATGTTACTGATTTTCTCCCAGAGAGAGGAAGCGGAGTCCAGGGCACAGATTAAAAGGCCTCCCTTCCCACCCGCGTGCGAATCACAAATCACATAGAGCCACAGTGCTTCCCCTCACCCAGGAACCCAACAAACACCCTGTTAAAAGCCGCAGCCACATCCCTGTGTTTTCATCTTACTGGGTACAGAAAACATAGTTTGTATTCTAATTAAATGAGTGTGTGTACCAAGTTTTCCATGTGGACACAAGTGCTGCAGCGTATGTCTATTAGCCTGCCAGTTTAGTTCTTGTGCCTCATTATTAGGTATTTTGCTTGCTGATTGCACTTAGTTTGGTGGTGGCTGTTAAAAGCAGAAATGATCATTCACTGGAGCTGTTATGTAGTGATGTATCATTAAGCTACTAAATGTCAGCACGCTATGTATGCTCTAACCTGATCTCCCTTGTTCTTGCCACATTCTGCTGACAAATGAAAATTCAGTCCTTATCGTGGCCCGGGGACAGTTAAGGGCCTCTGAGGGGATAATTGAACAGCCTATCTGCCCTAAGCAAATCCTAATTCTCCCTCTCAACAGGCCACTGGTGGCATGCTTTATGGGATTATTTTCAACCAGGCATTTTGAATGTTGTAGCGTACATAGGCCTTCCTTCCCACGTACAGCTTTCCCCCCTTTCTCCTTGTCCCTGCCTTTCACCTTCTCGCCTGAGAGGATTAGTCAGGCTTCCGGAAACGGAGCACCACTCGGTGAGAATGAGACTTCCAAAAGCTCCTCCGAGACAGGAAGGAGCTGGACACTGGCTTTATGACAACAATTACTGCCTTCTCTCAATGTCTTTTGGGGGTCTTTTTTTTTTTTTTNTTTTTTAGAAGTTAACAAAGAGTTGGCCTGTTTTTCGCGGAGAAAATCAGTGTAAACAAACACTTTTGGAGCAGATTTTTCTGCTACCCAAGAGACTGAGTGGAGTCTGTGGAGTCAGAGGGTATGAAGGGAAATGATTATTTGTTGAATGCATTATTGTTTGGTGGTGTGGAGTCTGTTGATTTGTGGCTACAGAGGAACTCTGCTCGCGGGGTCAATGATATGCTTTACAAAATTTTTTCCTTTATCTCTAATAAATCTTTTTGGAGGCAAAAACACATTCTTTGTTGAGATTAAAATATATCTGTGGCTTATTGACAGTTCCAGCAAAAGGGTTCATATTCAGGTGGGGCTTAGTCATATTTTATTCTGAGCAAGATTAACTCCTTAAACAGACAGATACTCTTAAAGTTTGAGTACAAAATCACACAGCTTCTTTCCAGTCAAATTCTACTGAATGTGCCAACACTGACGTGTCAGTAAAATTCAACTCAACTTAACCTTCACAAAAGTCTAGGTTCCTTCTACATGTCTAAAAGTGTCAGTGAGTAATCTGGTTTAGCTTTCAAATGCAAGTGCATTCAAAATCACACATTTTCTTTTAATAACAAAAGATAGCAGTTAAGAACCAGTAATGTCAAATCAAGATCAAAAAGAAAAAGTGTCCTTGCTCGTTTCTAGCACCAATCGCATACCAAATGATGACATCTGTCCTAGAAGGAGAAGAAGCAAAAGTAGGGCATGACCGCCTGATATGTGTGGTGACTGTTGTAAGCCTGGAAATAAAGGATGGGAATTGGGGGGAAATTGCCTAGAATTCGAAGTCTTTCAAAAAAGATTTTCATCTTTCATCTTATTCATTGTTGAATTTTGCACCAAGATGTCGTCCTGAGTGACCTGAATCCACCCAAGTGGAACTTTAACATGTTGTTAAAGGTACTGTCCACAGGCGAGGGCCACTTTTACAAAGCATGATTAAATCATAACACATTTTCTTTTTATAACACCATTACTTCAGTTTGTCTCTTCCAAATCTCATGTGCCACTGTCCTTAACTAATGTTGTGCTCACTTGTACTGCTCTTGCCTGACAAAAGGTACTAACATGTAAATTCAAAACTTCAAGTGGAATTCAGTTATATTGCTTATGTCTTAAAGGTCCCTGGGGCTTTGCTTGTGGAACCTGGTCACTACATGACCACCATTGTCTTAGCTGCCAGAATGTCTTTCATCTTCTTACTTGGACCCAAGGAGAGCGATCAGTATCTCCCTGCTGTATCTAGCTCATATCTTCATGGCTTACAGCACTGGTTCCCAGCCATTTACCCATTTACTGAACCTTAAGGCTATCCCAAATCATTTCCGTCATCCTGTGATTCACCAGATCAGGAGAATGATAGGACTGGTTTCTCTCGTTATCTTTTCCCTACTATTGTAGAAGTTCTTTGGAAGGTCCTAATCCTGCTTTAAAATGGCTCCCTGGGTGGTCTATCAAATTTCTAGAGAAGCTGTTCCACGTACTGTCATTAGATTTTATCACTCTGAACATAAAACATACTGCAAGTTTGGAAAAGCAAATGAATAAGAGGTCTGTTGTTACTGTATTTAAGGCAACACAATATTGAAATATTTGTAAGATAGACTTGGAGATTTGATGAATATGTCCATGACTTCAGAAGATATGACCCCCCCCCC
>NTHP01000091.1:574513-600899 GCA_003416845.1 Oplegnathus fasciatus | reverse complement strand
CCCCCCCCCAAATACATAAGCACCCATCTGTTAATTTCTAGTTTTCTGAATGCAGGACATTTGAAAGTGAAAGGAAGCTAATGTAGATTTGAAAAAGCTTGCTGTCACTTAAAAAAGTATGCTGCATAATGAACCGTGTCAGTGGGGGCATCCTATGAGTTATTATAGGGACAAGGGTTAAAAAATTCTGTTTGTTTTGTATTCTGTTTGTATATCCTGAGTGTCTCATTTTCCTTATCCTTTATCCTAAAAACTTAAGTGAAGATGAATTGTTTCCTTATTAACTCTGTCAGTTCTCACCGTAAGAAATTAAAGCACAATTTTTCTACATTCCCAAAACCCAGTGTGGCATTTAACATTCCCTCACTTCAGCCCAGATAAGTTTTTTCATAAATCTTATTCAGAGTGCACTTCTGGCAGATCGTGTCAGTATTCGCTAAATGGATGAGCTGCTGAAGAGCCCTTTCCGGACAAACTGTCAGAGCTAAGCAGAGAGGCAGAGGCTCAGAGAATGTACACCTCACTTCAGCTATTTAACTCAAGTGAAGTGAGAAGGGAAGCCTGACAGTGGAGTGGGAATATGATGTATAGTATTTATACCTAGCTCCAGGCACTGTATATGTGTGTGTGTGTGTATGTGTGTGTATGAGGTGTTTGCAAATGGAGATTGTGCAGCTGTGAAAGGCTGTGTGGACAGCAGCCGGGCTTAGAGGAGAGGAGGTTGTATGGGTGAAAGCTGCTGTTGTGTGAATTTGTGTTTACCTTGGTAAACCAGCCGTAGCTACACTTCCTGCTTGTTACTTGAAGTATTTAACACAACCACCAATAGGTCGTGATGACTGCTGCTTTAAGGCCAGTGGAGATGTTCGTACAAATTTAGGTTGTATGAGAGGATCAATTAGGGAAACAGAGAACTGGGTGGGAAAGTTAACCTTTTTATTTTAGACACTGATACAGCCAGAACTTTCATAAGAGGTACTGAGTGAAGTTTGACTCATGGATGTGTTTTTCTGTGTTAACCAGGGAGAGACATTACACATACATATAGCATTGCATCTGAATGCTCTAAAAAAAAAAAGCTGAATGCTGTAGTTGAATACATTTTACTTCTCTTAAAAGAATTTTTTATGGTTTCCTGTAAGCTTGGATTTAGTCAAGTGATATGTTATGAAAGTTCCTTTATTTAAGGACTAAGTGATCGTGTATTGGATCAATGTGTTCACCTACTGTACCAGTCCACAAAAACTAGAGAATTTATCCTTCTGAGCTAGTTTTCCCAAATGGCAAAATTGTACTGTGGTCCTCTTCAAAGCTGCTTGTACCGGGCACAGTTAGCAAAAAAATGTAACAGACTGGCTTACATTTCAAAACGCTGGCAGTGCCAACGTGTGTTACTAAATGAGAAAGCTGGAGAAGCCTAACTTTCAGTATTGACGAGGCTGATCCATAAATCTTCCCTTCACTTCAGTTTCACCCGGCAGCGTTTAGATTCATTTTCTGATTACCTTACCCAGAGCATAGCAAAGCAGCTTTGGGGCGTTTTAAAGCGCAGCGCTGACTGCCAGCTCAGAGGAGAAGGGAGATCCTTTAAACAGTTTAGCTTCACTGCTACAAACAAGAGCATGAGCAGCTGCTGCAAATAATTAGGTTCTGGGGGGTAGACGCTTGCCAAGACAAACGTTGTTCCAGTAGCGGCTCTGCCATCACTCGAATGTACTGTGGTGTGCGTGCGTGCGTGCGTGTGTGTGTGTGTGTGTGTGCGTGCGCGAAAGCAATAAGTGAAATAATTCATTCTTTTGATAAGTATGGTGAGTGACTGAGTGTAACGGAAGAGGAAGAGGTAGTATCTGTGCTTTTCAGTATTTGGACAAACGGGACCAAAAGAGTGTGTGTGTGTGTCCTTTAAATGCCAACCACTGTGAATCAGAGAGTTCCCAGACATCTTGCGTGACTTCATACAAATGCCGACTGATGAACAAGGTCAAAGGCATTCACGGCAGACTAATTATTGTAAGCAGTGAAAAGGGCATTAAATATATGCATTAGTTCTAACATGTGCATTAAGATTCTAGTTTGTGTGAGCAGTGGAGATTCAGCAAGTATTTTACCTTTTCCATTCTTTCTTTCTCACTAACTGCAAAACAAAAAAAACAAAACCTCTTCTCTCCAAATCAGCACCATAATTTGATCTCAGGCTTAAGTCCGACTGCTGCATTGTACTTTCCCAACTTGACCCCACAATGACAGAAGTCACATTTATGAATTGTATCATTATAGGGTTCTGTTGGTTGCAGTTAAATTGAAAGCCTTGCAGATGACTTTCCATTCTCCTGTAAGAATAGGGACATACTCATGCCAGTAAAAAAAAAAAAAACAACACTGGAGAATTTTTTGATCAAATTACACCTAATCACTTAAACTGCCTGATCATTTAATGCATACTCTTCCTGAATTATTTGGCATCTTTACTTTGGAAGAGTAGTGGAATGTCAGTTCCTCTGATTTTTTTCATCTCCGTGGAAAATACAGAAAAAAGATGCTATTTAACTATAGTTTGTGTGTGTTCTCTTGTGTGCGAGCATGTTAAGAAAAGATTTCCTAAACCACCCTCTCCTCCGGCACTTGTTTATCTCTTCAGCTTAATGATAGTGTTCCTCATACTAGCCTGATTGCATAGTAGCACTGGAGTAGATTGCACAGTCCTATCACTGCAAATGACCAGTATTTGAACAGTGAGCATTTGGCATGCTTTTATTTATGTGGGATCTAGAAAGACTATCTTTAGATGAGTCAGCCACTTTCTCAGTTCCTTTGTTGTCCTCGCAGATCAAACATTTCCATGGAGTTTTCAATGCATGCAGCCCTTAAACGTGTCCTTTTGAGGACATATCTCCAGGGAAATATGCCATGCATATCTGGATGCACACAGACACACTGCATAGATCTATTTTTGGGGTATTGGGTAGCTCACAATAGCACCCCCAAGTGTTTGTTCAGCCTCTCATTTGAGCAGTAAAGGTCAGGGCATGCAAACATCACGTTCAGCTCATCATTGGTAGGAATGCTTGATCCTCCAACCTCCTATCTAGTACTTGCGCACATTAAAGAGAGCAAACCATACGTATATTTGACACTTTACTTTTTTTGTATCTTGCATTGTTCCCATTGTCTTTGTCTTGAGCCTCTGCCCCTGATGACTAGTTGGAAAGAGAAGATATGCTTTGTGAAGAAAAGGTTTCAGTAGATGGTTCAGCTATGCAACAGCCGGGAATGACCCCAGACCAGGCCCTTGTACTTTTGGCCTGAGAATGAATAGAGAGAGAGAAGATGTGGGATTGCTGTTAGGCTTTATTCATTAATGTGCACTTTTAGCCAGCGAGTGAGAGAAAGAGGATTTTAATGCTTTTTCCGTGGTGTCCAGAGCTGCTTTTGTTCAAATGTCACTGCACATAGATGCAGCATGGGCTTAAGAGGGAGAAAGAGAAAGCTGGGTCAAGAGAGACACCAGAGGGGGAAGTGGAAGAGGGATAAAGTAGAAGAGGCCATGATAAGAGAAAGGGAGGTGTGAACATGAGATAAAGAGAAAGTAGTAGTTTTGAAGTGGACAGAAGGGTCCAGTGATCTTGTCGTGATCAGAGGCTCGATCTTGCGCACGCGTTCTAGGTTGTCACCCACACGTGCGCGCATTTGAAACACATGGACACAGACATAATCTTCTTGTGACACAGGCATGTACAAAAGAGAAACATAGAAAAACGTGTACACACACACACACACACTATCCACAAGCTTACCCCCTCCGTCCTCCACCCCCCAGAGGGCTACACTGTCCCTGCTTTGTCATCTCTCTTGTCCAATAATCCCCTCCCCAGGGAGAAGCAATCTGTTTTAGATTTGAAAGAGAAAGGGCCCTGCCTGTATCACGTACAATTAAGCAGCCGTCAGAATGCGTCGGCGTAAGTTTGGAGGGAGAAGTGCTGCCACTGGGGGGTTGTCCCTTTCATCCACCGCCTTTCCAGAATGGAGATAATGGGGTAGGAGGGTTGGAGGGATGGGAATGGATGGGGGGGGGCAGAGGGAATGAATGCATTTCCTCACCCCTCCATCCCGCTCCACAGCTCGACTAATAGAAGCCAGCATGCGTTTGTTTCAGCTCTTCTGCTCCCTTTCTTCCCTTCTCCCCTGGAGCGGGCAAACACATTCAGCCTCTGCCAGCACTCCCCTCCTCTGCCCGTGTGCGTCTATGTGTGTGTGTGCATGCACAAACACTTATATGTGTGGACTTGGCCATGTGCTACTGGTAGCCTCTGGTCCTGTTTGCCCTTACTTGAATAGCCGACTTTGCCGTGTGTGTGTGCAGAATGGCTGGATATTCGAACAGTTGTAGTATTAAAGGTTGAGCAACTTTGTTTATACTGACAAAGTCCAGCATTGCATGACACGCATTATCTTCGCTTCGCTTTTCTTGAATCGCCTGCGGCAAGTTCAGCTGAGTTTGGCTGGTGTCTCTTGAACATGTTGGGATGATGTGTTGACTGCATTCCTTCAACTTTGGCGCAAATGTAAAGGAATGGAAGCATTTGGAGGGGTAAGCTTCCTGCTTCCTGTTTTATGCTTTGTAAGCCAATTAGCCTTTCAGGAGATATCGTGTTTTAGATATTTTACAATGCACTGAGATCTGGAATTTTTGCCAGACAGGATAAAGTTAATTAAATTAGAAGTGACGTTACTGCATGCTTTGGAAAGCCACACACTGAGCCAGAGGCAATGGAAAGGAGAGCTCCCCTGTGTACAAATTACAGGTTACGTGTCTGTCTGTGTTCAAGTCTGACTGATTCTTACTCTGGCTCTTTCAGTGAATGACTAGTGAGTAGTGACTAACACACACAAGAGTATATGATATCCAAATACACACGCACACACACGCATATATGCCCACAGGCATGGACAGAGGGGAGTGCTGAGCAGGCACAGGTGCAATCGGATGAATGCGTTTTTATGAGTGGTATCATGTTGGTGTGTCACAGCCATGGAGAGGTTTGTTTATGACGTCCAGGGTCACGCAGGCTGGTTCTCATGGTCTATGTTTGTCTACGGTTCCCAGAGAATATGCCTACACATGTTCCACATTTTAGGGGTGTTTAGTTTCATGCACCAGCAGCAGCACTACACTTAACCGGGGTTTGCTGACTGAGTTGCTACCACCTTACCTTGAGGAATCTACCTTTTTTTCCCCCTCTCTTTTTATTGATTGTCACTTGATTTGGTTTGTACTTGTGCATAATTAGACAAACTTTTATTAAATGTCGGCATTTAAAACGTTAGCTGGCTCTACGGGTCAGTGGATAGCACTGTTTCTGTAATATTAAGCACATTTCTTGTCACTTGGCTAGTGCCCAATGACTAGAAAGAGAAATAACTAGCTACTGGGTCTTTGTAGCAAGTATTAGTAAGCCTAAATCATCCACTTTAGCTCATTTTAACTTGTAGCTAACTTGGCTTTATCAGCTCAGTCTAAACTTTCACTGGTAATAGTGAATTTATAATTGGGTATACTATGTTTACTGGTTGATTTTGATACATATTGATCATCTTCACAGGCAAAACAGCTGCTAAACCTTTTTTTTAAATTTGTGTTTATTTCAGGTGACTGTCTGTTTGGAATTATGTCATAAATGGGATGTTTCAATGCTTACTTTTCCCAGAAGCACAGGATGTTTTGTTAACCTGTTTGTTTTCTCTTTTTTTTGCTGCTAAACACATCTCCGTCTGTACTGACATTGACATCATGCTCTTCAGTCTGTATTATGAGTTAAAAAAGATGTATTCTAAGCACAGGCCCACACAAACACAGAGATGGGGGGAAAGTAAAGCTCATTCAACATTTTTCTACCTTTCCTACCTAAATCAAGTCAACCTGTTATCCGGGAGAATGGTGCATCAGTCACTCAGCAGTCCATATGGATCTTTATTTCTATAAAGATGGTTCTGCAGCACAGGTCTTTTTTTCCTTGTCAGTTTCCACAATATACAAGAAATGGGATTCAAGTCACACTTCACAAGTCAGTAGTCAGTGAACATTACACAGTCATTATATAACAGAAAAAATCAGACTTAGTGCATTTGCTCTCTCTTACTCCCTCTCTCTCACTCTCTCTTTCCCTCTGTCTCTCTTTCTTTCTCTGTGCCACCATGCTGCTGATTTCATGGAAAAGAAGTCAATCTCTTTATTCTTGACAATTACCTCAGTGGAAACCCATTGAAGCAATTTGCCATAGCTCTCTTTTGTGGTTAAAGGAATAATTTATCTGGGCTATATTTGACGAGTCAAAGAGACAAGAAAGCCACCCGTGAGTGAGCAATACGTTCTCCTCCCTCTCGCTCCGACTTTCTCTGGAGCACTCGCAGCCTGATAGAGTGTTTCTGATGGGAGTGTGGGTTTTGACAAGAAAGTGGCTGGAGGAATATAAATGCGCTGTATTTTATTCATCTGAGGTCGTCAATCGCTAATGGTTTCCATTCATGGCTTAGAATAGATTTAACGAGAAAGTGCTTGCTTTAGGCTCATATCATATAACTGTGGCTGCTGATCCTCTGATTGTGATTCCATGTTTTCATATCACACTATAAATCAGAGGAGTGGTTTCCCTTTCGTTCACTCTCTCCCCCATCCTTCTCTCTCTCTCTCACCCCTCTCTCCCTCTCTTTCTCTCACCCTTTTCCTCACCCTGTTGAATGGTAAATCTGCTTTTCCACTTGTAAAATTGAATCTCACTTGAAAAGCAAGCCTCCTGGAAGAAAAGTACACGTCTCAGGAAAAGTATAGAAAAACATTAGGGATCATGTGTTTTGATGTGCATTTTTATTATATTGATATCATTTATATAATATAAGAAAAGCTAATTCATAAAATACTGTTTGCTTGCTAATTTTGAAATTGGCCTCTCAGAATTTCCTATATTTCCATCAGGGCTGAACATAATGATAATGAGTGTACGTGAGTGATACCAGTCATATTGACCGACACTAAGCCCCATTTGTCAGTGTTACCAGCATGAGGCTTTTGCTTAGATATGTCCATGGTTAAGGATATGAACACTTAAATACACACCACCTTCAGGACAGGAACACACATAACATACACACACACACATACATAAATAAATACAGTCTGAAATGACCTTGTGTGTTTTTTAATCATTTCCAAGTTCAAGTTCTCGAAACCCCCTCATGATTTCCAACAGACCACCTGGTGGCCCGCAAGCCATTCCCACTTTGATGTCTTTTGGACCAGGATTCATTTAATTATACATTAAGATGCATCCATAATATTGATGGGGTGGCCTGGCAGCCTTGGCACTACAAAGGCTCTCTTACCAGGTCAGAGAGAAACATGAGGGGTTTAACTAATAGCCGTGAATGCACTCACTCCAGGTTCACATTTCACTGAATTGAGGCCATTCTTCTTCATTAAAGTGGCCTGCGTTGTACCCCAAACACACCGCATACCAGTGGAGGGGAATCATTTCTAGCTGTAACATCTGAAGTTTTATAGTTGTAACGCGGACGAAACGAAGATTCTGAAATGCGCCTGTCAAGGTTAAGAGTTGTGTAGCCATAAACATGTTGGAACAAAGAGCCAGTGATCTCTCCTCACTGCCTTGCGCTTGGTTTTCTCACTGGAATTTTGTCATAGATCCTACACCAATTTGGGCATTTTGGTCAAACAAATCAGTGGAGTTAAGAGTCTGAAAACACCAAGGTCTGAGCATTTTCCGAGTGCATACCCGCCGCCAAGTGAGTGCACTGGGACAGAGCTCTCCTTCAGTCGGCTCAGTGTGGCTGACGGGCGGGTCTTGGTGGGTACAATGTGCTGCCCTTGGCCTGCCGGGCACAGCGGGCCCTGACACAGGCCCTCCTCAGTGTAAAAGGCCCTCGTCAGTCCTCGTGGCAGCAGACCAGCCGAATTCCCTCGGATTACAGAAATATTTGGACAAACCTTAATCTAAGGCCTCGCAATAATCATTTTTCCCCTCTGAAATGGAGAGGGAGCAATCAGCCTACGCTGAAAAATGTCACTGGTCTGAAGCAAAAATCAAGAGATCTAACATTGTTGTTCTCCCTTTTTATCTCTTCTGATTTGTCTCTCAGATCAGTGTGCAACTAAACATGTACTATATCTCTACTCTCTCTGATTTTTATTTTCGACTTTCCACAGTTCTCTCATGGTAGACGTTTGAGTGGAGTTCCTGCACAAAGTTGTGACTGTATGCAGAAAGGCCTTTGCCGTCATTGTTAGCCTTGGAGCCTATAGTCACAGAACAGCCTACAGAATTCAAACTATGCCATCAGACTTTAATACCCCTCTCTTTGCCATTGTTCCTCTGTGACTTGGCTGCTTTAGAGATGGACTGGACAAATAGAGAGGGAGCGAGAGAGAGAATGAACAGGAATAAGAGGGGATTTGAGGTGCTTTGAAATGGCCATTGTCCTTAATAGGAAGGCCCTTTATGAATGAGTGATTTACTTTAGTGGGGCATGGCATCTGGTTTGGGTTTGACTTGCATCTTGTTTTGGGTAGGTGAACCCCCTCACCTCCAAACTCTCCATGTTAACTTGAACAAGATTCAAAGTCCATGGGCGGACACACATTAGAGGACAAATACAACGCTTTAAGGGATACATGGATCCATGGCTGTCAGTCGGTGTGCTTTTCACAGAAGAATTCCCTTATGCGTCTTCTCAGTGCGTCTGCTGGTTTTCAGTGACAGCTGATAAATGTATGGACTGCCACTGCTGACTGAACAGAACCTAAGCCAGATGCAGCCTGTTTGTCATTGCTGAAATGAATATGCAGGCCAATCACAATCAGGCTTTTACAAGACTTTTGTTACCTTCATACCTCTGTACCGAGCCCCCTCCGCTTTTTCTTCCCTCGGAGTTTCCCCTCTTAACCCCTGTGTGTGGCTAGCCTCAGGTTGCTGAGGTTAGGTTAAACAAGCCACCATCAAAGCCATATTACCACTCGGGTCAGAGGAGGGTCAGGGTGCAGTAGGGTGTGTGGTTTGAGGCCCTAACTGGAGGGCACAACTGCCAACCAGCCAAAGAGTACTGCCCTGGATGGTTACACAAGCAGCAACTCTATTATGTTCAGCTTTACTCAGCGCACAAAGCACAGCTGTCTGTGCAGCCATACCAAATCACTGAGCAATGCTGCCTGTGCCAAAGGAGAGTAAGTGAAAGAGCTGTTTTCTGCAAGTAAAGTAGGAAAAAAACTTAACTATCATGAAAGTAAAGATTAGTAGGGTGTTGAGGTGTGCTAAAAGTCCCTAGTGTTGATGGCCATTAATCTGAAAATTGCACATCTTTTATGTATCTGGCAGCTGTGTGTCTGAAAACTCCATAGTGGCCTTTTTGTTCCAGTCCTTTGAACCCCTGGGCATTTTACGTTCCTCCCATCCTTCCCCAATATTCCTCCCCCAGCTTAACCATGATGAGTACAGTAAAGGCTCATTTAAAGGATCATTAGTGCTAATCCTCCAAAACAATGAGGAAGGAGAAACAATGTGCTCCCTAGTCCTCTGACTCTGTCCAGGAATAAAGACCTCTTGTCTGTTCCACAGATGTATAGAAGAAGCCTGTTCTACTTATATCATGCTAGATGACATAAATAAATGACTCATTCAAAATGAAGGGTTTATGAAAATGACATGAAACATTATTCTCACAGAGGGCTCTCAAGGGGTTCATGAAATTGGCAACATGCATTTTAACTCGGATTTTGGAGGCAAGTAAGAAGCAGTGGCAATTACAGAACAGAGGTTCAGAAGCCAACTGTATAATAACTTTCAGATTTTAAGCATATTTGTTCATATTGTGTCTTGTTTTTTTCAGTGTATGATGCTTCTTCAGTTTGAATACATCCATCAATGTTTAGAGCTGGATGCAATGGGTGCCTTCCCTGCTGCGTGTGTGCAAGTGTGCCTGAGGGGCAAGAACTCCGGATAACACTTTTTTAAGCGTGTGTACAAAACAAAACACTCAGAAGTGACTGTGTTTGAACACACGGATCTAATTCAGTTAATCTTGTGCAGTTAATCCTGATCACCAGCTACGATTGAAGCTGAATTTAAACTGTCCAATCTGGACAATTTAAGTACTCTCCAGCTTTCAAATATGGAGCAGATGTAGTTTTTAATATACATATTAATAGAATATATTAAGCATTTACCATTAATAGTGCTTTGTGCTGTTGATTTGTCGCCCTTGACAAGAGGTTCCAGTAAAACTCGATGCAAATTTAAACCATGTTTTGTTGTCATTTTTATCTCCTCTAGAGCAGTTACAGTCTAATGCTTGAGTGGCTGTATTATGATATTTGTGTATGTGTTTGCATACATACTCCCTGCAGATGGGAATGCTCCAGATCAACACAGACCATAGAACACAATTGCCCTCTCTGGACTTTAACATGGTTTTAGACTATTTTTTAGACTCAAATTTATGCAAGGAAGAAATGTTTGCTAATTCTAATTTTGATTGTGAGTAAAGTCACTCTGTTTTTCTAGTTTTCCTCCACGTGAACAAGAAACTTGCTACAGGTGCCATAGATCTTGACACAGCCAGCCAACTGCCATCAATCCACTTCTGCTCTTCAAATGCAGCCGCTAATCTCTACACACTGCTCTTGTCCCTTCGCTGCTCATTTCCTCTAGCAGCTTAAAGCTCCATATGTCACATTAACATGAAAAAGTCAGGTTACCGAGGATGCTACATAAATAAATAATTATGGTGTTTGAATGAGGGGTGACTTTGAGATGGACAGCTGTCAGATGATCCAGGGGTACATTTGGCAGATGCAGTGCTTCTACAAATCCTTTTTGGTGATAAGTGAACTTCAAATGACCTAGTGAGGAAAGTTGATCAGGTGAAATTGAGTTAGGATGAGAGGTAACCCAAAGGACAAGGGGAGGTCTGCTCTCGTTCGTGGCAGCAGCTGTGTCGTTTTGCCTGCGTAACTCCGGCCCGCATCCCATTGGTCGTTATGTGTGGCACTTTATTAGCCCTGCCATCCCAGTCGTTTCAGACAGTGTAGCTATTGATACCACTATAGCTAACCACATCAGCACCACAAGGTTTGTATCAGATTCCACAATGAACCTTCTTGTCCGTTTTCTCACTTCTCTAAGTCGCATGAAGAGGCCATTGCTGGGAACCATTGGCATGTAAAATTGAATTTGCTCTGGGTGCTAACATTACACTAGCTGGCTGACTGGCCTACAGTTGATTTCAAGAGTTCCACAGCTCGACATAAATAGAGACTTGAGTTTTGTCTAGATTTGGTTTTGCGTCTATTGTTTCTGGGAAGCTTTCCCATTTATGTAGGAGGACTTGGACCCTCACAGCAGGAGAATGTGTTTTTGTGGGAGAAAGCCGTGTGTGTGTGAGTGTCTTATGAGTCTCTGCGTGTCACCATATGTTTGTACAGTAGTTTGCGTTGTGTGTGTAATTCACTGTGAGGTTCTGTGCACTCTGCCACCTTGCGCTGGAGGGGTGTTTGTCCAAACGGCGCCAATGTTTGCACAGGGCTGTCACGATGACTGGGCTGCCTGGCCCGGACACTGCTCATCTGAAACATAGGACAGACCAAAGTGCTCTTAAAGCTCCGTCTGAAGCTCTGCTTATCACAGACAGCATCTAACTAGAGGAAAAACAGACAATGCAGTGCAAGGACGAGAACATGACTCACCTACTCACCACCACCATTTGATGTGTTGGTAGGAGAAGATAATTTGTAGTGGTGTTATCTTATGTAGGGCCATCTGTTTAGGACATCAATGACAGCAAGTGTTAGTGGATGTAGGCTTTTTCTCGATGTGCATTTTGTATGTGTGTTCTTGTTTGTGTGTATGCCTGTGTTGTAGTCGGACAAATAAATATTATGATATAGTATGTGAGGGCTGATATGTGTCAGTGGTGTTAATATATATTATACTAGGCCTCATCCATCTTGTCATTCTTTCATCATCTTCTAACATCACCATGTACACTCATCTGAACAAAACTCAGGTTGGTATAAAAGTAGATAAACCCTTAAACATACACAATATTTGTGAAAGGACTAAAGCCACATATCAACATATTCCATAATGAGAAAAATAATTTTCATTTCACCCTTTAAACATGTTGATACACTTATCCAGAGTGCCTTTCGTTATGAGTCAGACGCCATAAATGATGACTTATTTTAGGTTATAGCTTCTACTCTTTGCCAATTGGGACTGGCCCTTTGTAGAAATGAGGGTAAGGGCGGAGCCACCCAGTGGGGTTGGACCAGGCTCAGGTGTCATAGACCTGCCATTTGTTTTCAGGCCATTAACTCAGAATAGCGAGCAGTATGGTGCCACTCGGTGGGATTGCTCTCCATAAGGCACTTTTTCACAGGCAATGATGGAGTACTCATTGTTACAGCGTCACAGTTCATCTCACAGCCACAAGCCGTTCTTTCACACACATTATTGTCGCTGAAAGGTACCTGCCTACCTATTTTAAATCATCTGTACATTTTTGTCCATATTACCTGTGGATTTTTTTTAATTTGTAATTATATGGTGGATTTATGGATCAATGTTTGGAATTTATTTAAACAAGTGTGGTCTTGCTTTTGGTGACAGCATAATAACATCCACTTCTTCTGAAGTTGGGGAGAGCTCAGGCTTAGTGTTAGTATAAATGTTACACTGGTCCCTGGCATTCAGGCAAAGGATATGCAGACCTTCTTATGACCAACCATGACATTGTAAGTGAGCAAGAGGCTGCAAAGTGCTATGATGACTCAGTGGTAATCTGTGATTGGCGACAGTGGCACTGGGGTTAATGTAGCGGAACCCTCTCTCCGCCTCCCGTGCCCCCTAACTCCCTCCCCCCTAGTGTGGTCCCATCCTCCCCACCGGCCCTCTGTCACGCTTGACTCACCAGGGGGTGACTTTTGAGTGACAGGTGGAAGGTGGCCCGCGATTGGCTGACACACAGGAGAGTGGCTGTGGGTGTTTGAGTGCAGACAGCCAATGGCGCACTCTTAGCACAGTTAGCTGAACAACAGCTCTCCAGAAGGGATAGAGAGTTTCCGTGTGTGAGTGTGTGTTATCTGATACAGGAGAAGAGAGTGAAAACACAAGAAAAAGTACTTGGATAATATGAGAAAAGACCAAACAAAATGAGAGTTATGCGATTCTCTGAGGTGAGATCTGTGTTTCTGCTGCTCTTTTGTTGTTTAAAATGTTTTCATGGGTTGCTGTGATGTAGTTTTTTTTTGTTTTTTGTTTTTTTTCAGTTTTGGTCAGGGGAGTTGATGTTGAGGGATTTTGTTTTCAGGGGAGAGTAAGTATTGATGGGGTTTCAGTCAGGATGCAACATATGTTGGAACTGTTGGGTAAGTTTTCCTTGATGGACAATCAAAGGTTAAAGCGTGGAAGAATCTTTTTTGGCTTTCTGTTTATGGATAAACTGTTGTGTTTAAGTATAATTTGTGGCCAGATGCACACAATTTCCCTGAAATAAATATGCTTACATGTTATTAGAGGGAATCTAGGTTTTTCACTGACTTTTCCTGAGAAAATAATGCAATTCTCTATTCTACTACTTTATTTCCACTATATTTCTCTATTTCCCAGTTTTCCTTGTTGTAATGTCTCCATGTGTTTTTTTCTTCTTCAGTCTCTTCATAGTCGACCACAGCTGCAAGAGCTGCACGGGTGTGAGTGAGCGGCCTGGCTGGACCTCTTCTCCCTCCCTTCATCTCTCCATTAATCCTCCCATCTACCCATCCCGTCTCTTGTCGTCTCAGGCACCATGCTGATGCCGTGGCTGGCTTGGTTGGCCCTGCTGTCTCTGGACTGGGCTCCAGGCAGCTGGGCCTTCATCACCACTAGGGCTCAGGGCCTGAGGGGTCGCATCCAGAGAGACCGCAGAAACATCCGGCCCAACATTATCCTCATCATGACTGACGACCAGGATGTTGAGTTGGGTAAGGCTGGCACACTTCCTGGTCTTCCTGGAATTCTTGAGGCCCTATTCACTTTTCATTTGGGTCCTATTTTGTCCTTAATTAAAAAAAACCAAGAAAAAAAAAACCTATTTTTCTCTCCACAATGTCTTAATCAATTTCTTTGTCTTTGTGGGTATTTGCATCAGGATTTATGTGGTCTTTCTCACCACATGAAATATTAAATAGAGGCCATAAGCCAGAGCCGAATGGCCATCTGGCTTATTAACTGCTGAATTATAATTATTGCCACTCAGAGAATTAAGTTAGAAAAGGTCAAGTGATTTAAATAGACCCAACTGTGTTTATCTACATGAAAATCAAGTAAATATCATTTTCTTTGTTGGGAAAAAAAGTGTTTGTCATGGTGTGTATTGGCACAATAGTTTTCATAGTATTAACAATGCATGTAACAAAATTAAGATTTTAGTGAAACTATAGCACTCAGCACTGACCTCCATACCTCGTCCTCCAGGTTCTCTACAGGTAATGAATAAAACCCGTAAGATCATGGAAGACGGAGGCACAAGTTTCACCAATGCCTTCGTCACCACACCCATGTGCTGCCCGTCACGGTCCTCCATGTTGACGGGCAAGTACGTCCACAACCACAACACCTACACCAACAACGAGAACTGCTCCTCCCCTTCCTGGCAAGCTCAGCACGAGCCACGCTCATTCGCTGTTTATCTCAACAACACCGGCTACAGGACAGGTTGGTGAACAAAGACACGCACTCACATATATGGGCACTTTTCTATATACAATAATCAGTGTATAGGGCCTGCTGTATGTCCACCAAAGACCTCTAAATGCAGTGCTGGTGATGTTTTCCCATTATTTAATAAAGAAAAGTGGCATTTTTCAGGTTAAGATTGGGTACCATCTCACTTTTTGCCAAGATACTGTCAATCACCACTAGTTCGAATGTCCTCCTGGCCCCTCTATATAGACTCAAGGCAAATTTTTACAGTAAGCTAGACTCCACCGCCCTGCCTGGCTGTCTGCTGTGAGAAATGCAAACACAGTGAGCGTGCCAGGTCGCTGTCATGTCCCATCAGACAGTGTCTGTGTGAGTGATGGGCAGGCGTTGGACTGGGCAGCTCAGTGGGGTCCTGTGGGCTGCAGCACGGCCTGCGGTTTTCGAGCTGATGTGTTACTCTGCAATTAGCCTTCTCTGGGACAGGCTGGCTCCCTGCCCAGCCTATCCGAGAATGCTGTGCAGTGAAGCCAGGGAAAAAGAGACGAGCAAAAAAGTTATGCATCACATACTCGCGCACACACAGATAAAGTCACACAGACGCACAGAATTGAGTTTTTCACAGGCGTAAGCAAACAAAGAAAACATGGCCTAAGTCTGCATATTAAAAGAAACCCTCCTTTTTCTCTCCTTCTCTTTTGCAGCCTTCTTCGGCAAGTACCTCAATGAGTACAATGGCAGCTACATCCCACCTGGGTGGCGTGAATGGGTTGGATTGATAAAAAATTCCCGCTTCTATAATTACACCGTCTGTCGGAATGGTTACAAGGAGAAACATGGTGCCGATTATGCCAAGGTATGTGTTCCCATAATTTCTGAGAAGGGACCATTAACTCAATCACTCATTTGTTTTTCCCTTTATGACCTAATATAAAGACTTCGCCTGACAAATTGCAGGTTCCACGCCACTTATAAATACAGACAGCGAAGCACTTCACTTATCGCGGTGTTGTGATCCAGGCTGACAGGAATTTTCATTCGAGAATTAAAGGGAATGAGTTCGAGTTGAAGTGGCGTCTCCTCTTTCTGCAGGGTCCTTTTATTATGACGCATCTTACCTCAACATTTAGACACTGTAAAATTGAAGCATATTTACGAGAAGCCAACGTTGCCTGTGATAAACACCACCCTGCGCTTGTTTTTGTCTCTCTGTCTGTCTGCCTTTTTCCTCTTCTTTTTGTCTCAGTGTGAAGTTTTGCAGAGTGATTTCATGCTATAATACCACAATAAAAAAGGAGGGGAAATTTCACTTCACCGTCACCGTCAGACTCTGGAGGTGCACACTGTGGTTACACAGGATGGCATCGGCCATCAATCTTGCCCAAATGTTTTTGTAAGAGCTGTCAGTTTGTTTTCACAGCTCTATGCCAATATCTTCCCAGGTAGCATAGTCCTGGGTACATGAGGAATCCATGAGGAGGGTTTATAGTCTGGATACATGTCAAGTTTCAAGATGGTCTGCCCAAAAGATGGGCAAACAAATGTTTGGACTGCTATTCCTCTGCCAACTTCGACTGAGGTGTAAAGTTACCCACAAGCTGAGGCCAAGGTGTTTACATGACATGGGCTTGGTTAGCAGATTGTGGTTTAAAACCAAATGGACACACTATTTGCTATTTACTGCCAAAAACCATTAACCTGCTACCACTAGCACAAACAACTCCTCTTTTTAGATTCACACAGGGTGAGAAGGTCGTGGTAATCCACACAGAATGCAGCTGGCACACCAAGTCATTGTGATTATATGAGGCACTTGCCCTGTGATTTCATTCAATTTAGTCCCGTTTGATTTTCCATCTGTAGAGGGATGAGTTCATTGAGGTTAAGGCCTTTGTGAAAGACCTTTTGTGTGAGATTTAGCTTGAGAATATGATCCATACACTTTTTTGTCCTTCAAATTCCATGCCCAAAGACAACTGTCACAAAGACCCAAAGCTTTGCAAGCCAGATGTGATATGTTGGTGTCGTCATGCCAAAAGAAATTTCCACTGATGAGAGATCAAGCAGCTTGAAATTAATAGACAATCCTCATGTACAAATCTTGTAAATTCAAAGCCACAACGCCCTGCTGCATTGACAGTCGCACCATGTAGGTTGTTAAAAAACTTAAAATGTCAGAATCTCTGTTTAAATGAATGAATGTCATTAGGGAATTAAACCATGTGTGAATGAGTTTGTATTATGTGACAGCCACTTAGTACTCATCATCTCCAAATGGTTCTGGGAAAAGTGATACTCTTCACCTCCCTGGCCATTTTATAGCTGTTGGCCAGGCATTCCCCATGACACTGTCACTTCCTTTTGACCTGCCAGAGCCCTTAGCAGCGGTGGCTCAGATTTTGGAGAGCTGGTAATGCGGAGAAAACAAGTATGGCAGTGCTTTGCCATGTGCACGCAATCACCAGCCACCATGGGCATGTGCAGCCGCCAGGCCATTAAAGCTGGCCTGGCTATAAAGCCTATTAATAGAGACAGGATGAATCAGCCAAACCCACTTCTGACATGTCAGGGAAATCACCCTTTACCCTTTCATTCTGAACCTGGCACTCCCTTCCGCATGTTGTATGCCAGACAGTAGCATGCCAAAACTGCAGGTAGAATGAGTAACCTACTGTTGGAAACTTGGCAAATGCTATTGTGATTTTAGTTCAGGGTGTGACCTACTGTACATCTAAAAAAGAGACTCCGCCACGCCTGGAATAAAGGTCTTGATAAAATGTCACGCCCGTGGGTTGTTTGATGTGACAAATTCACATTTCCTGAGTCTAAGCTCTTTACAGTCAGTTACACGTTCATTCATTCAGTTGTCCTCTCTTTTCCCATGCCATTAAGATTTGAAAAACAGAGCACTCTTACCGTCTTAGGGAACTTGTGTCTTTCCCATCTCCCGTATACAATTCATCACTCACTCCAGCTCATTTCCCCAGTAATGCCTGAGGCTTATATCTTTTGAGATTATTGTGCCTGATTTGTGTGTTCCATAATCCCCCGGAGTGAATCAGTGGGAAGGAAAGAAAACACATGTTAAGAGAAAAGGGCTCGAATAAAATGAAGCTGAATAGGAGAAAGTGAATGGATAGCCCGGAGAGGAGTAGAGGGTGGGAGCTGTCATAACAACATACCATTTGAGAGCGCCAGGCTCCTCTCACCATCAAGTGGTGTCACATTCAATAGTGCAGAGATTCACTGATGAGGCAACAGCCCATATACTGTATACACATACACACACGGACTCGAGCGCACACTCTCATTTACACACACAGGCAAGCTGCCAGCTGTTGACTCGACAGATTGGTAGTGTAGTGTACTCAATGGCCCCAGTTCATATCCCCACTGGCCCCTCTCCATTTATTTGAAAATGACTGGACGGGGGAAAGCAACATGTCATGGTGATTGGACCGCGAGTTTTATCAAAGCTCGTGTTGTTTTGCATTTTCCTCCAAGTCCACCTTCTCTTTTAGCCTTCTCTAGATGGGATTTTAGCCCTGCAGCACCTAATAATCCCTATTTATTTGTGGCATTTTCTCTCTTTTCCAGGACTACTTCACAGATCTGATCACCAACGACAGCATCAACTTTTTCCGCATGTCCAAGCGGATGTACCCTCACCGTCCTGTGATGATGGTCATCAGTCACGCTGCCCCTCATGGCCCAGAGGACTCAGCTCCACAGTACGCTGAGCACTTCCCAAATGCTTCGCAGCACATGTAAGTCACATTCAGACTCACATTATAAACATACACTCATCAGGATTACTATACAGGACTTTTAACCCTGAAAAATAATGAAAAATCAATGTTTAGGGCCCATATTTAGAGATTATACACACAGACATTCTGGCAGCTTTCATCTGCTGCTGCATGGAATTTTTCTTGTTAACATCCAGTTTGAGTTTTTATGATTTGGTGTACCTAACATTATTACAATGCTCACGCCCCTCAATCCCCAGTGATGACAGGTTGCTTAGAAGCTGCTAGGGCCGACGACTCGGCAAGCGTGAAATCAAAATGATTTATCATCCAAGAATAGCTGGGGCACATACCATTAAGAAGATCAGGGACGGCTTTTTTTTTGTTTTGTTTTTACGGCGCACTGCGCTCATGCCAAGCTCACATTAGCCTCCCACAACTCTCATCACTGAGTCGAAGCAGCCAGAGTGCAATACTCTGGGTCGTTCCATGGCAACATACCCTGCCATATCTTGGTGGGCCCTTCAGCAGGCTCCCAGAATGCACTACTCCACTGGGCTGGGTGGAGGTATGGTGTTTTTGAGAGGTTAGATGTAAGGTTCAAGGCTGCCATTTCTGCTCAATCTTCCTCTTTCTCTCTGTTTCCCAGCACTTTCAGTGTTTCCCACTTCCCTTCCTCTCACTTTCTATCCACTTAACATTCCCCTCAGTCTTGTTTGCTCTACCGCTCTGTCGCTCTATCTGTATATCTCTGTTTGTGTCTGTCTCTCTGTTTATCTCTCCCTCTGTGCCTCCCAGTGTCTTCTCATCCCTTGCCACTCTCCCCAGCCCTCCCTCCCCTCCTGTGAAATTCGCAAAGGGCTTCCTGATCCTGTCCATATCAATCAGTAGTTTCTCCCTGCGGCTCCTGGGACGAGAGGAATGCATTGTGTGCTCTGGAACACCCTTTGTGGCATTATTAATTTATTTTTAGCTCGAGCCTCCGGGTGAAGGGGGGGTGGAGCTGGGGTGACTAAAGGGGTTGCCCCAGTGATTGTGTGAAGGTGCAGTGTGTGTGGAATATGTGGCATGGTTACTGCGGCAGCACAGGTGGTTGGTATGGGAGGGTGTTTGTTTTGGTGTTTGTTGACTATACACTTCCATAACCGATATGGAAAAACTTTTTTTTCACAGGCAAATTCCTTTATAGATGTGATTTCCATTTTGAGTTTGAGTTGGTTCAATGAGCTTTAGTAATTCTCTACACCCTGGTATCCACTAATGGAAAGATATGACTGAAAATGTGCCTGGTCTGCCACTTTCTGCAGCAGATACAATATACCTCTTAATTCGTAATGCATAGAGGCAGTGAAGGAGGAGCCGCCTCATAAATCAAATGAGCGTCTGTACTTTTGACAGCAACAATAGCAGGGGAGGGTTTGATGTTAATGTCATTAACATTCCTCACTGAAGGTGTTTTTACCCTGTCTCTTAGATGTAAGCCAAGCTCTTGAGTTATTTTAAACAATATAGATGTGCTGCGGTTTCTCAATGACATGTCTCTCTATAGCGGGGGGTGAATGGAAGTTATTCTGGTCGTAGCTCAACAAGTTACTTTAGGGAATGTCACTAATCCTCAGGCGGGATGTGTCTATGTTAAGTTTTGTAAGGTCAGAAGGCATTCTGGGGTGAACAGCGGGCCCTGGGCTGCTGTAATCCAGGGCTAATATCACAAAACACCGACCTATATGTGACAGGTGGCAGGTGTGACCTCTCCTATGGACTGGCTTCATTCCACTGACCTCTGCATTCCTGGTTCCCTGGTGCCCAGGGCCCCATACCTTGGTGGCCCATTGCCCAGAGACAGGTCCCTTTGTCGGGCTTATTAGACCGCCTGGCTAGGTGGGTGAAGAGTTCACCCTTCTCACAAAGCAGGCCCGAGGAGACGAGGGCAGAAGGCAGCTCACTCAATCAGAGCAAAGCAGCTCCCATAACAGGTCTTCATTAAGAATCTACGTTTGATACTGGCTGCTCATTCAGGGGTAGAACCTGTTCGTTTATAGTTTGTTTTAGGAGTGAATTACTTACAGTAGCAGAGAAATGATTGGCTATTGTCCCATTACAGTCCAACAGTACAGACTACAAAGCTGACTTAGATTCTGGGGCTAACTGCATATGCTTGCAGTATGATATTATTATATACTATTTGGCTTAGTCTACTATATATCTGCTTTACTTTACAGGTAATACCGCAGACAGGTGAACAGCGTCTCTCAGCTATAACTCCACAAACAAGACTGCGCCTCCCTCTTGCTTTATCCGCTCTTGTTATTCCCCCTTTCTTGTTATTTCAAATGAGCATGACTTATTGAGTTTTTGGTCCAGAAGTTGTTGCAAACTTGACTTTGGGGCCTATTATTTTCTTAAGCATGTGCCAACCCTCAAATGACTCGTCTGTGCCAAGAGCGCAGTGGAGCAAGGAGACTCTCGTCTCTGTGCGAGGGGAGAGATGGTCAGAGAGAGGTGTGGAAAAACAGCTAAGGTGCTGGCTGCTGAGTATTAAGACATTTCCTTCAACAAACAGAGCGGCTATTGATGCGTGTCAAACGCAGTGGACAACTGTGGCACCTGTTACCGAGCAGTAGTTTGTGAAAAGTAGCAGACAGGTGTTTTTTGGCATCTTAAATGGCGTCTTCATAGCTGTTACGTGCTCTGATAACTCACATCCAGACAGACGTCCATAAAGATTTTCTTACTTCTATGCGACTTCATTGGACACACAGTGTACATGCATGTTCTCTCAATCCTAAATACAGGCATTTTTTCCTCACATGGCTCTCTCCTCTTTCCCTCCTTTGTGCCCTCCTAGCACCCCCAGCTACAACTATGCCCCAAATATGGACAAACACTGGATCATGCAGTATACAGGCCCCATGAGACCCATCCACATGGAGTTCACCAACTTCCTCCATCGGAAGAGGCTGCAGACACTCCTGTCTGTGGATGACTCAGTGCAGAAGGTAAGTGTGTATATTAGGACTCTTTCAGGATATTGATATCTGGGTAGTCCACTGCCTATCTTCTCATCATCACTCATTTGACTTCCCAGGTTTATGACATGCTAGAGGAAACTGGAGAGCTGGACAACACTTACATCATCTATACAGCAGACCATGGCTACCACATTGGTCAGTTTGGATTGGTCAAGGGCAAGTCAATGCCTTATGACTTTGACATCCGTGTGCCGTTCTTCCTGAGAGGACCCAACATAGAGCCAGGGGCAGTGTAAGTCCAAACAGCAACTTAAAATCATTATCAGTTTCTGTCCTTACAAGTTACATCCACATTGTAATAGGTCAAGAATGAACTGTACTGTGTGTATCTTGATGTTCTTTCTCCCAGGGTCTTAAGTTTTGTCTTTGTTTATTCAGGTTCCTTGGTTTTGTAATTTAACATCCCTGAATGTATTTCAGAAGATTAAGTAAACTTTATGTGCCTGTACTTCTTCAGAAACCCTCATCTGGTGCTGAACATTGACCTAGCTCCCACGATCCTCCACATTGCTGGGCTGGACACCCCTCCAGACATGGATGGAAAGTCCATCCTTAAGCTGCTGGAACAGGAAAGGACTGGCAATAGGTCTGTATGGATCCATCATGCCATGCTGTAATGGATATTATGTACAGTAATTGCACAGTGTGCATGATATGTGCAACAGTCCTACTCGTTTGCCATTATTGAGCGAATGCAAATTTCCGTTGCCAAAATAATTGCTTTTGCTCCAGCTGAGCACAAAGTGGGTTCAGGGCAATTTGGTGGATTTTCCTTGGCTGTGGGTCTTTGGCTGGGATTTCACTGAGGTTCTTCTTATGACGTTTCCCGTAGAATTTGTTTGCAAGTTGAATCATTTGTTTTCCCAGAAAACCAACTGTACAAACCAAAATGAATGCAAAACCATTGTCCTTTACTAGGCATTTAAAAAAGCACAAACAACCGTTGTTAATATATCTGCACTATTAAAGAAAACTATCAGTCACACTGGAAAACATTTCCAGAGAAACAGAAAGAACTGGGACAATCTATTTAATGCTCAAAGAGCATTTACACCATTCGCTTGAAGCCACAAGGTCTTGAGCTTGCTATGATCAACATAATGTTGGCTAGCTGCGTGCCCGACATAGTGTAGCTGATGTTGAGTGCATAGGCCATATGAATTCTTTAAACTTTGTGCGTTTTGTTTTCCCAGATTCAAACCCAACCGGAAACCCAAAGTCTGGAGGGACACATTCCTGGTGGAGCGAGGGTAAACTGGGGTTCTTTATTCCCTTTCCACACCACAGGCACATCCATGTCATTGCAGAGAATTGTGTGTCGCACAAACCTGACAAAACATTTCAATGAACCCAAAAAGTGCAAGGCCCAATGCACGTTCTCTCTTCCAGCAACACAGCCGCTGTTCCCAGTTATTTGTTATCTGACAGACATTTCCTGACCACAGCCGGCTTGGAAGGCGATGACGGTGGAGGAGGTTGAAATATTCTAAGTCATTTGGTAAAGCTATAAGCGGCTGGCAAATTATGACAGTTCACGCAAGAGGCGCTGACACATGTGCAACCAGGTCATTTGATCATTTACAAGAAAAACAAGCAGAGCCTTTGTCTTCCGAATGGGCCTTGCATATATTGAGCACATGATCAGGGCCCTAAACCTGACTTAGCCTGCTGTTCGTGCACTGGTGGAGACAGACGGAAGATATATTTCAGTAACATGGTAGGGCTAGACACACGCAAAATAAACAAAGGCTAGCCAGGCTCAGGATGATGTTACCTGAGGAATGGCTAGAAGGCTCACACTCAATCCACTCACAGGACATGTCACCAGCTCCCCCAGTGTGGAATGCAGCAGCCACGCTATAGCCAACGCTCGACTGTCTCCCCAAGACTGTTTTCTTTGTAGTGCATGCAATCGCATACAGTACACGCTCTCTCACACAAACCCTGTCAGTTCTTTATTTAACCTCTCCTCTGCCGCCAGATATATGTTGCAGAAAATGATACCTGCAATCTGACAGCCGGCTTTTGTTCACTTAACATGTTAAGCTGTGGTAATGCCACGGGTACACTGACAGAAACCTGACAACTTGGAGAGAAATAATCCCATCAAGCTTGTCTTTGCATGATACCGGTGCCCAAGAAAAAAAAAGGTTAAAAATAAATAAATGAGGTAGGAAATTGAAGGGGGAGAGAACAGCAACACTGGTTGAGGCCAGATTGTGCTGGCAGCATGTGTAATGATACTGTATATTACAGTATGTCATGTTCTCCCATACGGCTGCTGTTTTTCCTCACTATCATTTCCTCACAATCCCTGTTTTTTTCCAAATCGCTGGCTTGGCCGTCCCATCTCCTTTTCCACTAATTTGCTCATTTGCCAGCATCTGTGTCAACATCTGCAGACATGTATCCAAGAATGTAAAAGAGGCACTAGTTAGCTCTGCTGCCGCGCACGCAGATCAGTCTCCTGCTGGCTTATGTTTGTGTGACAGAGGAACTAGCTGGTCTGTGGACCGCTGTGTATGAAATGAAAAGAGTGTGACTTTTGACCTACAGGGGCTTTAGCTCTTTTAATCCATTCCTCCATTAATCCACACTGTTTATAAAGGCTGTCCCTCTCTAAATGCTGAGATTAGCCTCCACAGACCTTTCACTTTGTTATTCAGGCATAGATGTAGCAGCAACACACACAGTAGCTAATGTTTTTTGTGCAGTTCTCTCACTGGTCATGTGATATGCTCAGTGATTTAATATCCTCACATGACCTTACAGTACTGTACCTCTGAGCCTGTGAAATGCTGACTGACAGCTGGGACTGACTATGCTGTGTGAGAATCCAATCATCTACGTAATGCAGCCATCAGGGAGTGACATCGACAACAACTGTTAGCTCTTTAATCACCCTTGGCTAAAGGCTAGAGACCACAGCCAAGCCAGTGTGTGAACATTGGCTGTTTTCCCCTGGAACAGAGTGCTAGACGGGATCGGACAAGACAACGGCCCTACTCTTGAAGGGGACAGGTTGTTCTGTGCTTCGTTGTCGCCGTCATTCTGTCTGTGGGTCGTGAGCAGCCAGGGCATGTTGGCAGAGAGTTGGGGATAGAGCAGGGGGTAGGGGGGTTGGCATAGCCTCAGCAGAGACTCAGCCAGGCCTTGTGGCGGTAGCAGAGGAGAACGGGGCAGGGCAGTCGAACGTGATGCCAAGCCAAGGTCAAACAGCTTGGCCTGGAGCTGAGCACTGGTGTGAGGCTGAGCTGAGCCCCATGCCCAGACCCTCTGGCACAACACAGACTCTACATAACTTACCCATTCATTGGCCATGACCATGCAAAGCACACAGGTCTGGCCGTGACAGAAAGTAAAAAACAGGAAGCTGTTAAAGTGAATAAAACTGTAATTCAGGTCATTTAAGCTCAGTAATACTTTAATAGTTTAATAGTATATTGACTCCCTGAATAAGTTCATTTGTTGATGCTGATTTCCTCTTAATTCTGTTAAACTTGTGTTGTGCAGAAAGATCCTGAGAAAGAAGGATGACTCGGTGAACACTCAGCACACCAACAGCCTTCCCAAGTACAAGAAGGTCAAAGAGACTTGCCAGCAGGCCGAATTCCAGACACCCTGCGAACAGCCTGGACAGGTAAAACAAACACACCACAGTTTATTACTGCAAACCTTTTGTGAGTAAAAATGAGTTCCCCTGATATCCACTAAGGAAAGTTCTTTTCGGTTCTTTTCTAACAGTAATGAGTACCACTCTTGAAGTGACCTCCACGCTGCCTGTTGAACTATTCCACAGAGCCACAAGTGAAATAGCCATTTACAGTACATAATTTGGTTCATAATTGGACCCTTTTGCACTGTTTTGTGGTGCATTAATTTGTTGGTACTTCGCTTTCATCTGTGCCCATTAATTTTCTGGCAGACCAACAGCCAAGTGGTACAGTATGTGGCCTTGGAGCGCGCACGGCAGAACAATACAAATTGTTATAAGTCTCAGGTAGCGTTAAATGACAGGCGGAGTTTCTGAGGGGCTGACTAATGTGATCCAGATCCAGTTTATGGTCACATAAATGTGTGTATGTAACAATCAGTTATTAAAGACAGCAATAGAGCAATTCTAGTTGAGCTCAGCTGTGTGTGTGTGTGTGTGTGTGTGTGTGTGTGAATGTATGTGTGGGTACTGTGTGTGTGCGCGTGCACCTGTAAAGATGTGTAGAAATGTGTCTTCTTGTAGCTGTAATCATTTACAGCATACATCATAATATGTAGCCGCATAGCATGAAGGATAAGATTTGGTCATAAATGGCCTGTCTGGCATGATTTAACATGGCCTCCTAGTGAGCAGCCTGAAAGCCAGTGGAGTGTTTCTCACAAAATTAAAGGGGAAATGGCACTGACACGCAGCAGGCAAGTGCTCTATCTCTCCTCTTCATTTTGTTCTAATCTCTCTTATCCCAGCTCCTCCTCTTATGTTATTTACATGCACAGAGAAAAAGCTTAATAAAGAGTGTGGATCAATATCAGGATATATTTCACTTTATGCCTCTAAATGCCAACTCGCCTCCCTGTCACAGAAAAAAATCAAGTTGAAGCATTGTACTGAAAAAGGACAGTAAACCTCAGTCTTGAACCCGATTTAGGTTAGAAGGAGAGGAGTTTTGTTTGTCCAGACGGACCAGATTTTTCTGAGAGCACAGCCTCTATTGTGTTTTTGTCACAGGGCTGCTGCGGTCCTTTTGAATCGATCATGTGATAACGGTATGGGTTTGTTGTGGGTACACCAGATATACTCACCAGGGACATAGAGAAATGTCTGTTGCTGTATGTTTTTTTGTTTTTTTGTTTTTTTTTGGGGGGG
>NTHP01000091.1:533647-574503 GCA_003416845.1 Oplegnathus fasciatus | reverse complement strand
GGGGGGGGGGGGTACATGACAGTGTGAGTGACTTGTGGTACTTTGGTTCCTCCACTTAGCACTCATGTTTCAGCTTGCATGGTCATCCGTGTCTGCTCCTAACTAACCACTCCCCCCCGGTTTCTCATCCATCTCTGCAGTCCCGCTGCTGCAATGGTACTGTTGTGCCTTAAAAGCACTCACAGGAGGGAGGGCGAGGGGGAAGGATAAAGAAAGACAGAGATTGTTTTCATCCCTGAGTAGCAATACATCTCTCTGTCTCTCTCTCTCTCCCTCCCTCACCCTCCCTCACGTCTTGTCTAATGCTGATATAACAGCTTTGTTGGGCCCGTGAGGTCTTTGTCACTATATGAGCCCTCCAGAAGAAACCTGATCTGCCTTATGGCCCTTTGTTTGGACCCTCGTTCCCACATTCACCGCTGATCATCTGTGCTGCGCTCTGCAGATGTGTCTCTTCAATTTATACAAGACCTAACCAGCGGTACTACTCGCAGAAATTAGCCTCAACTTTCTTTTCCTAGTGGGACTGGATGTTGAGAAAGACGCAGAGGATGTAGGCAGTGAGTGAGTGGATATGTATTTACACAATTACACTGGTGACGCACTTGGCACATGCATACCTAGTGTGAGAGTGATAGGGGTTTCCACTTTATTTTCTCGACACCAGACAGGCCCCACTCATCTCATGGTCGTTTTGGTTTATCTTTCCTGCTGCTTTTGGATGCCATTCTTTCCCACAGGCTGAGATTTGAGATGTATCTGTCACAAGCATGTGTTTCTCAAGGAGTTTCTAAACTCACAGCAAAACAGAGGCTCTGACTAAAATTAAGTTTTTCATATTGTTGACATCTATGGCGCTTATTAGTTATGCCAGAAAATCTGTTCGGTGCTAAAGTAACATGTGGAGTTTTTTAAAAGAAATCCAGATCAAGGACACTTGGGTTTGTTCTCATTTCTTGAAATCCACACATAGAAATTAAGTTAAGAGGGAGAGAAAACTTGAAAGAATTATACATCTGCAGGAGTGTTATTTCTCCCTGTTTATTTCTTGCTTTTGGTTGTTGTTGACAGAAATGGCACTGTGTGGAGGAGATCACAGGGAAGTGGAGGATACAGAAGTGTAAAGGTGGTTCGAAAGAAGGCTCCAGGAAGAGGGCCCGCAGCCTGAAGCCCCGCAGCAGTTATGACAACAGAGAGAGGGGCTGTGACTGTGGGGACGCTTCCCTCAAATCCCCAAGAACAGAGCGCCGCTCCCACCGACAGTTCTCTGCCTCATCAGGCCAGCGTGAGTCCACATGAACCTGTTATCTCTTCATCTGATATTATAGAAGAATATAAAGTCATTTAAAGTGATGGAGGATTGGATATGCATGTGTGTAGGATTATTGTGGTTGCTTCAGTTCAACAGTAGAGGATCTGGCGTGGGGCAGACTGCTTCAGTTAACATCCAGCTTTTTCTTAACATTGTATTGATGTCTGTCTCTCAATACCAGTCGCAGAAAAAGAAGCCTGCAAAGGCTCAATCCTTGATTTCCTGTAATGGATTATTTACGCTCTAAAGGGAGACAGATGCATGGAAAAAGCAAACTTCTGCAACAAATCCTGCAATTTGTTTTGATGGATGTTGCCGTGTGTTTGTGTGCTTTTGGGAATGAGGTTTTGGATCGTTTGATGCCCTCTAGTGTTGCTTAGAAAAGGTGCCACTGAAGTATGAACATTGCTAATCCTTTAAGATGCACTCCAGAAATGGCCTAAAAATGATACTTCACATCATCAATCAATTGAATATACCAAATTAGTCAAATGGGAGCATAAAAGCATAGCTTGACTCAAGTTTTTTTTTTTAAATTTTTTATAGGTTATCGGCCACGTTTTGTCCACACCCGGCCCACTAGGTCTCTGTCTGTGGAGTTTGAAGGTCAGATATATGACATTGACCTTCAAGCAGATGATCAGTCAGCTGTCCGCCGCCGCGTCATCTCGAAGCGTCACTACAACCCGGAGGACCCAGAGTTCGATTTGGGGTCGGATGACGGTTCAGAGGAAATGCTGGCGGATGATACCAATGCTGTGGGATACCCAAACTCTGTGAAAGTTACCCACAAGTAAGAAGGCAGCCTCTCTTAAAATTCAAAGAGCATCTCAATAATGACTTTCACTCCTCATGTGCACACAGTATATGCTGTATGCTTGTCTAAAGAGCAGTGTAGGACAGCGTTTCTTTTGCATCTGTTTCAGGTGTTTTATCTTGATGAATGACAGTGTCCATTGTGAAAGAGAAATCTACCAGTCCTCCAGAGCCTGGAAAGACCATAAGAGCTATGTGGATCAGGAGGTGAGTGTACGAAGCTCAGAAGCTCACTCACACACTCATTTGTGATAATAGATCAAATATAACTGACAATAGTATTTGTTGCATATTGACTTCCAGATTGAAGCACTTCAAGACAAAATCAAAAACCTCCGGGAAGTAAGAGGCCATCTGAAGAGGACACGGCCAGAAGAGTGTGACTGTGGAAAGAGGAGGTTAGTCATTTCAATTTCACCTCAAAAATACCTCTCTGTCTCTTTCATGTTGTTATTTCCATACAGAATGCAAGTTATCTATAAGTTGTTTTAGGCCTGATGCGAAACCCTGTCAGTCCACGTCTAAAAAAAAAAGTTTTCTGCTTGGTCCTTAGTCTCTTTCTCTGTTTATAAAACCAGCTATTATAGCAAAGGAGAGAGAAACAAGGCAGAGAGATTGAAGAGCAGGAATGATCAACTCCATCCATTTAAGTGAGTTTCTCTTCCCCTTTAATTATGGCTTTGCCCCATTTATTTTCATCCCTTTCCTTATTAATTATGACTGACCATGACTCACATGTGAAAATATTGTATCTTATGATTCTGTTTGACTGTACATTGCTGTCGTTGCTGCTGAATATCTGCATGGTCACTGCATGTCAGGTCTAAACACAGAGCTCACCTTCATTTAGATGACTTTGTAGATCCCAGACCAGTCCAGCATGTGTGTGTTCTCTATGTGTACTGTGATGTGTTGATGTGTGTGACCCTAGCACACAAATGAGTTTCTAAAGGAAGCATGTTAGATTTTCATTCAGTATTTGGTCCCTGAATGGAGTTTAAATGACAAAGCAGATGTATGGCCAGGGATCTATTTTATGTGTGTGTGTCTGGAAGTGATTGAGTCGCATGGAAAGATAGAATGACTCAACAGAGAGGAAATCAGTCAATCCCTCAAACACAGTGATCAGCTTGCACCAGGAAACATTGGGAACAGATTATGCCAATACAAAGCAGCTGTTTCTTGCGGTGCCTGTCCTGTGTTCATGCAGGGAGGAAGAGGGGACAGTGGCTAGAATGTCATCCCAGAGAAAATTGGACATAGTGAGAGCTTAAACATGAAAGTAAACAGACTGTCACATCCTGGCATCGGCGGTGCCTTCTGGAAGTCCCCCTCCAGATCTTCCACCGCTGTGGTTGCTGGCATCGGAGAGGTTAGGGGCTGATGTCATCTTTGCATCGCGCTGTTTTGTAATCCTCTCACGTTTCTGCCCGACAGAGAGGCTGCACAGGAGATCGATGGGAAGACCCAGTTGTACAACGAGATCCGGAGGAGGAAGAAGGAAAGGAAGGAGAAGAAGCGGCAGAGGAAAGGAGACGACTGCAGCCTGCCCGGCCTCACTTGCTTCACGCACAATAATGACCACTGGCAGACTGCTCCCCTCTGGTCATGTATGTATACTGACTCCAAGCGCCTCACAATGCATCACAATGGCATTTCTAATTCACTCACCGCATTTAGGCAGCTTTTTCTAACGTCTACACTCCCACCATTTCTTCATTAATTCACCTCACACATCAACTTTATGGCTTTTTCTCTGTAAAATGTGAAAGTGAGTTATTTGTAAGGTCTGTTAAGGTGTTTGTTAGTAGTTGCAGAAGTATTGACTGCAATGAATCTCGATTACTGTCTAGTGGGTGGATTCTGCGCCTGCACCAGCTCCAACAACAACACCTACTGGTGCCTGAGAACCATCAACGAGACCCACAACACGCTGTTCTGCGAGTTCTCCACGGGCTTCCTGGAGTACTTTGACCTCAACAATGACCCCTACCAGGTGGGTGAATGTCTGTCATTCAGCTGTGCTTCCTGTCGGTGTCTCTCGAACTGTTTTCATTGGTCCCTGCATTATAAAACTAATCATTTTGAAGGTTTTTATGTGGGAACAGAGGATGAACACATAAACGTGCAAATACAACATCATGACACTACAGCATTTTTTTTGGCGTGATCGTTACATTTTCTGTGTTCATTTTCACCTGTGCAGCTCACCAACGCGGTGTATGCAGTGGATCGGGAGGTGCTGAACTCTCTCCATGCCCAGCTGATGGAGATGAGGAGTTGTCAAGGTTACAAGCAGTGTAACCCTCGACCAAAAGGCTCAGATGCAGGTAAAAAAAAAGGCTTACTTTCAGCCTGTTCATTGTTCCTACCTACCTGTCCTAAAACGGTTGGACATATGTACTGTCACACTGGGTTTAGAGGTAGTTGTTATGCCAACAAAGACTGAAACAGATATTACACACAGAAGAATTAGAGTGAAGTGAACGGATGACTAGATTTGAATTAGTTTGAGTTAAAAGAACACTGAAATAGTAATATGAGTGACTGTATAATAGTAGCGATGTTTCAGTCTAGTCTTCTGTTGTGTTTCGAAATCTGCTTCAGTCTCAGTGGTGTGTGTGTTTGCACATATCTGCATGTTGCATGTGTTTGGGGATGATCCACTCAGTGACGTGTGCTGAAATTTCAGGTGGAGGTCAAGGAAATCATCTCGGAGTCTCGTGTGTCCTTTGTCGATGTGTGTTCAATGTTTTCTTCATGATGACACATACACACACACACATGCACACACACTCTGACCTCTCTTTCTCAGCCCAGGACCTTCAACTCTGCCGGAATATTTTCCCCGTTTACATATACTGAGTTCTAGCGTTTTAAATAGTATTTTACAATAAAAATGGGGCCATGTTACAGTTGTATGTCCTGGCCATCATCCCCTTTGTGACTCACTGAGTGTTAGAGATATTATTTGGAGGATGCTGTCATCACGGCAATCGAGGCTGTCATTTTATTTGAGCCCGTCATGCATCACTCCCATAATCAGCCACAATATGTTTTTTTACTACCACCACATGGTCCAAGCATCCTTACGCAGCAGACATCCCAGCGGTGGAGGTGGTTAATAAGTAATGTCGTGATGACCAAAGCCTGCAAGGTTCGTGTGTGGCGCGAAACTGGCCGCGTTGTTTATGTCCCGAGGATAAAAACTTAATGTCTGTAATTACCAGCTGGAGAGTTGGAGCACTGGAGCGGCCAAGCTGCTCTGAGGAAACTGATTGTATTTCAGTGCTGGCACGCTGGACTTGTCAAAACCGTGCCAACGCATGTCACATAGCAGCCTAAAATCTCTTACTTGCGCTGGCTGCCCTTGCTCGGGTAGGATGCCAGCGCCGTGAACCAATGAAATTGCTGTTGTGGTTACATCAAGTGATGTTTTTGTTGGAGGGATGGATTATTAAAATTTTAACTGGTGTGGCGAAATGGATCTAGCAGTTACTTGCATCTATTTACGGAGTGTGACTTAACCATCATTATCACCTGACTGGATAACCTTGTGTGTTTTGCTTTGAAGGGGAAACCCCGTTGAACTCCACACCTCACAAACCACTCAGTTCTGATCAATCCTCGTCTCTCCATCCAGCCCAAATCGTATGACCTTTTCAAACTTTTCCTCCCTGTTTTCCTTTCCTTTTCTTCCAATACAAATCTCTTTTCTCCTCGTTCCTCCCTCCCTCATTCTGATCATCCAATAATTGCATTTCTCCATAGGGAGTAGCAGCCGTGCATGAAGAAAACTTCAGTGTGAATGATCTATTTATTTCCCTCCCACATCTCCTTGAATCAAAGAATTAACAATCGATTGCTTTTATTTTTCTGATCAGGAGGTAAAGATGGAGGAAGCTATGAGCCACACAGGTATCCACCAATTTTTGTTTCTCTTCAGTGGCTTTTTCTTTAACACCTGCATGGGCCCCCGAATTGCCTCATTCCCACTAATACATCCATCCATGGAGTGCTGGCGCTTAATCTGTGGCTGCATGCTGGGGACACGCTAACAAATCATAACAGATGATGTGTTTCTTTTTTTCTCTCATTAAAGCAGCTTCATTTGTTGTCACCTCTGTGCACACCATCTGTCTTCACTTTTATCTGCTGTGTAATGTCAGTCTGCAGCTATTTCAACAGTTCAGATATTCTCTGCCGCATATTTTCACGCCTTTTGCTTGAGGGTGCAACATTTCTAGCAGTTGCCAGCATTAAAATATAGGCTCAACGTTGATCCTTTTATTAGCTATTCTTACGATAGCATGGCTAAATAAAAATGAAGAAGCCGTACAGGGAGGTGCTGAATATGTGCTTCTACTTGAAACCCACCCGAGCATCACGTGCACGTGAATGACAATGCATGATACTGTATCATCCCCCCCTCATGCATCACATTCTACATGAAAGCTTAAAGGGGTAGTTAGACGTTTTGGGAAATATTCGCTTTCTTTCCAAAAGTCGGGTGAGAAGATTAATACCTCTGTCATGTCTGTACGCTGAATATGAAGCATTAGCCAACAGCTGGTTAGCTTAGCGTGGCTCTGTCTAAAGGTGAAAGAAAAAACCTCGAGAGCTAATTAATTAACACGTTATATCTTGTTTTCCTTTTAGTCTGTACAAAAACGGTAGTGTAAAAACTTGTGGTTTTACAAGGTAGTCGGGCTAGCTGTTTCCCCCTGCTTCCAGTCTTTATGCTAAGCTAAGCTAACTGTCTCCTGGCTGTAGCTGCATACATGTACTTAGATACAGATATGAGAGTGGTACCAATCTTCTCTCTCTCAGAAAAGAAAGCGAATAAGCAAATGTCGAACTATTCCTTTAACATCACCCTCCATGCCATGTCAGCCATACCCACAAATAATCAGTCATCATCGCATTAGTACTCCAGTGTAACATGACATTCAGATTCCTCTCATATTTACTCATGGCCATTAGCATGTGGTAGAGTGGACACTTGAGTTGCTGCGACCTCTCTGTCCTCCCACTGACCTCTGCCCTTTTGACCTCTTGTTTCTGGCACCTGCTTACCAGGCAACAGCAGCATCGAAAGTGGTCAAAGAGGAGACCGAGCCTCTCCTTCCTGTGAGTCCCTAAGCCTACGTCAAAACATCACCCCTCTCTAGCTGCAGTAGTTAGCAAGGGCGCTGATCTCACAAGGAATGCCAACCTAAAGTGGCGCTTCTTTTTCCTCAGTCTTTACTTGCAGACATCAAACTGAGCCCAACTCTGATTTAGCTTTTGCAATTTTCTTTTATTTGCCTCTTTTTCTGATAGCATTTTGAATTCCTTTACTATTTTTTTTCTGGGGATACACCATTCAGCAGCAAGCTCATTTTCTTTTTTTTCCTGAGCATCTTCTTGTTTTGTTGATCATCTTTTTGTTTCCTCTGCTGTTTAAGTTCTTTTATTCCAGGTTGCCTGATTTTGCATTTCAATCCAGCCCAGGCCTATCATTAACTATGCCATTACATTTTTCTTGTGCAGCTCAGTGTGTTAGTCTGTTATGATGGATCACTTCAATATTTTTCTTTTCAGTCTGTCTTTCTAATGTGAATTTCTAAGGCAGCATGTGTTTGCACTACTCACGGCTTGAGCTTAGTGTGGGTGCTGTGTTTATCTAGTTTATTTAATGCCGCTTTGAAGTGTGTATGTGAGTTTGTGTGTGTGTGTGTTGCTTCGGGCCTCAAACCCCATGGAGCTGGCTGCTTTAGTGAGAGCCAGAGGCTGGGCATGACTGCATGGTGTCTGAGTGAACTTGAAAAGAGCTCCCTGTTCCTTCTACTCCGCATCCTTACAGTCTTCTGTTTCTTTGTTTTTGGCAGCACGCAGCCAATATGGGACGGACGACAGGGTTAAGCTGCCCAACTTGACAGACGAGGAGGTGAACTGGCAGGGACTGGAGGATCTATATAGCATAAACGAAAGCCTTTATGAATGTAGGCCTGACTACAGCCCCAGCCCAGACAACTGGGCCAACTTCCAGAAGGATGTAGATAATATATTTGCACTGCGACACGTTTTTAACAAATTCAACCGAACCCACGAGCTTGACGACTCCACCCTGCCAGAGCTGGGCTCCGGGGCCGGGGGTGGAGGCCTTGAAGAAGGCAGCGGAGAAGAGTTGGCCTCGGCCAGCGACGTCTGGCCGGGCCTGGCCGCAGAGGCTCGCCTCACCACCCCCGCCCCCAGCCAAACGCCATCAGCACCACCCACACCCAGGCCCACACTGGAGAGGAAACTGGAATCTGTTGTCAACGACCTTCCTGAGAGGCTTCCACACAGACCTGGGGGGTCCGTTATGTCGGCATCACCAGTGACGGTGTCATCATCAGGTCCAAGAACAGAGAGAGTCTTCCAGAGCGACATGTGGGCGCAGCAGCTGGAGGAGATGGAAGGTGAGATGTTTAGCGGGAACGGACTGACGGAGCTGGAGACACGACACGACAACCTGCTGCGTACTCACAACAGCCTGCAGGCCCAGCTGGAGCCTAGCCCGGGCCACGGAGAAGAAACCGGTCCTCAGGGTCTCGGCCTGGGCCTGGACCTCGAAGAAGAGGAGGACATATTCCAGGCCCAAGGCTACCTCCCTTTCTCCCCACAGACACTGAGGCCCAAGGTGCAGGCCAGCACCACCAGGAGCCCCCCCACCACACACACTAGCACCCCACAGAGTGTCGGGTTGGTACTACAGGTGCTGCCCATCACCTTGGACTACGAGGGCAGCGGCTCTCTGCCTCAACCCTCCAATCAGACCCTCTGAGGCAGACACATGCGCTGGCCAGCCAGCCAATGAGCTGCTGGTCGCCATAGAGACACAGAGACACAGTGATTGGGAGATGAGCTTGCCAAGAGTAATGGCAAGTGATGCCACCTCAGTCAGTCAGAGTTGTATAATGAGTATTAAAGTTATTGTTTATTTTTTTACAGGTGCCTACATTTATTAGTAAACAGTGTTATGTTTTTTTTTTCAAATATATATTTAGAAAAGAAAAAGCCTTAATGCAGCTAAACTTAAAGTGTTGGGATTAATTCCACACAGATAACACCATTGATGTTTTTAATATATGTTTTTATGAAAAACAGAAAGTGTGAGTGGTGAAACCATTTCAACATCTGAATGAGTAGTTAGCATTAGCCAGCTTTGGGTACGTTCCAGTCTTTAAAGAATCTGTTCATCACAAACCTGAAACCCTTCATCAGACCAGCACCCGCTCACTACAGAGACAAAGGCAACATTTGACCCCAAATGCACTTTTGAACATTTTGCCCTCCACTGTTTTTGGATATGAAATTTTGTGTCCATTTTAAAATCAGATTTTATGAAATGATTATTTCTTCTGGCTACTTTTTGAAGCTAAGACAAGAAATGGATTGTCGCTTCGGAAAAAGTTACAGAATCAACATAAATACACGGCATCTATTTCACAAATAACTTTTTTAATTTAATACATGGGAATATTTCCAGCGTTTGTTTTCACCTCCTCGCCATATGCCGTTAATGGTATCAGAAAGTTTAGACAATCATGGGACAGTTTAACAGTTAACACACTGACAGCTTGAAATCATCTGAATTATCCAGCCGCAGCAAACACAGCTGATACTCTGAGCTCACTATTTACTGATCAGTTGCACCGATGCACCAGCTCCGACTTTGCACGTTTGTCACTATTCACAGTATTTTCTCTTTTAACACAAGCAAACGCTTACACGATCACCAGGGGTTAAAAAAATGTTCACTGTGTAACTTTTTTTTGGAAATGTCACCAATTAATCATGTGTATGTTGTAGTGCTTCGATAATCCAGAGTGTAGTGTTGCACATGGCCAATTCATTCTGAATGTAAGTGTATAGTCCCTTAAAACTGGTTATGACAGCACACTGTGTTACAGCTTTGTCTACGACAGTATAGTCAGTAAATTACTCTGCAGACGTGGCCTAAAGCTAAGTATTCCAGGGCCATCGAGGGCTAAATGTTTAACCTTTCTGCCAGAAGTTCATCTCTTGTGTGTGTGCTTGCCAGGAGCAACCGAGATGTTAGAAAACTGGTTCTGCAAAAACCTGATGCTGTCCTTTTCCTTCTTGACGGTGTGTGTGTAGAAGTGTTAGAACAAGTCTGGTTTCAGGAAAGCCATGAAGCTGTAAAGAAATAAACCTTTTCAACCTTCCTCGTGATGTTTTGGCCTGAAGTGTTGTCCCGCCGCACGTCTCCGTAAACAATCCTTTGCAATAATTCAATCAGCCGAGTTGATTTTTCAGGGGTTTTTTTTAATGACAAATATCAAGTATTCAAGGCATTTGTAAACCAAGTGTTCACAAACATCAATTAGACTTCCGCTCCTGAGGAACAAAAGCAATAAGAGCTCGACTTTCAGAATACAGTTTCTGTTCCGACCAGGAAATTCACTTTCAGTTCAAATACTGATGAAAGGAAAAATGTGTGAAAGCAAATCTACAGTCGACCTGAAGTCGTCTGTCAGCAGTAGTCCAGACATTTGCACAGCAGGACGCTGTAGCAGGTGTACAGCAGAGTAAAGGCAGACGTCCCTGCATTTACTAATGTCTAATGATTGTGTGGCATTACTGGACGATTCTCTACCCTTCCCCACAAAGAGTGCACTGTTTGGTTTGCTTCACCTCATCGTTGGGGGAGATGATTGTGTATAAAAGCTCATTTTTGACCACAAACTACATAGTTATTAAATCACTGTAAAACATGGCCTTGCGCTTATTGCTTTTGTAAGATATTAACTTTTTTATTCTGATAAAAAAGGCAAATAGGAGTCAATAAATAAAAGCTTAACAGAGATTTGCAAAGAACAGTAAGTATAAGAGGAGAATTTTAATCTATTTAAACATTTCTACTCAAACATGTTCATTTGGTATTTTATCAGAACAGAATTTCATCAGCAGCCCTAACGTTAAGTGAGTGAAAGAAATATTTAATGGTAAGATGACTCAGCGAGCATCACGTTTGGCTTTCCAGTCACATTAGCAGGGGGACCTGATCAATAACCCTTCATCGGTATTCCTTTTAAAGAGGCTGTGAAAATACAGCGCACTGGAGGAAAGGTAGAGAATCATTACAGATGGAGAGAAGGGCATTCTGGGTAGCATAACTTCCGCATTTTAAGTTAAGTAAATTGTGTAGTCCTCTTGACAGAAAGTACATTGCAATAACCCAACTCCCTCCCCACATGTAAAGCGAACTCAGCCCTTCCCATGTGAATAATACTGTTCAGGCACCGCGAGACACATCCACCGTTTTTTGTTTTTTGTAGCTTTAAGTCTTATTTTTTTTTCTTTTGAACTACAACGTCATGGGTTAGTTCATAAATATGCTTCTACTGTAACTATGCGCGAGCTCTATAATACGCTTCATTTGCTTTGTCAATATTTACACGATGATCACTTATGAATATGTCATTTGAGGTACTAAGTCTAAAATTAGTCACTGCCATTACCACGTGATAATCTTTACCTGGCAGAATACCACGAATCTTGGCCAAAGACGTTAACTTTTAAAATGTATTCACTGCATCAGACTCTCCGTTCCTTTGCAAACTTTATAACTAAAATGAAGTTGAACTGATCAGAATATAAAATACAATAACTTTATTAGACTTCTCTTATACCCCACCCACCAGAAAAGAAAAAATAACTCATAAAAATGTGGTTTTCAAAACATGTGCCACAAATTTTGACTAGTTGTGTGCACCTAATATATCTAATATCTAACAAAGCTTTTCTTTTAAAACACGAAAAAGGCCACATGACCTCCTCTTTCATTTCTCTGCAAACACTACCTGTCCCATTCAAAGGAAGGTAAATCCATGAGAGACAGAAAATAACATGAGCACAGGGTAAAAGAAAATTAAACGATTCTGTTAAAACATGGCACCTGCTAACAGTTAACATGCAAGCAACATGCCTCTGTTCAGACACTAATCTGAGTCGTGCCATATACTGAACGTTGTGTGCACCAGACTAGACTAGTCATGTTTTGCTCAGGTATAACTTTGGGAAACTGGAGAGCTAAATTCAGTGCAGTGATTAAGTTTAATAATTAACCTTTTAACCAAGAATTTCATAGTACAGTAGGTCTGACAAACAGCAACATTCACTGGCCTTCACACAATCATCTCTGTGTCCACTAGAGGGCCCCAAACACCCAGGAACTGAATAATCAACATCAGATTACTCTTGCTGATAAAAGGAGGTTCAGTTTTACATGCTTGCCGCACTACTTTTTTTTTTTTTTNNTTTTTTTTAAAGCCTAGACTACTAGATAACTACTATATACATCTGATGACCATTAGAATGGAGAAGCCATTACAATACAAAGCCAAAGTGATGCATCCTTTCATTTGTTGTTGATTGCTGCGACAGATTAGATACAAAGAATTTTACTTGGAATAAGTTGTGTTTAAAAATGGGTCAAATTTGTTGAGAAAAACAGCAGTTTTGCCACATTTTCTCGAATCTCCATTATCGCATTTTCCAGTTTCATGTACAATCACATCTTTTGGAAACGCAGTAGCTTCAGCACATGGTCAGAGATGAGATACCTTTCTTATTCCATTCTGCGGTTTGCCGTTTGGCTGATTATTACACATTGTAATAATAAAGTAGAGTGATGTGTAATGAAATACAGATTTCTTGCTCACTGACAAGACTTTTCAGAGAAGTCATTAAACACTGTACCATTGGTGCTTGTTGGCTTTGAGCTACATGGTTACCTCACCAAGGCGAGGAACTTCATCCACCGGGCGCAACGACTCGAGCTCGGTGACGACTGCTTCCAAACACAAAAGCTGAGGGCAACAAAGCAGAATATTGTCGCTCAACTGAGAGGACAGTGACTGGCTTTTTCGGAAGCTAGCATTTACCCTGGTAGCTAGCTTTGTAGACTGGCACGAGACAGCCTGAGAGGCACTGTTACGAAAAAGGAAGGAAAAAAAACAGGAAGGTGAGAGGATAAAAAAAATCCTGCTTTTGTAGATTCTGAAGATACAGACACACGTTAACCAGGAAAAAAAACACAGGTGGAACAGGCTGATATGTTCACAGCTCAGACTGTAAGGAAAAGATCATGAACGAGCCGACAACAGCGTGGTGGTGTGTATGAACAGAGCAGGGAGGAAGAAAGAGGTACAGATGTAGAATACAGAGAGAGCTGTACATCGGATCTTGCATAGTACAGGTTTGTCAGTTGTGCTTTAGATGCTGTGTTGTTGGTGACTCATCTGTCTGTACAGAGATTTTAATGCCCTGCCCTTTAACAGTAGCACCATGTGACGTCTTTACACCGTCCGAACCTTGAAGTGGAGGTCTGACCTTCCGTGTGGATGCTGTGTGTGGCTGCAGCTGATGATATGCTCAGAATTAAAGGACATCTGTCAGTCTCCTGTTATTATAAACAACAATGAGCAGCCCTTTAAGTATGGTGGGCGCGCCTGTGTGTCTGCCTGTCAGTCCTACAGCAGCTGTGGAGCCCCGCCTGGTGTCTGATTGGTGTAAAGCAGACACCGTGTGGTGCAGAAACACAAACAGGAAGGCACGTGTCACGATGAACCCCGGGAGGGAGGCTTGGCGCGCTCTCAGACGTGGGCAGAGCCTCTGTGAGGATGTGGCAACAGGATGGGCGGGGTTATTGCTTTGAGGGCGTTGCCGGGGCAGCTGAGGCTGCTGTGGCCGCGGTTGAGCAGCAGGGCGGCGGGCGGGTCGGGCCGGGGCGGGATGAACACGGGGCAGGAGCGGGTGCGCGCGTGGCTTTTGTGGCCCCCGGCGTGGCAGATGAGCTCGCTGACGGTGCCCAGCGGAGGCAGGTGCTGGCGCCAGCGCTCGGCCCGCTCCTCCTTGTGCTTGATCGAGTACCAGGTGAGGAAGATGAAGATGAAGCCGACGAACTTGAGGCTGGCGGCCAGGCCGAAGTAGACGAAGCGGAACGAGGTGACGTCGTACTCCCAGCAGGAGCCGTGCACGCCGCAGTCCTGCTGCCACAGCATGCAGGTGGTGTCGATCACAGCACCAAAGTAGATGGGCGTGGGGATGTAGGCTGAGGGAGCAAAGAGATGTTGATTAAGAACTTAAAATCTGCTAAACAAGACCTTCGCTGTGTCCCAATTCCAGACTACATACTAATTCTGATTTCATGTTACTAAATAATTACAATCTGCGTATAGTACAGACTGTATACAATTAACATGTCATGGAATTGGGATGCAGCACTAGATTAACTGTAGATTGACTGTGTTGTAGCTCCACCATTCTACCACTTGGTGGCACCATTTCATGCAGATCAGAAGCAGGTCTGATTGTATGTCAATGGTGGACAAAATATTAGAAACACCTCTCAAAATAATGACTCCATCACACCACCATTAACTACGGCCTCAGAAATTAAATGACTTTAGTGCTGAATCAGCACGTCTCTGGCACATGGTCCACAGGAACATTAGGAACTTTATGAATGTAAAATGTATTGCACAGCTGTTATACAGGATTGCATCAGATTGTAGAATTAACCAATAACTCAGATTTTTAGACCCAACTGTGTAACCACACAAATACGGACTCCCTCAGGGCCCCCATGCACACATCTTGAGATGGTCTGAGGAAAGTGATGTGACAGCTTTATGTTCACACAGCCATACCAAGCAGATCAGAGGCATGTTAGGGCAGCGCTTACTAACCTTGAGGGCTTTTCTACACTTATCTACACAAGAGTTCGCAGAGGTCCACTACAGTGCTGCATCCCTGCTCTCTTTAAAACTGTAGGCTGTTTGCGAGGACAAGTGAGAGATTTACAGCCGGCGTGTTAGAAATGTGGATTACAGACCAGCTGGAAAAAACTCAACAATAAAAATGGCTGCACGTTCTGCGCCAAATCCCCGAACTGCTCAGGTGGCCATTTACTGCCCAGTTATTGGCAAATTAATTACAAATACATTACTCTCACCAAATTATACCCTTTGTGCTTTCTGACAATATTCTAACCTTTAACATCTACTCTTTATGGCCAAAGTACATACAATAGACAAGGGATAATAGTGTTTTAACCTGATTCACAAGGTCACGAAACACACAGTGGATGTTCTAATATGTTTACCATTCATCATAGTGCAATTATTCAGGAACTTACCAAGAGTTCGGAGCAAGACGAACTGCATCCCGAGAGCAAAAGGCCTCTCCTGTTCATCAACAGACCTGAGAAATGAGAAACGGCGTGTAAATGATACACATTCACTGCGTTGCATCCAAATAAAAAAAAATCATCAATTATTCAGTTCAAAAAGACAGAAAATAGGAGCCTTTTAAGCAGAGTGGACCCAGACTGAGACTAACAACCAGCTGTAACAGTCCCCCCCCCCAAGTCCTGCAAAAAGAGAGCTGGGGCGGATAAATTAAACTCTCTGGCAACGATTCGCAGACGTGGTCCCTTACCTGAGCGTGACGATGATGGCGGAGGGCTGGGCACAGGCGGTGATGAGAGTGACGATGAATAGGAAGATGAGGAAAGGTATGAGGGTGTTGCAGGTGCGGTCGCACTTCCCCGACACAGCGTAGCCGTTCTCGTTCAGGTAGGTTTTGACAATGACCAGCTGGAGCTGGTTGACCTGGCCGCCGGAGGACGGAGTGATGACCTGCCTGCTCTGCACGCAGCCGCAGTCGGTGTAGTTCCTAATCTGTAGTCAAAAACAACTTGAGTAAATCATACTATCCACTCAGATGGGGGTGCTCTCTTTTTTAAGCTGACTCAAATCTGAAGCTAATTCCATTAAAAGACTTCTGATACTGTAGCTACACTGATAAATCAAATGTAAATTCACACACACACAGACAGACTGGGTGGCACCAGCGATGTGATCAGTGATCTGGATGAAGAATCTAGACGTTTCCTTTCCTCTTGTTGTTCTAATTTCCTATCCGACATTGTTGTGGAGACTGACACTTCCTGTACTTTCAGCTATGGGAGGAGAATGTACAAAGAACTGGCCTTTGTGTATCCATTATGATTAATGGGTCCTTCAGCAAAGTTCTCTGAAATCATTTTCATTTCATTCATTCTACTTGATGTATAAATGGGCTACATAGCAATTATTTCTGAAACAGGAAAACAATGAAGCTGTGCGTGTAGCGAGTACATGAGTGTGTGTGCGTGTGTGCTCACCCCCGTGCTGTCATTGCCCACGGTGCTGCATCCAGCCAGGCAGGGGTTGAAATAGGTAATGCCGTCAGAGCCGCAGACCGGAGCGTACTCGTGGATCCTGCAGCCACAGTTCACGTTACAACTGCCCGTCAGGTTCCTGTGGGTCATCGTCAGGGTCGGACTGCACAGACGGACACAGGAAACATTTGTTAAGACCAAGAGGGACCTAGCAAATCCACTCACTAGACCGCAGCACCACAAAACTGAACTTTTAGGCCACTTATCTCATTTAGGTTTTCACTTCAGTGCAGTGGCTGCATGCTTCTTTGCAACTCTTGTTTTTCCCTAGCCTTTCAAAACCTATTGGATAATGTCAAACAAGGCTGTTTTTCTTTTTTAATCCACACTTTGGAGATCTGTTTTCACTTCAGTAACGCAATGTCAGCAAGGGCCAGAGGCGGGGGACCATTCAACTATCTGCAGGAGCATTTATTAATTTTCTACACATTAATGTATCTGGGTTAGTCTCAGTGCAACCTTTTTTTACAAGTGTGGGCCTGCTGGGACAGCAGCACACCATTTGGTTCTAGAACACAAATTTATGGTGCTATGTGTCGCATTTTAGACCACATTTCCCATAAAACCCAATGCTTCCTGCTGCATGAGAGGATAATACTTCTTGTTTCAGCAGGAAAACATCCATTAAAAACATCCACTAAAAAATAATCGAAAATGTTGTATATTATTTGCAAAGTGTGTTTCATATGAAGCTGAAAGAGGCTGCCGATCTTCTCGACAAAGTTTACTGTAGTCTCTGTGTCTCATTATTAATCTGCTGCACATGATCCTTTTAATTAGCTTTAATCTAGCCCCCCACCAGCTTGTGTGTGATGTGTGATGATAGAGGGACACAGACGAGGGGGTTGAGGAAGTGACACCTCCAGCGACTCGACAGGCAGTGTGGGAACAGTCGCTCTAAGCCAAACAGGACTTTGGCTTCGTCTAAACCAGGAGCAGTGAAGCGAGTCCTGGGTTTTCTCTGGGAGGCTTCGCCCTGAGCCCTGCGGAACAGCCGGGGACAGGCCCCAACAACACACCAGCCTCGGAGTAACGCTGACATACACACACACACACACACACACACACACACAAAACCAACACTCACAGGACATCTGTCTCAAAGTTTGTGTTTTGATAATGTGTTTAAGAGGATTATTTGCATCATATAATGGTTGGTCGCATCCAATGCCAGTCATGTTTGATTTTTTCAAAGAATACCATATTATACAACAACAAATGAACACTTGGGAAACTGAGAAAAACTTCAATTATTTTATGCTACCTCTTAAAATCAGTGGACCATCATTTTTCACAAGACCATAAAGTGATACTCATCCTCATTTTCATATTGGTCTTCACAGGGGAAGCACATTTGGGCTTGTCCTGACATAACAGTGTCACATTCCAAACAGTGTGTGTGAGAGTGTGTATTTGCATGCACATAAAAAGGCATCAGCCCTGCTGGAGTCGCAGGCTCACTGCACTGATTGCACATGTCCCTTTTTTTTTTCCCCCAGACTAAACCCCCGGCCTTCGCTGAACCCTCCAGATGTTGTGTCCCTGTGTGCAGGCTGCACTGCATAAAAACCCAAACGGAGAGCCAAGAGAGTGAGTGGCTTAACGTGGTTCAGCACTGCAGACACTGAACAGGGAGAATGACGGAAAACTAATTTGGACGTTTTATTTTGTAACGGAGGAAACAAAGCTTTATTTTGAAAATGTAAATCAAAGACAACTCCACGGCAGCTTTTTAATTACGCATACAGGCCCAGATATTCAAGAATAATACATAACCTGATGTGCCTGTTGGCTCTGAAAAGGTTGAGGACCTTTGGTGTCCTTTTTTTCTCAAATAGTCTCCAGCCTGTCAGCGGGGGAGAGCTACGTCTAGACTAGTGTGTGAGTACAGACGAGGGACACAAAGGGTGGGCTTGGGCGGAACATTCCTCATGTGGGTGACTAGTGACCGGTGCTGTTCATAATGAGGAGCCCCGCCGGCTCACACGTCTTGTTGACCCCTCTATAAACAGCGGCTTAAACAAAGGCTACAGTTATTAATGGGTCAGCTATGGGGCTTTAAAGGGCACGCTGACTATTTGGCAAATAATCACTTTGATTAACGCAGTTATGTGAAAAGTAAATTTCACAGCAGTTTGGCAATTTCTTTGTGTGTTCAGTGTTCAGTGAACTTCTGAGATGATGCAGTTGGCCCATACAGCCTACAAAGTAGCCCTTATTATAGTAGTATAGACGGAACTTTTGAATTCTTAATTGAAAAGTTGAAAATGCAGATTTTTGGTCCATGAGAGTATGATGAGACGGGATATTAATACAGTAGATGTGCGATATGTTTGCAGTGCATCATCCAAGGTGACTCCGTGCGTCTGTCTGTACGAGTGTGTTCATAACCGTGTGTGCCAGCAGACGTCCGCGGGGCCTGACACATCGGATGACTGTTTGTTAACTCCGGCTGCTGATGTGGTGTCGAGCAGCGGCTGCAGAAATAGAGGTGGCGGAGTGATTCACTGGAGCCACGAGAGCAGATGCCAGCATTGTTAATTAGTCATTCGCGCTCCAACACGACGCCGCGACACATAAGGATCATGGGAGCTGCGACGGCATCCCAGGCCCACACCCTCCTCCAGCATGTGTGTATTTCAGATAGAACTTCATATGCAGACCGAGGTTTTTTTGTTTTTTTTAAATGAGCAGTTTAGAAGCAAATGTATACCTGGCTCCCAAGTACCGCATGACAAAAACCACATGCGAATGCAAAAAGCAGACATTTGCATGTGTTCACACAGGATCTAAAGTCTCCTGTGTGATAATACTGACAGATATCTGTCCAATGTCCTCTGGCTCTTGCCCCAAAAGGTAAAAACGTATCTATAATCTATAATCTTTTCCGTTTATATGTTCTTACCCCGTGGTGTAGGGTATGTTGATGCCTCCTAAATTGATGCTCTCGCAGCCCACTATGAAGAGTGTGGAGAAGCAGAGCAGAGACACCCCGCTGCAGATCATGGCCAGCTTGGCCGACTCTCTGGCACCCAGCTTCAGCTTCTTGATGATGTAGCCCCCCAGCACGATGCCCACCCCGGCACTGGGTACGATGATCACACCTGTGAGGGAGATCAGGGAAAAGAAAAGTGGGTGAGATGGAGGGGGAAAAAAATTCAAAAGTGTTGCAGACAGCACAGAAATAGAGCAGCTAATTGGTTTCGTGAAAAAATGTTAACACTGAATTAATTACTGTAAAGCATGACTGACTTTAGTGCAATAAGCATCTGATCTACAGCGTTTCAATCAGGCACACGCGTGAACATGTCATGTTTTATATGAAAGACTGTGTGGTGTCTTGTTGGACACAGTTGCTTGAAAAAGAAACATCAATCTCGATGTCACTTCCCCCATTAAACCAAGAATAAATAACTTCAAAGAAAAAGAGACCAGAGAAGGCTTTGCTGTATCAATGTGACCAGGCGACGCTACAGGCTACCAGTGAGTCATTTCAGGCTGTGGCACGTGCTCTCAGTCCACTAGAGCTAGTCTAATTGACAGCATGAAGAAAGGCAAAGCTGGCTGCTGGCAGGATTGACTGTGTGGAAAGTGTCACCGTGCAGGAGTTAAGGCCCGGGGAGGCTGCACATGGCGGCGCTCATGGCCGGGTAACGAGCAAGATGGGGTCAGTCGGCGGGAGCGGAGGGTCATCAGAGATAGAGGATCAACAGAGAAGTGATCCAAGTACACAGAAATGTCATCTGGCTTCTCCCTCTCTGTATGTATGTGTGTAACATAGAGACGGAGAGAAAGACAAAGACGGGGCAAGAGACGGAGATCAAAAAAGTGCCTCTCTGAGCGCACTCAGTGAGAGCGAGGCAACAGACAGCTGTAGCATTATATTATCCTGTAAGTGCATGTTTCTGTGCTAAAACCTTGTGCTTTCTGCAGGATTAAACATGTACACAGCCAAACCAGATATCACATCACAGTGACATAAGGCGCACACACACATACACTAAGCTGTAGTGTTAAATGCTACATGAATGATTTACACATTTTATCTGGATTAACAGCTATGCTGGCATGAATGTCAGTGATTTTTTCCCCCTAGATATTTGATAAATGTGTGCATGTATGCATGTCAGTGCTAATCTATTATAGAGATCCTACATCAAAAGGAGCCGTGACTCTCATGATAAAACTTTGCCATTGACAACTCTAAGCAGCGCCTGAGACAGATAAGAGAGAAAATAAGAGAGAAATAATGAGAATGGAACAGTGGCTGAGATTAAGAGAGCCACCAAGGGAAGAAAAACAGGCAGAGAGCAGCAACAGCAACATGGGGAAAACTGCAGCTGAGGGAGGCGTGTGTGATATGTTACAGTGCTATTTCTGTAGCAACATCTAATGAGCATGTAGCAGCAGCGGCGGCTTTTTAACCGGCCATGATACACACTCATCAAGGTGGTAATTTGCAAGACTTCCATTTATCTCATTTTGACATCTTTGGTTTCTACATTGCTGTGGTGATTTCCTCGTTCACTTCCTACAGATTGTTTGTTATTCACTAAGACAAAGCTATGACGTCTTTTTCTTTATATACACCCTCCTTGAGACTTGTCAGCCATTGTGGTTATTGCTGCTTATTCTAAATACCCAACTCGTCATTATTTATTTCTAGCAAAGCATTGCTGGTGCAGCCGGAAACATAAAATGCATTCTGCTCCATTTTGGATCTGGTATAAAGCTGGCCATTTGGGAGCTGCGGAAACAAGCTATAAACACGACAATGGCTATTATAACCTTTTAAGTTGATAAGGCTTGTTAGTACTAAACTTGTTAAGCATACTAACCCTAACCCCTAATGGGCTGTAGACCGCATTCTTTGAACCGTAATCCAACATTAGCATTCATTTGAAGTCGTGTTTCTGGCTACTAAATGAATGAAAGTCCAACATTCACTTTCTTTTTAGCTCGGTTTTTCTCTCTGCCAACTCCTGAGGGAAATACCTGGCTCTTTAGCTGCTAAACGCTCAACTATGTTCACCAGCTAGTCGCTAACTTTGTCTGTTTGCCTTTTTGGAATTGGTGCTGGGCAGGTAGTGCGCAATGGGTTTATAAGAGTTTCTTTCCTGAAAACAACTGCCGGCTGCATTTGAAAATCAGTTAGAGTTGTGGGCCTTAAAACCAAAACAATGAGCTGAGAGACGCTATAAAAGCTCCGTAGAGCTGAGGGGAACTGCAGAGTTGGGCCATAATTCTCTGTGTGATCATCATTACAAGTCACCCCATCTACAATAAACATAGTTAAATTGACCCATTGTAAACATAAAAGTATTCACTATAGCAGCTTTAAGCTTCAAGTTTAACAAAACTCTTTTCTCTTTAAGTAACAAACAGCAATGGACACATAATTACACACATAATTGGAGGTAGTCATTCAGCTAAATAGCAAATATTTTCAATTTTATGAATATTCTTCTCTTGCAAAGTAATTGTTTTAGTTCTCTGAATGTCAATCTTTAAATTTTTGTTCTTAAATATCAACTTCTGCTGCTTAAAATTGTTGAAAGCTAATCCTAACTGCATTAAATTGAGAAAATGGTCTCCAACTAAAAAAAAATCAAAGCCTAACTTAACTAGTATTACTAGATATTATCAAAACATAATAATAACAACAACAAGAACAAGAACAAGAACAACAATAATAATAATAATAAAAAAACACCAGTCTAGTCTTCCGGTCATTATCAGAAAACAATCCTTCACAGTCATCGGGGAAATGTCACAGTTGGTCAGTCAATCTGCTGCCTGAGGGAGCACGGTGCTCCCATCAACAGGAGTGCCCTCTCCTCCTCCTCCTCCTCCTCCTCCTCCTCTCCAACCATCATCACATCCCAGCAGCTTGGCATCGTTTGGGTAGCCATGGTAACCGCACCACCCGTTTGCCCTTACCCCTTGTATCCTGGCAACAGGCAGATGAGATGAGGCAATGGCATTGTGTGTGTGTGTGTGTGTGTCTAGAGATGACCATATGTTAGCCAGCAGAATACTTGGACANACACACACACACACACACACACACACACACACACACACACACACACACCTTTTTGCTTTCACAGGCATAATTGAGTTTTCAATCAAACGCTGTAATAATCCTGATACCAGATTAGTTGTGTATTGGCTCAGACACGACAGAAGGATCAGACTGGGTCTTTGTACACTCTACAAACAGTATGTGGTGCACAAATCACAGGCAGAGCCGAGGGTAGTGTGTGTGTGTGTGTGTGTGTGTGTGTGACCATGTTATGATGAATGTGTCTCCCGCAGTCAACAGAGACTTGTGTGTTACAGTCAGGGGATGTAACGGAAGCTTATCACTGCATAAAAGTCAGCATGACTCCATGACTCATAGCGCTGCCCTCCGACTGTGAATCACTGTGCGCACGTGGAGAGGTGAGAACAAATGTGAGCTTAAACTGGTACAGACTGACGGCGCATATAGTACGTGATGATGTATCATTTATCGTCCTGTCCAGGATCAGGACACGTGGAATAAACACAAAGACAGCAACATAGAATGTAGAAGAAACCAGTTTCACTGCAATGACAGGCTGCTTTTCTAAAGACATTATACAGTAGTTTGAGAGTATATTTATGTAAATATTTTACATGCAGGTTTTAAATTCAAAGTCTAAGTAATAATGTATTTGCAGCCTTGTAACCGTTACAACTCAATAAAGAAATTATCTATTATTTTTTTAATGCTGCAGAATAGGGTAATAAATTCTAATTAACTCTTTTGCAGAGGGCAGTTTTGCCTCATTGATCTAATAGTTCAGATCTTTTCATGGACAGTTAGATTAACCTATGAGCAGAGCTTCCAGAGGAAGAAGATCTCATTTTCTCTCTCCTCAACCTGTCTGCTTACCCTCATCGACTGTTAAGATTTTCTTACAATATTTGTGCTTATTTGACTTGATGAAACAACTACAGTACTTGATTAATCAAGTGGCCGCCTGACAGACAATAAATCGCCAACAATTTCAATGATGGATAAGTCACGTATCAAGCAAAAATGCCAAGGCTTCTGAAATGTGAGAATGTGCACTTTTCTCCATTTCATATCATTGGAAATTTTCTTCAAACTATTTTCTGATATTTTACAAACTAAAATAATACCAAAAACAAAAGAAAGATCATTCCCTAATGAAATTAGTTTGTTACATCTCTAGTTATTTAGATTTTCATTCACCTCAACTCTTTCTTTTACAGGCAGCTATATGGTACCATCATGTTCTACTGCTGATATTTTTATTTTACTTTATTGCTCCAAACATATTGTAAAGAATCCCTCATTATAGGCTCCCTCATGTCCTTGAAGGCGTCCCACAGGGGACAGTGACTGCAATGACTCACAAGACAACTCAAAAATACATCTGACTCTGCTGTACAACTGTGAAGAAGTGAACGAGTGAAGAGAAAAGAAGGAACAAAAAGAGCCAATTAAAGACAGACACGCTGTACAAAGGAAGACTTACCGGTGTATATGCTGGCGTTGGAGGCGGGGATACCAAACTGCGACTCAATAAACTTGGGGATGAAGGTGATGAAGGCGGTGACGATGGCACACTCTGCCGTGTACGACAGGCTGACGAACAGGAAGGTCATGTTGCTGAGGATCCTCAGCGCTGCCTTGGGGAGGTCTGGGGAGGGATACAAGACGAGACAGAGCACTTAATTACGGTGGTGCTGTAATTAACACACGATCAGTCTCTTAATTTGGCTCTCACTCCGACACAAACTGAACTCCATGGAATCATCAGAAGAAGAATCATTCTTGGAAAGCTGTAATTAAGAAAAGGCAGAAAAAGTTGTGTCTCTAACCCAAATAAAACTTATAATAATATAATATATAATATAATAACTTATAGTAATAATAACCTTAGGCAATAATAAAGTGAAGTTAACACCATCTTTAAATGTCTCTGAATGTGTGTTTATTTATTTATGTGTGTGTTTCAAACGTGCATTCAACCATGTCTCATTACATCTGGATAAGTATCCTTGCTTCACGGAAGACTGCAGAAGCAAACACTAATACATACTAACACACAGATGCTTGTTGTAGCCTGAAACCCTATCACGCTTTAAGAAACTCATATAGCTACCAGCAAGTTTCCTGTACAATGCAAGTTTGTGGATCATGTGCATCTCTGCTGCGAGCCCGAAACAAACCAAGCTCTGTAAATGCAGCCTGAATGCCATCATCCTTGGTTCATCATAACAAGGGCAAACATGCCCTTTATGTGTGCTCGAGGATGGTGTCCATGTGATTTGGTTGACATGATGCAGAATGCCCTCTCGCCCTGTCACTCAGAAGTCATGTGGTCAAACTGTAAGTACATTACTGTTACTAGGCAGAATGAAACACTTTCAACTTCCTCTATACTCTAGCACTGGCTGACAAACAAAAGTAGTAGGAAACGTTTTTAGATAGAACTCGCTCTCTCTCCATCAGAGGAAATGCAGCGCAGAGTCATTTTCCAAACAGGAGCTAATAGGGATGCAGCCACTTGTTCACAGGGGACATCAGCAGGGCAGATGCTTGCTGTCATGGCAACTCAAACGTGGGCCTCCCAGTTGAATGACTATCTCCGGAATCATGACACCGCCATGCTGTCAATGAACCAACTCCATAGGATGTCTGCTAACAGCCTTAAATGGCCATTTTCACTAAAAATTATAAAAATGTAATTTTTACCCCGTGTACGAGGACATATACACCATCAATGTACTATATCAAATATGCCAAAAATGCATGTTTGCTTATTTTATATCAGAATCCAAACCATCTACCTTTCTGATATCTCATCACGCTCCGTGGCACGTACACAAAATTTCATCCAATAAAATGTAATCTTGGATTTTGGGAGAGAGATTGGCTTACCCGGCAGGTCTGCCAAGCTAATCAGCACAACTGCAGCATTATTAACATTCGAGGCTGGGTGGGGGGGTGATTGAGGCAGCTACCATCGGTGTGCATTTTGCCATTCTCCTGCCAAATTTAAAACCATCAAATCATGTCCCTCTCAAGTCGCGTTCCAACATCCTGTTTAATGTAGAAACATATCACACATCACTGAGAGAAAAAAAACGACAAGCCCATCTCTGTCAGGTAATTTTAAGGCTACTATGATGGTCGTTTTGATTTGTGAAGTATCTAGTCTCTTGCATTTGAAAACTTAAATGTCCTTGCCAGAAACACAAGGTTGCAGAAAACACTGTTCATACAGGCTCCTTCATCTCAGCAAAACTGAGGCAAAAGATTTCAGGGCCAAGTCTGACAGAATGGGGATCTCTGCAATCCACAGGGACCTCAGATTCAAGCTGCTGCTTCTGCACATTAAAAGGAGAAAGCTGATGTAGTTTGGTCGTCTGGTCAGGGTGTCCTGAGGAAGACCCGGACATGAGCTAGGGACCACATCTCCATACTGGCCTCGAGCTGGAGCAAACTGCTGTTAAAGCGGATGTGTGGTTTGTTCTTTTGCCCCGCTTACATCCATGACCATAACCCCAATGACAAAAAAAAGCATTAGATTGAAATATCCAATTACTCGTAATTTCTAAGAATATTTTAAATAAAGGCCACTTCTAAAAAGATTCATATTTTCAGTTCACAGGAAAAGAAATTTCACAGTGTGAACAGAAAGACAGCGAGAGACGGGAAATCAAAGAGATTTCCTCTTTGCTTTTTTATGCAGTTGGAATCCAAAAGGCCAGGATAGGTCCTTCCATCAAAAATAATGATCGGTAACTTAGAGAAGCGAGGCCACTCATGTGCACAGAGAGCTTCTCTATTCAAATGGATTTGAACTTTGGGGGCTGATTCCAGTCAGAACAAACTTTGTGTTGTCTACCCTTGACCTCAACCATCTGTGGGATGAAAGATGGAGGAGGACGGCAACCAAAGGAAGCATTTATTAGAGCCTTTCAAACTAAAATATTACAGTCAAATTTTATCAGATTTTATCATTTTTACCTCAGTCTTTGTTCTTTCTGTGCAGTCTTCTTTCCTCTCACTCTCTGTGTGATGTGTCAAGACCCACATTTAGGAACAAAAGTCAGAACATTTGGCTGAGGACAGCTCGCCTAACTGAGCACACTGTGAGTGTTTCTGTGAGTGTTTTAAGCCCTGAGGGCAAATGACTATGATAGGCTTATGACTTTACAGTCATATATCATGGGGGCTTCTTCTGTCTCACGTGCTTCACACACACCCGCCAAAAAGTGAAGAAAGAACAAAAGGAAAGGCAGGAAGCATGTAAAGTGGATTATTATTGCTTTTTATTGTGGAGATTATTATGAAGCTGGCCTTGCTAACTGGGTGGCACGGTGGGCATAGCCGCCTCAGCACCAATTCCACTAATCTTGTTGTAGGAGGGGAAATGTTAGCATCTGTCGGCGGTCTCTCAGATCAAAGGTACGAATAGAATAGCGACGCTAATTATTTCATTCCTTGGGAGCTGGGCTGTAATCTTGTCTGGAGGGGGACAGATGGCGAGGTCCTGTTGACGTCTACAGCAGCTGCTCTCTCAATCAGACAGACCACTGACTCGCAATAGTTGCCACACTTGCTATTTTTTGTTAGAATTTATTTGATGACTCGGTCAAATTGTTTCCTCCATCTGCTTTTGCCAAACATTTCTCTTGTCATGGGTGATAATAGCATATTATTTGTAATATCTGTAAATGCACTGTAGCTCATACAAGTGATGTAAGCAGCAGACAAATGCTCAGTAACAATGCTGTTCATGACTCCTGCACAGAGGTCTCAAAGGACATCAGTCATTCGAGTCTTTATAAATCTGTAATCTGAACAATCCATGGAAAATAATTCATGGATTAGACAAACTGTCCATTTATATCTACCCACTTCTTAACACAGTTCTTTAGTTAATTCTGCTAATATTGAACAATTAGGTGACGGACAGAAAATTAATCACCAACTATGCTAATAATCAATTCACTGTTTAAGTTATTTATCTGGTTCTTGTTTCTCCAATATGACGATTTGCTGGTTTTCTGTTTTTATATCTTTGCAAACTTGTTTTTATTTTGTGTTTATCGGACAAAACAAGACATTTAAGTATGTCACCTTTTTTAATTTTAGCTGACTAATTGATCAATAATCAATAGTTTAATCAATAATGAAAATAACTGTTAGTTGCTGCCCTAAATTCTACTTATTGAGGTCTGTGTCAAATGCTTCCTCAAGTCTGTTTCTTACCATCTATCAGGAACTTAAATTTAAAGATTGAGTTTGGATGGAACTAAATTGTGAGTCTTGAGTCACATCTTTGCTATTTAACTCCTGCTTCAGAGTAAAATATGAATTTTAAGGACTGTATCTGTATTTTGATTGTTTAATCAGTTATTGAAATATGATTGTGATAAACAGCATGTGGCTGCAGTTATTCATCTATACGAGCTAAAATTCTATGAAATGCAAAGTCCAAGAAATGCTAAGAATTGCATGAAACAGCAGTTGACCAAGGTCTGGAATATTCCATAATCAGAAGTGCGTCCTTCTACTGAAAATATTCAGTGTTGGCATTTTTCAGTGTTTGCTGGTGATCTGAAGGGCGAAAAAAAATGCTTGGTGAAAACAGCCACTTCGGTGCAGAATATCTTTCATAAAAAGTGCTGAATTTGTGCTATAGACAAACGCACACAAGCCACAATAGAAGGACATGCACAGCACTAAAATACATTACAGATCCAAACATTGAAGTGCCCGAGTCTGCAAAATCGGCCATAGTTTGCACAACAGCCCAAAACCTCCTGCTGGGACAAATAAAACAGCAGGAGAGCTACCACTGGTCTGAAGAGGCTAGAACGCATTCATGGTTACAGTGTGTGTTATCTGTTCTCAGAGACAAAATCCTGTCTGGGCTGCTCTGGGGAATGCACATAAGCATGAATCTATGAGTATGCACCCATTTAAATACATGTTAGAATTCAGTTTAGTTATTTTGCATGTAATAAAGAGTGTCGGAGCAAATATGCATGTTACAGTTTTGCTCTGATGCCGAGTCTGTCTGCTCCTGTGTGTGGAAACGTGACTGAGTTCCCCTGAGAGCTCATTTAAGAGCGCGAGAGAGAGAGAGAGAGAGAGAGAGAGAGAGCTGTCTGACTGAGAGAGAAAAAAAATCAAACAGGAGGAAACTGGGAAACACTGAAGCAGAATTCAGCTTAACCAGGGGGCTCTCCCAGGGATAACCAGGAGATTCCTGGTATATCTGGCTCAGAGAAGACAATGCTCGAAAAAAATGCTCTCGCATCAATGCACAAAGCTGCACAGTGGCAAGCCATGTAACAAACACCATCTCCAATGGTTGTAATTTTATATCTTTATTCTAGTTGAAGAATGCATGATTGTTTTGGGAAGTATAATGTCAAAAACGTACTGTCCTTAATTTAAAATCAAGGTTGCTAAGCTAAACATGAATAGCAGCAATAATGTGTGGCCTTAGCCATGTTTACTATTAATTTACGAAAGTAAATAGAACCCAATGTCGACTAAAGCTGCCATGTTTACAGTGAATTGCCTGCTTCATTACTCAACTGTGCGAACAACCTTCCCCCATCACAAATCAATAACATCTTTAAAGGGATCTCAATGGAGTTTCCACTATTAGATAAGATGACCTTGTCATTGATTGGATTATGGCCCATTTGTACATTAATAGCTCACAGTTCCTTTCTGTAAGGTACTTGTAAAACCTAGGAGTCCAGAGGTGGAAAAGCAAGGCTGATATTATCTGATCCTTACCTTTGATGTCCTTTCCAAAGCCCATGGAGGAGGAGACGTTCTGGCCTTTGCTACTGGACTTTTCCTTCATCACTTCATCGTCGCTGGACACGTCGCCAGGTGCACCGATCTTTTTCTTCTTCCTCTTTTTGTGGCGAGGAGGCAGCTTTTTGGGGAAGGCGAACATGGGGAAGATGACCAGGAGCATGGCTATGGCGCACAAGAGAAAGCCGCTCCACCTGAGAGGAGGAAAACAACAGATGGGTTGTGAAGACAACAGAGAACAGATTGAATATCACACAGGGGACGCACATAAGGGCTCGGGGCAGTCATACAGATGCACATGCATATTTACCAGTTGCCAACAAAGCGAGGGTCACTCTGGTCGATGTTGACTACAGTTTTGGGGTCGACGTAGAAGCCGATGAGGACGCCTCCCAGCAGGTAGCCAGCTGCAGGTCCCAGGGCTCCCATCACATACATGATGGCTAGAAGAGACACAGAAACAATCAGAAACATCAAATACTCTTAACTGCTTTCTTGACTGGAAATACTATAAATAATTAGTAAGTTTTGATGAGCATGAAGCCTAAATTAACTCTCATTATTAAAACAGGAAGACAGCACTTTGTTTCAGAGCTTACAAGTTTTTCCACTTTCTTCATTAATGCTCTTAATGACCCACTGTTACCTGTGGCTGTTTAAATCAGACCTGTGGGAGCTGTTCATTACCCCTGATGCGTCGTCCACTGCATTCAGAACATCTGCACTGAGATCAGTGGGAACTCTCCACCAGCCCTGAGGTCATTTCTCACAGCTTTTGAAGCGTCTGTAACAGCCGACCCGAAAGCTCCAGAGGTCTCGCGTTGACCCGAGGGCACGCCTGTGCACCAGCTAACCTCAGAGCGAGTGGGGGGGAAACATTAACCCTCGGGGGCTCTCAGACCGCCGCTGAGGTGAGCCAATCACACTCCGTCACTTTGCCGCGGGAAGGGAAAAACTCATTAAAGTTAGATAACCTTAGTTGGACAAGTGGAAAAACCTCCTGCGGACATCCAGCAGAGACGCGAGTCCAAGCCATTTACCAGTTGTAATCAGGGGGCAAACTTTCTATAATTACACCTGGAACATTGCTGCTAGCCGTCAAGGTGTGAGAGCATGTGTGTGTGTGTGTGTGTGTGTGTGACTGAGGGGAGGGATTAGCTCTTTATGATGGTTGTGTGTGTGTGTGCATATGCATTAAAATGTTTATCTGAATGACAAAAAATTCTCACCCACTAGCAGACACCTAGCAAAATGCTTCTGTTCCTCTATTTGTGTCCCTCAAATGTCACTTTCATGGATGCCAGCACTAAACCCCATCAGCAGTGTGTGTGTGCACATGTGTCTGTGTTTTGCAGCAGGTGTTCTGCTTGTCCAGACCAACACTCAAAAGTCCGATCTCTCCCTTGAGACCAGAGGAACACCTCTTCTCTGCCAGATTACATAACAAATGCATGCATTCACACACACACACACACACACACACACACACACACACACACACACACACACACACACACACACACAATTCTCCTCCATCAACAAAGTTTGTTTTTGTCAGAGTGGAAGCTGAAAAAAGCCATTTCATCTCAGTCTGTTTCACCAAATGTTTCAGCTGCCCCACCAACATTTGCATACAGCATTCCTACACCCCAAGAGGCTCACATCTTTTACTGCCCTCATATTTTCACTTTGATGGGCACGTCCAGGGAGGAACGGATGTCCAAAAGCACTCAACAAGAAGAACACAAATATGCACGTTCAAGCCTATAGCATGGTTCCAACAATGTCCCAAAGCCCAAATGCTTATCTAGACTTCATTAAATCATGGCTTCCTTAAACAAAACTAACTATTGGGGAAAAGAGAAAGAGAGGAAAATATTGCTTAAAGAACAAAAGGCCCTTCAACAAATCCTCTTATCGGCCTAAAGCAGACACACACACACGCTTACACACATGAACACAAAATGCAAGACAACAATGGTCGATTCCCTTGGCTCCAACGACTCTGGTGATTGGTCTTTTATTTAAGTTTCTGCACACATACAGTATGTGTAGCGCATACATTTTAAAACATATATAAAACATGTATACGTGTGCTGTGTGTGAGCCCGAGGGTCTGGTGGCAGTTTTGTTCCTATAAATCTACATGAGTGGACATGAATCACTTCTCTAAGCACCCAAAGCAGGTGTCCGTCCCTCTTTCACTTCTCCTGCCTCTTTCTCTCTTTCCCCTCTCATATCGTATTTCATCTTTTTAACTCCTTTCACTGTGCCATTTCTCATATCCTGCTGACTGGAGAGTCAATTCATGGCAGCAGTCAAACCGTTACACAATGTAACTGGACAAATTATCACCCAGAGACAATAAACAATTAATTATAGTTGGCAAGGACGGCAAAAGGTCTTATCTTATTATCTCCATCTTGAAATTAAAAACGTCTCACAAAACCTAAGCCAGTGAATCATGCTTTTGTGGTACACAGCAAAATAATTTCCATCTATAAAGCACAGAACATAGTCCGCAATATAAAGGCTGGCTATAACACCGACTAGACCTTGACAACTGAGTTTAAAGATGAGGGCAAGTCTGAACAGCTGGTTCAAATCTTGTGCCTCTTGATTGAGCTTCAGACCAGTCTGACTCTCTTTAAACAGCATTCAAGCCTGAATGTAACTAAATGACTAGTTAAGACGGACATTTTTTCAGTGGAGTGCCACACAAAGCAATGAATCATTCTCATCACCTCACCTTGCAGACTGCTGACCCTTCCTGCGCCCCAAATATAACGCCCCATCATTTAAACACACTCTGGCTTGAGCCAGATACACCAGGTGCATCCAGCCGTTCACCCGTCAGGCAAAGGTTGAGCACCAAGTATGGTCCTTTGGTTGCCCTCCAATCTCCATCCTCCCCTTTCTTGGGGAACCCAGGCAGGGGCTGCCATATTTTATCCCCCTTGGGTGATTGTGTAAGCGCCTGTCTTGCCACTCCATCCATCACGTTAACAGTGTTCTGCCCAACTGGAGGACGAAGGGGGTCATAAACCGTGCCTGACTCGTTGCCCTGCCCGCCTGGCACCGGGCCGGGATATTTAGGGATGAAGGGATTGGAGGGCTGCGGCCGGGCTGAAGGGCGGCCAGGGCAGAGCCACCGGATTGAGGAATATGCTGGCACAGCAGCAGCGCTCCATCACACACAAACACACATGCTGCTGCGACATACGTCAGTGGAGCGCAGGGGGTGCATGCCAATGTAGAATGCATGGCGCGCCACAGGCTCACTTTACTCAATTACGCAATAGACCTTTACCAGCAGCACGTGAAGGACAATGCATTATAGGCTTCATATGACTTTCTACACGTGTGGAGGTAATGGATTAGGAGCTCTCCATTGCTGTTATTGGATTTTCACTCTTATGTTATACAAAGTCAGCATCTACGTGACCACCCAGTCTGACTTTCGATATGTTGTGGTAATTTTGCGCTGACTTTGTTATATGCATTAGACATGCATGGAAAGATACAAATCGAGGATGAAGTCACAGAGCATGCGAGTTAACATATTACAAGCAGAATCCAATATCAGCAACAAGATATTAATGAGGTTTGAGAGAATGTTTATTGCACAGGGCTGGGAAAAAACACAAATACACACATGTGAGGATTGAAATTAACTCATCGAGAAGCACCAAAGCATCAATTACAACTCAGCGGCTTTAACGTCGACCAAGGTCAGTCCCTCCCTGCTTCTTAAATACACACATGGACGCTTACAAGCATGCACATGGACACGTGACAGGGGAGGTGCAAGGGCATTAAGGGTAAGAGTGAAGGAGGGGTAAGATTAGAGAGTTTTATACTGCATCGTTGACCCCAATTTAGTGTTTCAGCTCCAGTGTTTGTGATGGATGGACACGGCGGTGTCAGGCAGAGGAAGAGGAGATTTACTCGACAATAATCTGGAAAGAGAAAGGCAATATAGTGGGATATAGAAAGAAATAAAAACTGATAAACTGGGAGAAAAGTGGCGGGGAGAGAAAGTGGAGACAAAGAAAAAGAGATGAGGTAGGAAGAAACAGAAAAACATCTGAGAAGGGGAGGGGGGTGAGAGTGAGGAGTGATGGAACATAAAGAAACAGAGGGAGAGGAATGGAGAGGAGCCGGGCTGCAGTCTGTGGTGACTGATCCTGCTGTGTAACAGAGTGATAAAGCTTGCTCAGCAACATCCCTCTCACATCTAACCTTCAGGGACCAGCGCTGCTCTGTTGTCTCCACTCTGCCTCCTCCACACTCTGTAAGAGCCCTGCTCCTCCCGACTCTCTGTATTCATGAGCTGCACTGACTCATTCAGAGCTTGTAGGAATGAATGAGGGTGAAACAGAAAGAGAAGAATGGCAGCAAAGAGCAGCAGAGGCGTGAATTAGAAGCATGATTACAAGAAGGTAAAAGCCCAGGTGGATGCCAATGTTTTTGAATTGGTGAAATTATCTTCACTGCAGAGCTGTTGTGTTGTATCTAAAGGTGTTTCTGTTATTTCCCCCACCCTTTGTAGCTATCTAGGGCTGCAACTAATGACTTCTAATTTCCGGTTATTTTGCTGATTACTTTTTTTTTATGTTTCTTTAAAATTTCAGAAAAATAGTGAAATGCTCCAACCAACAGTCCAAAACTCAAAGATATTCAATTTGCAATTATATAAAAACAGAAAAAAAGCTGCATTTAATAAGCATTTTTGTTCAATAAATGACTTGCATGGTTGATCAATACTGAAACAATGTCAGTTGATCAACTGTTTGATTCACTATTTGTTTCAGCTTTAGCCAATATTCATTACAGATAATGAGATTGTACACCTTGACACCAGATTTTATTAAATGTCACACAGGCTCGACTTACAACCGCCAGTTTCCCTTCCCTGAGAAATTACAACTTCTGCAAGAAATGCAAGGAATTCTGGGATATATGGCACCCAACTCCTTCCATAGTTGCCTTGGCTGTGAATGGAATTTCACGCATAACAATAAAATGGCGTCTGCAGTGCCCCCGCCCCATCCCCCCAACCTCTCCTGACCTTCTGTTCTCCTCACCCCCTCACCCTTGAGACACACAGCCAGAGCAGCAGAAGGAAGAGAACGCAGGGCAACCGGACCTGATGAGGAAGCACATTGCACCTAATGAAGCAGCTCCCCGGTGGCCAAACTCATTACCGCAGATTAATGATTTGATTTAATTACGTGGACAAAATAAAAGGACGGGACTTTCACTGCCTTGTCAGAAAGCTGCGGGGGTTAAAAGGTTGAGGCTACAATTCACACAACAGAAGAATCATCAGTGTCAGACTGCCCTTTTATCACATCTGCAACTCCACGAAGCTAGAAGGAGACTGAGCACAATGTGCGTATGCTAGCGTGTTTATGTTTACATGCAGGCCATGTGCAGTAAGTCTCATTCGTTTTGGGATTTGTTTCCCCCTTGTCACTTCCTTGCAATAAAGGCTGCTGAGGTATGAGCCTGGCTCTGTAATCCCTCCCCGCTCTCTGGCTGGAAACTTAGTTTCAATGAATTATGTAGCGCTCCACCTGGCTATTAGCCTACAAAGCTCAGTCAGCCTCCAAACAAGCCTTGGAATGGATGGCAGGCAGCAACACAACGACCTTGGATTTGTATTCAATGCGTTATGCAGGAGCTGTCTAATCTCCAAAGGATGCAATCACATTGTCTTCTCAGCATTACTCAAGAGCCATGTCATGTTGATTTATGTAGCATTATGCATCACACATTACCTATTCACTCTAATAATCGATTTCCGCACCTGCTGTATAACAGAAAAAAAAACCTAAATGAGCTATTCTGCTGTATTTAATAACATCTACTTTATGTGAGATGTCAGCACACGCTTCAGAATTCTGATATGCTGCACTGTACAGTCTAGCTCAGTGCCTAAAGCTCTTTGGGAAGTGTAGCTGCAGGTGACAGCTGTATGACCGATGATCTATGCGGCTGCTGCTGTTAGAAAGAGAGCGAAGAGAGAGGGACAGCGCTTTATGTATCCCTGTGTTATGGGGATCAATTCAGTCATGTGACCTTCGCCAGCCGAGAGACAAGAGGAGGAAAAAGACAATGAAATACGGGAATGACGGCATTGTCATGGCGACTTGCTGACATAGCAGTGTCTTCTTACAAGTCCTAACCTTACAGGTTTACCCAGAGGGCATGCACGGGGACTGTGGCCACACACACACACACACACACACACACCTAAGGGCAGTGGAACAAACTGCATTAGCATGCATGAGTTATCTAGACGATACCCATACACAAGCAGGATGCAACATTGTATATCAAAAGGCATGTTTTCTCTAAATCCATTTGCTGTGGAAAGCTAGTATGTTGATTCTCCAGAAACTAGTATAAGGGCCGATTGTAATTGTGCAAGCGCAGAGCAGAAGGGTCTTGGGCGCACGGACTCTGTGGAGCACAACAGCTCAACAAATTAAGAGACACTTCTTCAGGAAATCATTATGCGGCACGACGTGAACACAAAGCACCATGAATCTGCAGCCAGAGGGAGATGTGTGGGGTTTTTTAACAGCAAAATTAGAAAAAAACAAATAATTAAAAAATAGTTTGTTGAAGCAGTTAATACAATCGCATCTGACACAATCTGAAGCTATTTTAGTCATAATTCTATTGTATTTCACATTGTATAATTATCTTAAAATGTGATACAGCATCACTGTAATGCATTTCAAGAATAAAACATGAAAGACTGAAATGTTTTATAGTTGGAAAGGAGGCTAAACAGGGAGAATACTGACCTGTCTGATGTATGTAGAAGTGTGTGTGGTTATTCTGTAGCAGCCTGGTGCCATTTGCATGTGATTTAATGAAGGTAAACACTGTGGACGGCTGTGCATAATGGCACTGCGCTCTTGCACGGCACAAACCGGAGGCTTCAGATTTATCAACATATCTGTCCTGCTGCCTTCAGATGTCTGCAGGGATTTAATGAACTGAAGGAGAAGCTTTTCATACAGTATATTGAATGAACCTCCCACCGGTTTTACGCCTCTCCTCCCACCTGTGCACCGTGTGCTCTGCACTGGGCACCAAAATACCACACAGACGGGCAAAGCAAATTTCAAGGTCAGGAAAACACCTAATTGGCGGAGCGCTGCTTGCGCTGGTCATTACGTCGCCGCAAAAGTAGAGCCAATAGTGTTACAGCAACTCATTACCATACCATACGTAAGTGCAAATTCTCATTCATAGCCTTGGGAGAGGAGTTGTCTTTGCATGATTGTGCGTGTTCCTGCATGAAGCATCAGGTAAATAATGGAAAAAAGGTCTATATGGGTACTTGTAAGTACTTCCTATAGAATAAGAACAGTCAGAGAGGGAATGAAGTTGAAATCAAGAGAGAGGATGTGAGAGGGCATGTACAGAAAAAGAGGCCGGGGATAGTTAAAGTAGAGTTACGGTAGTAGAGGTGGTGGAAATTAATGAGAATGAAGTGTGACAGAAAAAAAAAACAGTTGCAGCTTTCATCAAGTCAGAGACTAAGTCAACATAAACCCAATTATACTCCCTAATTCTGACCAAGTCAGATATTCAGACAGAGAAAAACACACACACGCACACATAATAGTGGCCTGTTGGAATGAGATGAGTGATTAGATGGGTGGGATAATGGGTAATGTGGAATGATAATCCAGATCCTGTCAGTGCCCCCCGGCCAGCCATTAGCACACAAACTCACATGCAAGTAAATTTGAAAAACCGCACCAGTACATATTGTACAAAAATAGACACAGACTGATGAAAGCCAGACAAAAACTGTGCAGCTGCACAGCTTCAGTATGGTACAAACGGGTCAAGAAGCCATTTTCTGCCACGTGTTAAGCCGGCAGATATTGTCTGTGATAATAACATGCAGATTTAGCTTTGCAGTGGCACGCCAGTTGGTTTAGGGCTACCAGTCTGTTTGGGCACCCAAACAGAGCACAGCCTCAGCAGGCCTATAAATATGCCACCACTGCATGTGTGTGCATACAATTGCCAACAATTGAACTTGACACACTGCAAAAGACCATATCTTTTCTGTCCTGCAGAACCCTGCTTTCCTGGTTTTGGTTAATTCTTTAACACCGCTATACGAGAAAAGAGAAGAAAAAAAAGATCACTAAATGCTTGCGATGATTCAGACATAAATATTTCAAGCATTTATTTCACTATTGGACAATGAGACTGCTTTGAAAGTAGGGAGACGCAACAATTAACGTTTTAATCGTATGCTATACCTGGACTATTCTAACGACAGGGCATTCTTCATTAAAACGAGCATGATGGCCGAAAAGATGAGAATCTAATCTCCTCATACATATATTACATATTCATGTAACATTTAATAGTACTAGCAGTCTACGAAAGTTATACACAGTACTGGCATCCCACAGGCAGAACAGTAGGTGGTAAAAGGCTAAGATAAGTATGAAGTTCAGATCAGGTGTTGTACTACAAAGCTCAGTAAGATGCAGGATGTGGTGAATATCTTAATGGATAAAGTACAGTAAAGAACTTTGATCCTGGTGTGCAGTGAGTACGGGCTGGCACAGACCAAGAGTGAAGACTTTATCAGCCAGACATGACTTCAGCAACATCAAAGCCTTTCTGACTTGGAAATCAGCATTCAGGCCACCCATCAGGCTTTTGTACCGCTTTACCTCCAGGCATTACTGTTATAAGCCCCTTAAGCAAAGACATGACTGGTCACAAGGGGCGCGAAGGACTTTCCCATCCCTTCCCCCTGCTACGGTGTTCTTCTGTACAGCAAACTGTGACCCAGTGACCTTGTCTCTCATCTGGATGCAGGTCATGTGGTGATGTGCTGCATGATTGATGGTGCAGAGGTGAGACACACAATAAGGGCAGGTGAAGATCCAATTCATAAATCTACTGCACATGCTCCACTGGAGTGATTTTTGAAGGAAAAATCGAAATGTAAAAAAAGAAATTGTGTCCTCTTTTGTTATGGTTTACACCAAAGCTCCTCACTGCAGCATTGTAATGCCTAAATCTTTGTCATAGTGCAGGAAAAGCCCACACCATACACTGCAATACATTTTTCATGCAAGCTGCTATACTTTCCATGCAAGGGTTCCCTAAGCTCACTTTGCTAAATCAAATATTTAGAAAATGAGAGAATGGAGGGGTTTTCTCTATTTCTAGCTGCTCCCCAGCTACAGGGGGGAGGCCACGGTACAGTAGTCAGCCAGCCAGCGAGGCGACCTTTCAGCCATGAACATGTGTTTCCTCATTCATTGATATAAGGCAAAACAAAAGCAACTTCAACCTCATCATTAACTGTTATAACCAGACATAATTCAGCCAGTCCACAAAGAAAAAGCTGTTGTAGCAGTGACCTTCATCAGTTTAGTTTCCAGCATGCAAGGCTTTCCTGAGGGACCCGATCCCATATCTCTCGCAATACAACTTGTGCGTGCGTCAGAGGGGTCACGGACCCTACCTCTGACACCAAATGACCATTTTCTGCTGATTCTGATGCTGGCCTAAGGCTTCTGGACCTGCACGGACAGCAAAACACCACAAATCTGCTGCTGCTGATGTCCACCAGAATCCACTCAAGGGGCCGAAGGGCTGGGGGAGTACGGCTGAATGCAAAGAAATGGCGAAGTCGCAAAATCAACTGGGAACACGGTGATGGAAGGAGAACCAAGCCAGCAATGCATATGAGGTCAGTCCTCGGCTGCTCCCTCTTCTGTGCTGCAGTAAAACACATGACTGGGCCCCCAAATCCATCACTGTCAGATGGACAAACGCTCAGTCTGGGACAAAAGATTTAAAGTGTGAGTTTAGAAAATGCTTTTGGAATCAAATTTGATCAAGTAGGGGTTCCTTTTTAAAAACGATTGTGATTTACGCTCAACGAAACAATGTTTTTGTTGGTCACTTATGTGTCCCAAATATATTTTTGTATTCTGATTGATACTGATGGTGATCAACTCCATTTCATTTCATTGCGGCGTGCTTGGACCTAGTTATACTACAAGTCTACACACTTATACTGTATGTTGCATATGTTGTTGACATGGGCATTAGAATAAAAGTTGATTTTTTTTTGACTGAATGCACCTGTCTCTGACTGATGTGGTTGTAAGCTCAACCAAGGCTCATTTAATGTTCTCAGTGAAAGTCTATTGTTAGGCAAACCTGATAAAGCCTGTGGCAAACAGCACTGTACGCAGTTGAACTTGTTATTTTATAAACACGAACTACTGAAGATTGCTGGTATGAGCGAGTGATGATTCACCTTTGATGTTATTGTCATATTAAATTCTGTTTCCACCGGCGCCCACCAAAGGTATTTTTGTGAATGCTGTGCACAAAGCAATTCTACTTTGTTGTCAGTCAAGAGTTTGTTGGAAAGGAGGAGAAAAGTTCTCACCATCTATGCCAGCGTTATAAAGCGTTTATTTATTAGACACTTGGAAATCTATTTCACTCGTTCTTCCTCACAATCTCCCCTTGTGACAAGCCAATCAAACCAACACAGTTCTCTTTAACTGGCTTAGTGATGGGATGTCATTCAAAGGCACAGCCTAAGAGAAATGTGCTAATTCCTTTGTGCCTCCTCCCTTTCATATTCCTTCACCTTCTAATATTTCTCACAAGTCTTTCACACACTGCCACATTCAGTGAATCCTTTTGCTCTCCACTTAGTTGTCTAATCCATCATCTTTTGTGGATTTTCCACTTAATCCATCTTTCATTGTGACTTGAACTCCCATTCCTTTTACATAATTTGAGCAAATACACAATTTTTAGTTTATCCTGGACTAACTGCTTATAATTGATGACTGAAAGGGGCAGTCTCAAGCACTTTCTGGCAATGAAATCCTCTTTAGAGACTGAGGGAAAAACGTTCAGGGCAGTATGTACCTTGCAAATGTACAGAACTTGATGCCCAGGCAGGGCAACAAGCAGGGACAGAAAGTCCACAGTTTAGCTGTTATTTTTTCCCCCCACTTTCGGGCCGAGCTGTTAAGTAAACAAATTGCTATTCTAGGTCAGGATTAGTCATCAAATTTGTGATATTAAGTCAAGGTTAATAAAGGCCTGTCTAGGTGAAAATGGACCATTCTGTCAAACAGTATGAGTTATTGTGGGGAGGAAGACTGGGCATTTACCTCCATCATGTGACATAAACATATGCAGTTATTATGCTTGTACTTGTTTTATTATGAACCTCTAATCGAAACTGTACATCCAGCCATCCTTTCATTCCCTCTTGCCAAAACACACACTAGTGGAGTGCTCCCGAATGTAGCGCCAAACACACCAAGTCTGTTATGCATATGCATAGATAATGTTCCCGCATTTGAGAGGGTGGCAGATGATCTTTCAGCTGATGAGTGGCCATGAATGGGGCATCTGGGCTGGGGGCATAACCACATTATAGTTGTGAGTACGGGGCTTAGGTGTTAGTTTGCCACAAGCTTGCACCTGCAGCTTTTCAGCCTCTCTCATTGACAGACATGGCACAGCAATCTGGTCCACGGTGCTAAAGCACACACACACACACACAC
>NTHP01000091.1:501693-533446 GCA_003416845.1 Oplegnathus fasciatus | reverse complement strand
ATCTTCAGCCGGCGCCAAGAATTTGGCCGATTCATCAGCACGTCCTCCTCCTTCCAACTCCTGCACCAGCTACTCCTCAAGAGGAAAAGTAAACAAGAAAGAATGCTGATTCCAAATGTACAGAGCTCACTTGAAAAACATACTGAAAGTTCATTCACAAAGCACCATTTCTAATTGTCTACATTAGCTCATGCCTTGCCTTCAAGAAAACATAACATATGAGATTAGCCAAGATTATCAAACCATATTCTTTATCATATTCACCACTGCTCTTTATGCCTGCAAGCGAGTTTTGCAATTCTCTGTCCTGTGTGAGCTCCATTTCCGTGGCAACTGTGAGAAAACTGGATGGAAGGATAAAAGGCTAAACAAAAATATAAATAGCTGAGCTTATGTGATCTTAACCATGAATCTGGAATACTTTGATTACTGTTCATGACAATACAATTAATGTGGCAGAACACGCAGCAGATGGAGGGACTTCATAGCACAGCCTTGCTTTCATTCACACTGTTTGGTGTTAATGCAGGTAAGAAAAGAACTAGGTACACTGTTCTGCAGCAGAGGTGCCTCCTACACACTGTGACAGGAGTGTATGAAGCCAGTCTTGACGCTGATGGGTCAGACTTCTCTGCATTCTCGTCACACAGGCACAGATGTTCAAATACCGCCACATGCTTGCAGGAAAACCAAGTGTACGATCTGCCACACAAAACCCCCGCCTCCTGCAAACACTTGTGCTAGCTCCCAACAACCCCCAAAGCCCCAAAACCTCACCCACCCCCAACTGCAGGTGCACATACTCACATATATGCGCACAGACACCCCCTGTGCAAGCACCCTGCCAGCTCTCAACAGCTGCTCTCTTACCATTCACACCCCTAAACAGTCTAACAACAACTAGGCCCCCCAAAATGTAAAACACACAGCTACAGGAACAAAAGCCTGAAAAAGAATTTGCATCAGAGCAGCAGGCTTTGGAAAATTATTATAAAGTACCTGTATCCAGCTATTAAAAGAATCCTACTATGTACTTTTTATACTGTTAGACGGCATTTTTCTCCCAAACATCCCACAACAATGAGAAAACTCAGCTAACATCAGTGGACGAGTCTTGTCAAAACACTGTCTCTCCAATGAGCTGTATCACAGTTACATGTTAGCCTATTAGCCTGCGTTATATAATGCGCAACCAGCTTAACGCTACATTTAGGGGCATAACAGAGCCCGGCAGAGCCGCTAAGACAGACAGATGAATGTGCACAGCGAAACTCGCCCCGGTCTGCACGCCTGTCAGGCTACATTTTTGGTCTTACTGCGCTATTTTTCAGCACATCTGTATGGTCTGTGTGTGTGCAGCAGCGAACCCACAGGGCAAGGTCAGAAAACGTTTAGTGCCATCCATCTCCTTCAGAGTGGGCTCCTGTCCCCTCCAGGAGGTTCAACACAGATGGGTCTGCTATGTGCAGCCAGCACAGTAGAAACAGCTGAAGGTCAGAAGGGGACAAACGTCAATTTAAAAATAAAAAAGTCCATGTAAAAAGGACATCCAGTGTGTAACAATATCAATAAACTAAACAGACGTTATAAAGGAAATGCTTTCATTTTCTCACAATGTTGCTCTACAGAGAAATGTTTGGATGTCCAAATGGAAAACAGTACTTGTTGACATTATCCTCATATTTGTGAACAATAGCACTTTTTCTACAGATACCACAGCTTTTTGTGCTCCACATGTACCTCCACTTATGTAAATGCCATTAACACTTCTCCCTCCAGCAGCCCTCCCTCCCTCCCTCATTCTCCATCTTGGCAGCACAGGGGTCAAGGAGAACAATAGCCAGTCCACTGCTCTGAGGGCATAACACTAGAATGGAGGAAGATTTCTTCTTCATGTCTGTAGAAAAAACAACACTCCTAACAACATCCTAAAGGCTGAATCTAGTTGGAGGGCAGACTGAGCTGAGCAGATAAGATGCACAAGAGGGAGAGAAGGGAACTCAGCTTGACGTGGATGTGCAGGCTGTCTCTGTTCAGTATATGCAACTATTTGATCCAGAGAGAGTTGACGCAGGTCAGATACGTCAAATCCAAAAGTAGCTCAATCAGACTTTCTGTCTTTTTGGACCGGTGCTCGACAGCAACAGTACTCTCTGTGCTGATAGCCATCACAGGACATACTGTACCCCTGGCAACAGATAAACATATGGTAATTATTGACGACAACTCATTTCCTGACTGGACACAACAGGCAAAGGAAGGGCATGTTTCTCTTGACAATGCTGATTAGCTTAATCAGGGAGAATACACAGACAGGCTGCAGGTTTTTGAGTGCTTTCAGCCAGCAGAGATGAAAAGGCAACGGACATCTGAAGTGAAGTGTTATTGGTCATAAAACGCTTTAAAGGGAAGAATCAGACGTGACAGCTCAGGGGAGATCTGAGCAATAGTAAAGCTATCCATGTAGACAGAAAATATAAAGCGAGAGAAAATGCCATATTTGCAAGTACAGATGTCACATTAAGATGCGCCATCAATTAGATGTGAATCAGAATAATTTGTGAATGAGGCACTGTGATTTGTCCAAATTGACAGACGCTGTTCAGGTAATCATGTAACCCCCAAAGACATTCAATAATTGGGATTCATGGCTTCGTGGGTGGGGGTGGAAGTGTCTGCGGTCCTGAGCTTTTTGCAGTTACGATATAACATCTGGCCAAACACATAAACCACTCAGTCACAAAGTTAATCAGCTAGAAAATCTGAAAATTCTTATGTGTAAACGTCCCATTATGTATGAGAAGTAACAATCCCCTACAGTGTTTCTATGCAGGGACAATTAAACCACTTCAAAGCTATTTTGGGGCATTATTTAATTTTGGCCCGAGCCAACAAGAGCCAGGGATCAAGGAGGATTTGGTGGAATAACATGGACTAAAGAGCCAGCAAGAACAAAGAAAAAAATGTCCATTTCTTTCCTGCATAGCTGAATACAAAAGGTTTCTCAGCGATCCTGCTATCACAAAAACCTCTAGTGGCATTTCCCCAGGAACTCTCCCACACTGTCAAAACAACCCGGTCACAACACTGAAAAATGGCCAAACGTCGCTGGCCAATGAGGTTGAGCAATGACTACACTACAGATGCTGTGGTTAAGACCCCCGCCTCTGGAAACAAACGGACTCCCACACTTGCCTGAACTTTCTCTGCCTTATTCGGTCACTCCTACTCTTCCTACGGACTGATTAAGGAGAAGATTGTCTGTGAGGAGTGCAGGTTGTTGCAGAGAAAGACAACAGTGAAAGATTTTGAAGCACAGTCAGAGACATCAGTGGCACAGGACCGGCCTCAGAGGGGTCACCGGTTCACAGGGGAGTTGTAGTGGTAGTAGCAGTCAGAGCTGGCAGCCCTGCAGTCTGCAGCTAAAAAGGTCGCCTGCTGCTGAGTAACCCGGAGGGCCTGTGTGGCCAGCAGGACTGAGTGGAGGGAGAGGGGGGCCGAGATATTTAAAACCTCCTTGAGACTAAGCCAAGGGGACAGTGATGAAACAGGACCAGGCTGCTTTCTATATGCGTGTCAGCCTCTGACGGGGCCAAACGTGTACCCTAACCGATCCTGAAATGTGATCTGTCAGCCTGGTGGGGCAGAGAGCAGCGGGGAGAAGGCAGGTTCTCTAGGGACTTGTGTGTTTGCCTCTGTGTGTGCACAATCTGCATTTGCTTTGGCTGCTAAGCAGAACAGGACACACAATTTAATGAAATTGACTGCGTGAGCACAGAGAGGGCCACGACTGATAATCCTGAGTCACAAAAAATAAAAACACAGTGAGGTCTGACTGTAAACTAACTGTTCATTCCTGTTTTTTCCTCTCTAATCTGGTGAGAGCACACATTACACACACACGCAACACACACCTTCAGGAGGGAGACTGAGAGCAACTGTTCTTTCTAAATTTGTCAGGGGGACAGAGAGCAGAGAACACACCCCTTGTGCTTATGCGAGCATGAGAGTGTGTGTCTGTGCGTATCGGAGAGTGCAGACAAGACCAGTGTTCAAGCTGTCCCTGCGGGTGTTCGAGCCCCTCTCTTCCTAAACTGGGCACCACCTCTTTTCCTCCTCCTCTTTAGTAAATAAACAGTCCTCTACAGTCCCACTGTGTCAAGCTGGGACTACGTCAGATGCCCTTGGTGTTTCATGAGTATCTAACAAAACATTAATAATACACGAGCACCATTAAGACACACCAGTATGTTAGTTTCAGAGTCCTCTGCACTAAAAGCTAGTTAATGCAGAGACTGTCGGCCAGGAGGAATCAATTAACCTTATCCTGCATGTAGAGCGGGTGGCTACATGCATATGTGTATGCAAAGAGGCTGCAAAGTCTAGACGATAAAAAGGTTATAAAAGAACAACAGTGCATAAACACAGGGTTATAATAACAGTTGTGATGCCTCATTGTCTTGGAGGCTGTCCTGGCCGACCTCAGCAGGCATTTGGCTGACATGGGAGGGCTGACAGCTGATCTGGTCCTTCCAGGCTATAAAAGCCGCCCCATGTACTCACTCTGTCTCTAACTTTAGCTTTAATAAATTATGTTTGTTTTAAGTACATTTCTTGCGTGGACTCAAGCTGCAAGCTGAGTTTATACACCTCCTCTGGAAGGTAATGTGGACACTCAGACAGCAATCTAATCAGAGCTGACCTCTCCATTCGTCCCACATCAATAACAGCTTCTCAGCATCATTAGCTTGTAAATCACAGAGGCCGTAAATGGGAAAAAAAATGCCCCCTCTCATAACCAGAGGTCACAGCCACTGTCCAAAGCCTCTAATGGATCAACAATTCAATGAGGAGGATATAGATTATTGATCATTTAGATCTGTGGGTCATTGCGTTGCCAAATCAGATGGAGATGGTGACAGATTGTTAGAGATCGGAGACGTTCACAAACAGCAGAGACAACCAAATGAGAACAAAAGCCGGGCAGCAATTCAAATAAGTTTGCTTCCAGTTGAGCCTTTACTACGAATTGTTACTCAACTGAAGAACAGACACCTCATCTAATGCAACGAGCAACCTTCACACGAGATGGAGTGGCTTCTCAGAGGAGGGCACAGACAAACGTTCACCATAGTAACGGCAGGAATGGTATGTTGTAAATCTGTCAGAGCAGAAAGAGAGAAAAGACTGAGGAAAAGAGGCAGAAATGTGCGCACGGTGGCTACTTCGATGCTCGAGCCACCAGTTCCTGTCTTTATACTCTCTAGAGGAGGACTATAAAACCACAAAATCCTAAAAAGGAGATCTATAAAGTGAAATTATCTCTACCCTAATTTTACCATGATTTTCTAACAAAGTAGAGTAAAAGAGGTAAAGTTCAGATGCTGTGCCCGTTACATTACCATAGTGATGTGGGGCCAGGGCTGGGAAATGGGTTTGACGGGTCAAAGGGAATGCCCTACTATGTATGCATGCATACACAAAGATAACATCCTGACAAAAAGACACATATTCTCTCACACACACACTCTTATTTTCCCTCCAAGGGCACCAGAAGTACCCCTCAGTGTAAACCCTATTGTTCTACAAAAGCGAGCAACTCCTCCCCTCTGAGCCAGTGTAAATTGAGATGGGGTTTACATTAATGGGTTTGGGGAAAAACCACCTCAAGGTATCTCCACAAAAATTAAGTGGGGAAAATATGGAAAAGGCTTTGAGGAGTTCTGCGTGAAAAATTTCAGTAGTATGTCCTTCTTGCAGGGAGAAAGGGGGATGGGTAGAGGTAAAAAAAAAAACATTTCAATGCTAATTCTTGCACTTGCCCAACAGTGTTTTTTTTCTGCGGTTTGAAAAGGTCAAATAAAGAATTCTGATGTCTGAGGGTGGATTCTATTCAAGCCAGCACCACCTGGACTTCTTCACCTGTGGCTGATTCATGCACCAAATACTAAAACATGCCTCAGAGAATGTCACAGATAAAAAAAATGTACTCAAAACTCCTAGATAATAAATCTCAAGCCCAGTTACCATGGTTATCGTGAGTATCTGAAACACAAATCAAGGACATTTTCCCCCACTTATCTGCTCCCTCTGACATGTCAGAACATGTCTCTTGTTTTCCCAAACAATGCTTCGCTGGAACGAAACAGATTATCCCTCTGCGAGTCCTCAAGGTCACCAGGGGGGAGTGCTGCTTTTCATGGATATCTGTACAAGGGGATGTCTTGACTGTGATGACTCAATGAGCCTTACGAGTCCTGATGCATTTGCTCTGGAGTACCTTGCCAAGGTGAGGGCACAGCAAGTCTGTGTTTGAGCTTGTTTTCCCTTGTTTTTTTCTGGCTGGTTCAATAGCTATATGCTGCATTGGCTCCCTGTGACGCAGGGATCTGATCAATACTGGGTCTCGAGGGCAGCGAAGCAGGCAGCGAAAGGACTCGACAGCGAATATGCTCCATAGGCCGTGTAATGTTGTGATCAAGGGCTGGTGTCAGCACTGTGGCTAATGCTGTGCAACCATCTCAGTGTTGTTTTTCGCCCAACAGAGAGCACACTCATACACAGACAAAGAAAGACAGACAGACAGATGAAAATACACCTGCATACAACTCACACGCTAAAGCAATTAGTCAATTAATTGTTAGTTAAGTAAACAATTTGATGATTAATCAAAAATCAATAGATTAACTGAGGAAAATAATCATTAGTGGCAGACCTACACACAGGTCAGTGACCATCTGTGTAAGACACTGCACCAGACTGAGGGGTGCCCCATGTCCCAATAACCCAACTACAGTGCGCAGACAGACAGGAGGATTACTTCTGCGACCATGAGCTCCTTTATGAGCTATGTGCAGTATGTGGTATGTATGTACAGGCAATCACTCTGAGCAAAACCATTAAGGCCAGCAAAGCCTCAGCATACCAGAGAAATTACAGGATACCTGTGCAGAAGTGTGCGAATGACTTGGGAACGAATACAACAGACAATCCGCTAACACCCAAACACATCAGATACTCATTTTTTCTGGCTAAACATGAGAGCATGTTGCTTTACTGCTGCCAGCCTTCTGTGCACAAGCCTGAGGATACAGCAGTATTGTGCACACACAGACACATACACACACACACACACAGACAGTACGGGACCATTAATCATAAGCAACCCAGTTCTGCTTCTCGCCCCACACTCCTCTCATGTGCTTCTGGCCCAAGGTTGACTTTGCAGTCTCTGTATTTACCTCAGTGTGGTGCAGAGGTTGCATGCCGTGGAGATTAAATCAAAAGGACAGAGGGGCTGGGGGGAGGTGAGGGCATTGTTGAACTCAGCGGGTACACATGCATGCACGTACCCTACTGGTAAACGTCAGCAAGGCCAAATGAAGTTAAAAGCCGTCTTCTAAATCTATCAAAATGCAAAAATCTAATCCATTTATAAAGGATATGAAATCAGCTGGGGTACTAATTGCGTTAGAGACCACTAACGCAGTCACACCACAAAGCTGCATAGTTTAAACTGCGGAGCAAGACTAGTGGAACTGCTCAAGTCTAAAAAGAAGCCTGTCTTCTGTGTTTGGACAGTGTAAAACCAACTGTTTTTTTTATGTAACATAACTACGACCCCAGTGCTTACACGTGCCATTAATCTTGCCTCCTGTTCAACTACTAGTACAACCGGATTGTCTTACCCAGGTAGAGAGATGCATTTTCCTTCTTCACATTGTCGTCCAGGTAGGTGGGCCCCAGGGTGTAGATTGGCGTCGACCCCATGCCCACAAGTATCTGGGCGCAGATGAACAGAGTCACATACAGGTTGTGCTCATTGCCCTCCTGGTCACGAGGGCATGATGCCACATCGAGCAGTTCGCGCCCGGTGCTGTTGCCGCTCTGACAGAGGCCTTCGTGGCCCGCTGATGAGTTCATCTCCTGGATCTGGTAGGGTGGTGAGATGAAGTGGGGCAGGGAAAACAATGCTGCCCCTACAGCGATGACCACACCACCCACAGCCAGCCAGCGTGGCCTCTGACCTCTGCCCCCAAAGTAGGAGATGAAGACCACCACCAGCAAGCTGCCGATGTCGAAGCAGCTGACCAGCAGGCCGGACTCAGAGCTGCGCAGACTGTAACGCTTCTCGATGGTGGTGATGACACTGCTCAGGTAGCCCGAAACCATCAGGGACTGAATGAAGGTCAGGTAGCACATGCAGAACAGGAAGCAGCGGGAGTCCCTAAGGATGACCCGCACATACTTCCTGGCTGGGATGCGGATAAGGCGGGTGAGAGAGAAACCAAGTTTTTTACCCCCAGAGCCAGCTGCCCTGTGGCCCTCCACAGGTAAGGAGCTGCTGAGCCCCACCATGCTGGAGGCAGAGGGGGAGAAGTCTGTCCTGGATGAGGGAGACTCCGCCTGACTGGAGTCTGGGGTTTTTGGCTCGAGCTCGCTGCTCTCCTGCACGACCGCACAGGTGCGGGTAGTGTTGACCAGCCGAGGCTCCGCAGCCTTTCGATCCAGCTGACAGGGTCCATTCAGGATGGGTAAGCTTTTGGACTTGAAGCAGTTTTCTGAGTCCATGTACTGGTCCTGGAGCTCGCGGATCTCCAGAGACTCCGACAGGTCACTCCCCGTTTCATCATTGTCCGATGAAGTCATGGTGCAGCTGGAGATGCAGCTTCCGTCGACTCCTGGCTGTGCGGACAAGTCGGTCAGTAACTAGTGCCACATGAGGACACGGTGGAGCTGCTGCAGGGCTGGGTGCTGGAGCAAAGACTGCCCTGTCAGTTGGACTGGGGTGGACTGAGTTATGAGCATGTTTGATTCCACATAGCTATTTACAGCAGCTCTGCTCTGTCACAAGAAGGCTCTCTCAAAGCTCAACATCAGCCAAAATATTCTTACAAGCCACTAGTGACAGAAGACAATCACCTTTAACTTAACAGGTGAATTGTTGACAATAAATAACTTCTATCTTTTTAAAAACATGTAACCAGTAACATAAAGGTGCTGTCTTTACAGTGTTCCCCTAATTTAGGATCCCACGTTGATATTGATTTTATGGCTCTTTGTTAGATAGCAACCTTGATTCATAAGGTTGTTTTTGTTTCCTTTGTCCCATAGCTGTGCAGCATCCTAGAAAAAAAAGATAAAAACAGGGAATGAAAACATGAACAAATATCAAAAATGGTTGCTACTTCCAAAGTGGACACATTTATGTAGCTACAATATCTAACCCTTTATGTTAATGTGTCCACCCTGGATAAAACTGGCCACTTCTTCTCGCTAAATTGCTACACACAAGAAAATATCCCAACAAAAACAAAAATATCCTACACGAAAAACCAGTCGCAGAGGTGTCAAACTGTCGCAGCGGGCAAAGGCTAAATTACATCCAGCTCCCCTTTGTCAAAACGAGAAATATACCTAGAGAACAAAAGACCACGCTGTCCACAAACGTCTCAGTCATGACTTTGGAAAGAAATTTAAAAAAAACCCGATTCAACACGAGATATTTCTGAAATTAAGCAACAACAAGTCTCGGCTTCGACTAAAAGGGCGACAAATATTATTTGACATAACTTCTAGGAAAGGCTCGAGGTACAGACGGCTGTAATACTCACACAGGACAGAGGGAGGTAGCCTGTTGTTCTCTACGGAGCGGCCACTCAGTGAATGAAAGCTGCTTGATGCGGATGGCTGCTGCTGCTGCTGGTGGGCAAATGTTGCCTTCAAGGACTGTCTGAAATGGTACAATTCGGGGTTCGGAGCACCAATAAAGTGGGGGAAAAAACGCTGAATGTGTCTAGTTTTGAACACGTCAGTTGCTAAGATTAGAAAAAAGATTGAAACATATATATAAATGATGACTACACCAAAGAATATGGTATTCTTCAGTGATATTGCCGATAAAGACTTACCAATACTCTTTTTACGTCTATAACTTAAAGTAGCTCTGTGCTATTTGGGCTCTAAACTGTGAATACAATCAACAAGAAACACGTCTTGTCTTCTTTGTTGGCATTTTTCGCCAGACACGCAAATATACGACAAAAATTGTTTACAACTTTCATGCTGCCATGTAAAGCCCAACGAGAAGAAGTTGACTTAAACGCAGCAAATCGTGGGGGTGAATTGTTTTTCACATCAGCCACATTGGGACTTGTAGTTTCTTTCGTGAGTCTAACGTGCGTGCAGCTCACTATCTGACTACATGTAAAGCTGAGGTGAGTAACAGCGACTCCCTCAGACATAATGAACACCAGATATTTGTGAATACAAATGCATTCATATTTTCATTCAGTTAATTTCGATTACACCGACTCTAGGACTTCATATACCAGCATGCTTGTCGGCCCATATGGTGGCTTGTTTAGTACACTACGTCATCTGGACAGCTGGGACCCTTGCTGACCCAGCAGTGATTGACTGGTCACAGGCTCATATAGACAATGGGCTCTGTGCCTGGCAGTCTCTCTGACGCAATAAATTTTAAACAAAAAAGGTCCAGTGGAGCCAGTTTACTTTTTCAGAGAGTATAACCACTCAGTCATTGATGAAAAGTACTTCATACATTACAATGAAGACTGCCCTGAAGGGTAAACCCAACAGAAAAATACTCTCTACCTTGGAGGAATATAGTTTATATATATAGACATATATTATATAGATATAGTTTATAAGATATCATCACAGTAATGTAAATTATATGACTTGTCTTTTGAGGAGGACACATATAGATGTAAATGTCTTATGATCAACTCTTCTTTCTGATGGCCATTGCAACACAATTATAATACCTTAATTATAAGGTAAAAAGAATAATATTGTAACATATAAATAAAGGTATTGATTCTGTTGTAAGTCTGAGTAATGATTAATATTTGACATGATGTTTTATTTTTGAAAGGGAACATTTCACTGAATGGAGACTAAATAGAAAACATCTGTGCTGACAGAGAATAAGACGTACCTTTTTGGTAGAGAGAGAGTTGACTCCCAGTGCCTGTCAATGGGATGGATGACTTTCCCCAAGGTCATTAATTCATTTCCTGGACTAGGTAGGCTGGGTGATCAATCCCACTCCTCCTCCTCCTCCGCTCCTCATTCTGATGCTCTGTGGTTCCTCCTTGGAGGAATCTTGTGTGAACGAAGCCTGAATGCCAAATATCTGCTTCGCAACCCAAAATTGGTATGTGTGGAAGCAAATGTCTAATATTTTTGTGATGTCTCCTCCTAACATTAAAAACAACCTGAAGTGACGCACAAGCTCATCTTTTTTTCCCCCCACCACAGTGTGCAGGCTCATGCCGTAGCACCTCTGCTTGCATAGCTACGGTAAAATCTATTATAGAGGCCAAACTTTTGCTTTACATTTGATCATTTGGTTACCAATTTAATATATGTTTGTGAAACTAATATGTGATTTGCTTATATATTGCCTATGCATGTAATCTTTACCTACAGTATATACTGCCAATACACCATATATGTTGCATTTGCTATTGAATAACCCTATTGAAGCTTTTTTCTTTATTTTCTTTCTTTTGTAGAGCAGCTCTGCAAACCACAATGATCGAGATTATTTGATCTTAACCAAAGCCAGTGGTTGCCAACATTGAGATGAGAGAAAAGTCAGAAAAATAAAATTATATAGCAGAAATATGTCTTTTTTCCGGGTCCAGGTCCGACCCTGAGGTGGGGAACCACTGATACAAGTTATCAAGGTTAAGAGTAACAATTAGACCTCACCAATTTTCAACGGGTCTGTCTCATTTTTGTACAATCCTATGCTGTCAGAATTATTTGAATGCTGCTATAATCTTGTAAAAATTGTACACATACTGGCTTTAACATCATGAGATCCAAATAAAGACAGGCATTCGGACAGGCACCTTATTTATTAGCTGACAACAGATACTTCAGTGAGTTATGTTGTGTTGAAGTACAGATTTACAGTACTTACAGACTTAATGCATAATGATATTTCATGAATTTTTGCAGGGAAGGCACAAGGTCAGAGTGCAGGGTCACCAAATGAAAAGCAGAGTTGATGGAGAATCATTGACTTCCTCAAGGACACTATAGCAGGGCAGATACTCTGTTTTTTCAATGTCCACTGCAGATTTTTTGCCAGACAAATTGATTTAGAGAAGACTGGGAAGTTACACTGTTCACTCAGGGACATTTAGTTAGCCTGTGACCTTTCTTAAAACAGAGGGAAAGTTAGACTGGAGACTTCACAGATGACAGCAGCAGCCTTTTCCAAAGGTTAATATGTTCATGTCTTCTCAGAAATAGTTTTAATGGGGTACAGTGCAGCTTTAGGAGAATTTGGCTTGAATTCCCCGCAAGCAGCAGAAGAACAAAACGTGTCTGTTTTTGGTGCAGAAAAAACAAACAGAAAACTTCCCATGTGAACGAGTGAACCAGCACAATAGAGACTGAACAAGCATGCCTGCATTTTTAAAAAGGGGGGTCGCCACAAAGCTTTCCTTCATATCTAAATGTTTCCCACAACCACTGCCAGCAGTTATTGCATTTCTCATTTACCCAGCAATAAAATACACATATGCCTCTTATTAGAACAACCGTAAAAACAGTTTATTGCTCACAGGGGGTCAGAAATCAAACCTATTTAAAATATCAATATTTGTGGGCAATATTCAGAGCAGTGTTACGCAGAAATGGATCATTCTCTGTAGAGGGTGATAACTAAGCTATAAACTCAAATAAATGTCAAAATAGACTGTCTCGGATGTTACCCTGTAAGTTATGTATTTATAATACGATGGAGCAATGTACTGATTTCAAAACTGAGCGCTGCTTCCACAAAGGAGAGAAATACAACACCACCCTCTAGTGCACAATCTAGTTCAGTGAGGCCAGGAGCTGCAGAGGGCTCGTGTTTCTCAACATGACCAGTAGATGGTGCTTAGTTCTCAAGATTGTTAGCATCAAACAGAGGGCTGGGCTGCTTGCTGGGATACATCACATGCAGGTTGGTTGGTAAAATGACATTAGTTGAAAATTAATTGAAAACAAAAAAAGAATTACAATAACAATTTTTCTGATTACACCAAGACTGCACCTAAGGCTTTAAATTAAATTATTCCAAGTACAGACAAATTGTATTTATTAATGTAAATTGTTTTATTTTACTTTTTAATTTATCTAATTATTTTTGAAAGTGGCAATTTTACACATGACGACCCATAAAAACTGTTGTATAATGTCCTCTGTGGCTCTGGAGTGAGCTGTCTTAGAAACTAACCCTAATGATCTCATCAGGTTACGTCAGATTGGGCTTGAGACTTCAGTTTTTTTACAGAAACCTGCGTTACAAACTGGGGGAAAGCAGTTGGAATGATGTGAGTTTACCAATCCAACAAAAGATGGTATCGAGCTGCATTATGGAAATTGAAGGAATGGGGGGGGGGGTTGGGAGCTTGTATCACACTAGGGACTAAATGTTAGGGTATCTCTGCCTCTGCTGCATCAATTTTGACCAATTTTATGAAAGTGCAATAATAAATCGCTGTAGTGCCCTTTTAAAATAACTAAAAGAAAGCTTGTCAACTGTTTTGGTTAAGTATTTTCTTTCATTTAATGAATATAGAAAAGCTAAGTTATCTAAGTTAAAGTGGCTATATACAAAACATGGAACTGTCTAAAGACGTATATTTCACTCTAACATTATATATTATTTACAGCCAATAATGTTCAGTATGTTTTTGATTTTGGCATTTCATTTTTCTTCTTTTGTCGTCCTGTTCCAGCTGTACACATTAGATCCGGTCTTTACAATGTCTGCTCAAAGTGCTTGTTACAAAGATATTGTGCCAGTGAGATCTCCTGCCAGTGCATGAGGGATGACATCATCATCATCATCATCATCACCACCATCTGCAGCCCTGACCGACACTTCTCATGGCCTTGGGCCGGCCTCCCCCCTGCCCCATCCCACACTCTTCCTGTTAACCATCCCAACTTTATTGACATTACAGGAATCACTAATGAAACACCGTCTGTTTCTCAGCTCGCTGTGTCTGCCTGCGGAGCTATTAAAGGGAATCACACACAAACTTACACAGACACGTGTGTTCATAAATATACTGTACATTCCCATCCCCCACGGTTCACGTCTACACACAGCAGCCTTTTCCTGTATGTAGCCTTGGCTATTGTATCCACCAAGTAATGTACGGGAAAATGCAGTAATGACTGACATTGAGGTGTGTGCATCTGTAACTGGAAGTCAGAGCTGCTGCTAGGAAGTCCAAGACTCCTGAGAAAATGCGATACCTGCCTCAAAACGCATAATTAATCCTAAATATTTAGTGGGCTCTTCATCTTATAGCCTCTTGACTCGCTGCTGTTTTTGAGTCCTGAAAAGAGGTGAAGGAAACAATCCAATCGTCTCCGACTGTTGCACGGCTTCATCAGCTAATGGCTTTACAGCAGCACTCAAAGATATAGGAGGACTCTATGCTTGAACTATAACCTCTGTGGTACTGTTTTACCACAGTCTGTTTACCGGAAAAGCATCCTTTTAAATTAGCCGTCCTCTCTGTGCTGCTTTCTAAGGTCAACATTCCTGTGTTGTGGACAGACTCACTGCTCTGTAGTCACGACTACTCCCCAAATTAGGTTACCCATTCAGAAGGTCTTACAACTGGAAACTCTGCAGCCCCGAGAGCGACTGATGCATATGAATAAGGCACGCAGATCAGGACAGAAGGGTGGTGTAGTAATTGTGTTAAAAAGTGCAAGGGCCCCAAAATAAAGACCCCCAGTATAAGCCTGTGGAGGCCCCCTTACTGTGCAGAGCAATCCCAGCAGATTGGGCCCCATGCTTATGCAAAAGTCCTCACCCCCTCCACTCTTGACCCATCACCCTCAACCCTACCATCACCTCCGAAAGCCTGACTGGTAGGCCAGGTCACCCAATGAGTGGACTTATACCCAGATCCCTCCATGACAAAGGCTGGCTGAATGCCCCTTTCCTAATAAATCATGAGGACATTAACAAATATGTTCCTCGCTAAGAAAAGCACAACAGCTCCCTTCCCTGTAGGGATCTTTAACGCTGATAACACACGACTTCGATTAGCAAAGATCTCCCCTGCTGAGGGGAGCGCTGGAAAACATTTGACTGACTCTGGATTACTGCAGTGCTATTTTTTCATACCAAGAAAACCTTAAATAATCATTAAAATGACATTGAAAGTTAAAATACAGCAAACTGAAATTACTGTGTAACGTAATCAAAAGTGATGTACTTCTTCTTGTGGGAAAATTACTGATTTAATTTCAGTTTCTAGTAGAATATTAGCACACATCTGCCATCTTACTTTAATTCAATACATATAATTAAACTAAAAGTAAATGAATGTGAGTTGAGATGTGATATTTCACAGAAGTCTTTTTATTGTCAATGACATTATTAAGCTGGTTTGCTATCAATTTTGCACTAAAAACAGTAATGGTAGCTCATCTTACAGTCATCAATAATCAAAGCTATACTTCTCATGCATCCAATCACCATTTCGACACGTTACATTTTCTTCCTTATTTTGATCTTGAATGCATCAGAAGAAAGTGTCAGCCATTTCTTTTAATTTGAATCAAATGCAAGTAAATAAGCTCATCACATGCTGTTTAAGAGACAGCACCTGATGGGTGAATGTGTGGGACTGGGCTGCTGGTATGAGTTGGGAAAAAGCAGTTTAGCTGCATACTCAACCTGTCTGTCCTTCCAGAAGAGACCCCGAGTTTACTGTAAACAGGGGGGCTGTTTCAAGCCCTCCTCAATTCCCCTAACACATATGGAAATGGGCCATACCTTTAGGGCTTTGTCCTCCTCCAAGAGCATCCACACAGCCCTCACAATGTTAAAGGAGGGACTAGCAAACATTTCATATTCATGGGGCACAATTACCTCCATATGAATGGAATAATTGCTCTTTAGAGGCTTAAGCTACCAACTGAAGTATGTGTGCGTTTTTCAGGCCCTCAGGCTGAGGTGATCAGCCACCTAAGCAGAGGGTGTGCTCTATCATCGGCTGGAGGGAAGGAACGGTTGGCTGCCGCATCGGCCTCTGTGCGTAAGAACGTCACATAGGTATGATGTACAGCATGTGCATGTATGTGTGTCAAAGTTTGCTGTGTCTGTGCATGCAGAAAGCCAGACTGTTTATCTGATCGCTTCGCAGCTGAAGAGAAATGCTTAACTTTAAACTGATCATTTCTTTTGTTTGTTTTTGTTTTGAAAAGGAAGCACGATTGCCACAGATAGCAGTGAAGAATTAAATTTCCCTCACTGACTGACAATTACGCAGCAACAAACACTTTTAGGATACAGAACTTTGAAAGGAAAAGGACTCATCTGTCTGCTGAAACGTTTCGCGAAGGAACATATGTTTGTGATACCCTGCTGAATGAGATATTTCAAATATAATGGCATCACATCATGACAACTGTATCCCACATGTAAACCAAAATGTAGTTTTTGGGACAGCTGTTGATACCTCTTTTCCTCTGAACAGGGTGGGTCCTGCTTGGATGAACCTAATGGGAAATCCCTTTCCTATTGTCGTCATACCACCCTGACACACATCAGGTCCTCAGAAGCCAGAGGTACTTGAGCGTGTGCCTTGTTAAACCCTGAAGAGGATCCTTCTGCCCAGCTCATCCCACTAATTACCTCCTAGCCATACTGTAAATGGGCCACTCCTGATAATCAGCCTAAGCTGGGAGGAAGGCTGGATAGAGGTGCAGACAGAGGGAGACACGGGTGGATAGGGGATGAAAGGAATGGGGGTGTTTCAATGGGACTGATTAGCTGGCCTTAGTTTGACAACTTGTAAAGTTTTGATGACATCATTCCTGATGGATATGGTGGCTTAAGATCAATCCCCAATTTAGCAGCTGATCAATTTCTTTTTCTTAAAGTGTGTTTCTGCTCACAGAGTTGGGAAACTTGGTATGCTGTGGTAGCAGTGCAACAACCACTACAGCTTGCCTGTTTTTGTACTGTCAGCCCTCTCCAACAAGACATGGTTTAAACTTCAGAGAATCGTTCACTAATAATATAAAATAGAAACAGGTTAGGGAGTTTTGACAGTAGTTGAGAGTGTGTGGCCCTGGAGGTTTGCAGAATCATAACATTTGTGGGTTTATGTGAGTGACATTTAAAACATCCGAAGAGACATGAAGTACAAACAGGCTTTTCCGTTAATGTGGTGTATGGTTTTTTATGTTTTTTGTGGTATGAGGGATTTGTTTTTGATTTCTTCTTTGGTAAACTTTCTTGTTTAAGTATTTTACGATACAGCCATGCATTTTAATTAATAATACAACTGTCATGAGTTTTTGGGATACCTGGATAGACCTTTTTTTAAAGGATAAATCCGGTGATATTTTATATTTTGTTATTGTCAAAAAGCCCCATGAAAAGACCAAAACCTACAATAAATTGATCCTACTAACAAGTGTTGTCTATTTAGCTAAAGCCTGACATAGCGTATTTCTTTGTGCCATACAGCTCCATTGTTGTCCCAAAACTATTGAAAACACATAAATGAGTCCCACTGTTGCACTGGGTGACCAGTAGAGTAGAGTCAAACCCACATACGTCGTCCACGTGCCGTAAATACTCACTCGTGCACCAAATCCGCAGCTGAAAATAGTCCCCAACAAAAACACAATTTACTTCTCTTTGAGTAACGCCTGTTAATAACTACCATTAAAATTAAAAATTAAAAATGAAACAATATATATGTGATCTATTTTTAAAGATGCACTTCTTCAGTAGGAACAAATGGGCTTAGGCCCGAGAGTCACAGGATAGGGAAGTCTTTGAATATTGAGAAGCGGACTAACACATTATTGGTTTTGGTCTTTTCATAGATTTGTTTGGAGCATAGCAAAAGTATAGAATATCACCAGCCTTATCCTTTCTGAAGGCTTTTTTCCACTGGGCACAAAAACTGCAGGTCTCCCTTGTTCTTCATCCCTCTTCTGGATCATCTTGATGACCCCACACACACACCCTCCTCTTACAGTAGCTAGGTTCTTTAGACACAGCTGCTAATAGAGCAATGCCTTCTGCCCCCGATCCACACGTCAGTACACACACACACACATACACGCACAATGCAGCGGTGTTTGCACTGTAATTACTGCAACACTGTCTTTGTCTGGACCATAATCCGAGGGATCCATTGTTGGTCATACGTGCCTGTTCCTTCATTATTATCAACGCTCACCCTCCTCCTCGTCCCTCAAACCACCCCCAAACCCCTCCAAAAGGCTGTCTCTCTTTCACCCCCTCCGCCCCCACACACAAGAGAAGTGTGCTGCACCACAAAGGGACTAAAAAGAGGCGCAATTAGCCCTGTGACAGTAAGCCCCGGCGTGGGCCAGGAAGCATGCCGCACAATGGGGAAAACTTTTATACGACACTTTAACGCAAACACTGGAGTGTGCTGCCTCGTGCCTCGGTGCTTAGGGCCTGGCCACTCTCATCGCAGGCCTTTGTGACCGAGAAACAAGCGGTCATTCATTTCATTTATTGGTTACCCATTAATTGGGGAGGCACAGTGTTGCCATTGAGGCAATGAGGGAGAAGGTGTTACACAGGCTGGATGAAAAAAAAAGAAATCATCAGTGGGCTGAGCCTTTAATTGAATCCCATGCCAGTCATTCAGAGATTGCTCTGTCAATGATTATATGGGGATCAATACAGTGAGGGCAATTGTTATCTGAGATGGGGTAGTGTAGAGCACACACAGCTCTGCCAGTGCATCTAGTGGAGTAAGAAATTTGGTTTGCAAGCTAAAGCCCCTCTTGCAAAACCCCTTACACAATCTTACAACACAGAATCACACACACATCTCATCCTGCCCTTGTTTGTGCTGCTAAACTGTGACGGAGCACTTCAACAGGTTTCCACTGCTGCTCCGCATCTGCACTGCAGGACCCACATTAATGATCGGCAGACTTAAATAAACCCTCTGTGGTTGTTCTCTATCGATCAGGTGATCTGGCTATCAGATAAGCTAACAGATCTATGAGGGACTCGTGCTGTAATTGAGTTGCTCTGTGGGAGTGTGTGTGGGCCTGTGTTCCTGTTCGAGCACATGTGTTTACAGGCACATCGCATATGCCCAAGGTATGTTCCTGGAGGATTATCAGCACACTTTCGTCACATAGTGTTGCTTTTTGTGTGTGTGTGTGTGTTTCACACCGTCGACCCAACTGGGAGATGTGCTCCCTGTGCTAATTATGAGTTGTAAAGCAGGTTGTGATTGCGGTTGTTGGTTTGAGTCCCAGAGGGGGATCAGTATTCGGTCTGTCCACTGCGCTGTGTGATTAAAGAGACCGGGGAGAGGAGGAGGGTAAAGTTTAGGTTGAGATGTTGGAGCAATTAATGCAAAGACCAAGATATCAGGAGAAAAGTCCTCTCATATACATCTGTTTTGGTCATTTTGTTGTATTTGATTGGACTACATGCATCTTGAAAATCATCAAATGTGATGTGTGTTACTCAGATGTCAAGCATATTACTGAAAAAAGTAATCTGATTTCTACAATGAACTATGAAAAAGATGAAAAATAATTTGCTGAGTTAAACAAAACTGAACCCCTTTTGGGACAATACTTGGGAACACTGAAGAAACTATACAAAACGCCACTTGACTCAAATTTTGCAAAGGAGGAAAGGAAATGTATTCAATGGAAAAACTGACCAAACTTTTGAGAGTTAAACAAGAAATCTTTGACAAAATTTTGGAAAACTGGGCCATTTATACGAAATAAGATGCTGAACAAGTAACCTAATTGTTTAAGTACGGAATAAGAGTACCCCATGACAACTATTTGTTCCATTTGATGTTGTTTTCACTGTCACATGCAACTTGTATTGAATTTGAAAAGCCAATAAAATCAAAAAGAAAGAAAAGCAAAGGAAGAAAAGGTCAAATAAAAGTATTTTACTGATACATGAAAGCTAATCATGAAGCGGTTTCGGGTCACAGTTTTGAGTAAACAAACTGATACGAACACCACTAATGTGTATATACACTTCAGAGGGGATACTAATTAAGTTACACAATTACACAAGTAGTAATAGTGCCATGAACTGTTTTTGTATGTGTGTGTCGGGGTATGTGCATGTGTGTATTCCCACTCGTGTGTGTGTGTTTGCATGCATGGCACTTCCATGCCTCTGTGACCACTCGTGACGCTAATGTTACCTGTCAGTTCCCTCACCACAGCAGCCATGCCGGCGACATACACCGACTAACTAACACACACACACACACACACGCCACAATCATCCAGCAGGAGATGTGTTACATGGACAACAACAGTCACAATTAATGGACACTCAGTCTGGGAGCTGCCTTCATTAGATGTGTATTTTTTTCCGTGCAAGTTGAAGGGACAGTCTAATGGTCAGGTTTAAGGCTAATAGGGCACAGGGGGATAGAAGCACCTGAGTGAGGCCCGCTGCTTGTATATTACAGACACAGACTAACATATTAACACGCGGACTGCAGCACGGATGACTGACAAAAGAGAATAAAGAGGCATTATAGTGACTGTTATATTGAATCACAAGAGTTTTGCTCTGACCATAAAGGATATTCACCCATTTGGATGATGGAAACATTCTCAGTGCCTGAAAACCTCAGCAAATACAACCAAAATAGGAAAATACTGTACATCTTTCTGTAATTTGAGTGATCTGGCCCTTTAAATTCTGATAAGGAGAACAGGGCCGACATGGAGAAATCAAAAACCGAGGAAAAATATGAGGCTCCAGCAGTCCGACTTAGCAAAATCAAATAGGTATCTTCCAAAGTGTTTCCTTGTTGAGCTGCGATGGAGGGATAGTAAAAAGGGATATTTGTGCTAAAAAGACGGTAACTCACAGACTTGATTTGGCTAATTTAGACTGCTTCAGCCTCATATTAGCATTAGCTGTGACTGTGGATTTTGTCCGCCATCATTTACATTGGAATCACACTAAGAAGGGATCTCTTCATGGCCAGTATGGACAGGAGGAACAATTACAGCGCATAAAAACAGTTTAAATGTACATTACGGTGTGTGAGTGTTCTTAAGACAGACTTGAAAAAATTTGAGCCCGTCCTTTAAAACACCGTCCAAAGCAGGATGCCTATCGCAATTTCCTGACCGCGACCTTACACAGCAGCTCCAGTTTGCATAACTCACACACAGTTACCTCTGTGGCAACAGCGGGGATCCACATCTCAGCCTCTAAATCAGGGCCTGCAGCCCATTAGAGTTTTCCTCGCCTGCCTCCTCCTCTGCTCCAGACAGGACTGATGCCTTTTGTTTGCGGAGGAGCATCATTGCTCACAGCTGCTGCTGTAAATCTGGCCAGCCTCGTCCATCCGCCAAGGAAGCCAAATGAGCTCATCCTTTCGGCCTCACGTGGCACCTCTGTTGCAGTGGTGAAATATCGAGGATGATGATGATGATGATGGCGATTATTGGTGATTTCCTCAGCTGTGTGTGTCATTAAGGGGAGGAGGGGATTGTTGTTCTTTGTCTTGTTTATGTGTGGAGGGTCTACTCAAGGCGGGATGAATTGTCTGTCCTCGGGTCACTGTTTGGATCACCTGGCTGATTGTATTTCAGCTGTTGATTAACTCAAGCTAGATTAATGTGAGAGCTATATATACGGCAAAAAAGAAAGAGTAATAACTCTTATTGTGTCGTTCCTCAGCCACTGTCTTTATAAATCGCTGCTTTATAAATGGAGCACTGAAGTTCTCTATCTCTCTCCAAGGCGAACCCTATAGACCCCTGCTCTTCTCCTCTCTCCTCGTCTCCATGTTCCCTCTTCCTTTAATTACTGTGTTCATGCTTGACGGGCACTGATGACTTGATTAAGCCTGCCGTGTGCAGTTCCAGTCTCTACCCTGCTGATGAATGAGTCTAAAGCTTATTAACTTACTCATTCTGATCAATAAGGCGCTGGGCTTGAACACTGCAAGGACAGAGAGGAAACTGCTGTGCCGCTGCCCTCCACGCTGGCGGCAGGGATGAAATCAACACACATGATTAGCCTGTGTAACCAATCTGGCTGCTCTGTGGAGAGAGGAGTACAGGTGGATCGATTTTCTGGATTACTTTCAGTTGCAGAGGCTTAAGAGGTTTCTTCCCGCGACTTTCATGAGAAATATCACTGCTTTTGCAAACTTATTCCAATCTTTAGTTCGAAATTGATCATAAGATGTTTCTTTTAAGGCATACAAATCAGGAAACAGACTTAAAAAAAGAGCTGGACATGGAGGGGAGTTGAATGGAAGGTCAAAATGATGACTTCCCTCAATATCCAAAAAAAGATACAGTTTTGGATGTCAATCTGACTCTGAATTCAGCACTTTTTTTATCATTGTGTCCTTCCTGAAAACATATCAGATAATACGTAGAGTTCTCTATTAAGAATGTTGCTTCATATTTTGGAAAAAAAAACAGATTATGGTCTCCTGATCAAAGCCAAGGTAGTTTATGTCATAGAGAAGATCGCGGCAAAACTTAAGTTAAAAACAGAAGCATTCATGAAAAGATGGACATTACCTGCACACAAATTTCAATTTCTGTTCTTTCTAAAGAGTTTTTCTGTTACGTGGTGAGGTAATTCAATTAAAAAAAACTACCAAAAAATTCAGTAATGCTCAAACTATTACTGTTCATATCACCCACAGAGAGTATCCCTAATACATTAGCCAGTCTCCCTTATTCATTTATACTCAGGAGGCCTTCTGACACTGTCCAGGAGGCAGCGGATGAAGAAGGGATACATCTAAAACCCTTTTCCCCTGAGGAGGCCTTTCAGCTCCACCGGGGCCTTTAGAAATGAGAGGCTCATCATTGAAGCTAATTTGACCTCCAATGGAGGCAGTCAGCATGCGTGTAGCCTATACAGCAGCGAGCAGGTATTGTTTGAAGGTGACACCTTACTTGGTAATCCATGGAATAGGAGATTATGACCGTGGAAGGAGCCATGTGTCTGTCTGCACCCTAGAGCCACAGAAAAAAAACATGCTTTCCGCTCTTCACTTTCCGATATTGATCATTTTTTCCATCTTTTATGGTAAGAGGTGCCAGTATTGATGTATTGTGGTCAGTGATACAGACAGCACACTCACACGAGAGAGCTGAAAGGTGTTTGATTCATTTTTCATGTCAAGAAAACAGATGCTTCCTGTTGCAGAGAAGATGCAGATCATACGATACCCCCCCATACGCCCTCATGTCTGAGAACTATCTCTGGTTTTGTTCAGGTCCTTAATGAACAGGACTTTGTAATGTAAGCCTTTAACAGTTAGCAGGCCCGGCTAGGCTAAACAAGACTCGGTGCAGGATAGACTGTACTGACCTTTGTTTCCCCTTTGCTGGCTGCTGTGTTTGGAGCATGTGTGAGAGTGCGAGCAGGAAGGTCTTCTGGGAAGAGCCCTTTAAGATGATGTGCACCATTAATGTGACTGTAGGTCGGCTCCATTTCAGAGGCATTGATCTGCTGCTGGAGCTTACAGAGCGCTGTGGCAGCAGAGCCGAGTCGGAGCCTGAGAGGTAGGAGAGAAGGACCAGAGGTGGATCTAAAAATGATGGAATGAGGGGTGCTAATGCAGGAATACTGTGGGCACTAAAGGTGTCACTGTGTTTAGTGACTCTGACCTGTTGTCTTTGGCAGAAAATTTGAGAAAATTAACCGTTATCACAAATTTAGTTTATGTGGTGTTTTTTAAGGAGCATTTTACGAGCTCTATCATTTCCTGATGTTATCATTATTATTATCCCTGCTGCGAAGGATCCAGGTTAACTGGTGATATTTCACAAGGAAGTGGAGAGTTTGAACATTTACAGTAAATTCCATGGAAAGGTTTTCAGCGCTTTTTTCATGCAAATAATGCTCTCCGGACCAAATTTTTTATACATGTTTTTTAGTAAGTGAAAAAGCTTAATGTAATATCTTGACTGACTTGACTTCCACTAGTGCTGTGTTTCACAGTGAGTGTGTTTAGTCCAGTTAGTGTTTAGTTTTGTTCAGTCCACTTGTCCGACTATAGTATCAGACTATAGTCAGACAAGTGGACTAAACAAAATAAAACAGTGTGAAAACCTTTGATTTGATATTGCACAAAAATATGGATTCATTCAAAAAGCGATAGCCTTATATATTCATTGTTTGCATATGTTTGAGAAATCCCTTGTTGCATTCCAACATGTGTGTCTGGATAAATGCTTTGATACGTAGCAGTTTTGAAAACCTCTCGGTTTCAATGTGTATGCAAAGACTAAGCATGTAATTGAAATAGCTAAAGAGAAGAAGGTTGACATGTAGGGGGAATCCATTTTACAAAATCCATTAAAAAAAGCCAAGGATACGTTTTATACGCAGAGTCTAGACACTCAGCAGGCACCAATAAATCCTGAAGTAAAGAAAATAGTTGCAGAGCTCTGCAGTTTTCCTCTGATGAATGTACATTATCAGAAATATAGACTGACTCTTACCGTATCTTGAGTGTGAGCCATCTTCTGTGACTTCTATTACCTCAGTCAATAAGAACATTGTCAATAAAGTAGTCTGGGATGTGTAGTTTGTATTAAGGGAGGGTTTGTGTCTTTTCCAAGTATCGAATATTTAGTTAAAATAAAACAAACAGGTCTATTTGGTCTATATGATCTAACAGTATTTATGGAGCTGCATTGTTGCATTATTGAAATGGCAAATGTCACAGGGTAACAGATAATGCTCCAATAATGATTGACTACAAAAAGCAGCAGTGATTGCCACCACTAATTAATTGCTCTGGTGTTACCAGATGAATCAATGACCATCAGAAGATTGTCTGTGGCCGAGATGAATCTCATGTGTTGGAGATTGTTAAAAAAGCATAAACAGATCAATGGAGCTCCACTTTATAGGCTTGGATATGGCTTAGATATCCATTCTGCTTGATGTTGGAGTGTGTGTGTGGGGCAGACGGCCCGCCCGGTAACCGGAGCCGTAACATAAGCCCATTTAGCATATGGCATTTTTTACCACGGAGAGGTAAACACAGTGGGGAGGCCAGGAGAATAGTAAAACACACTGCTCAGGCCAGATCTCCCTGTGGACCCACACAGGGTGGACACACACAGAGGACACAATGTCCAGTCCCAATGACAAGCTGAGGTCACTCTGCTGAATACAAGAAGCTATATTCCAGTTTTCTGTGTGTCTTTCCTTTAATCTAGTCTCTTTCTTCTGACTTTAGTCTTGTTTAAAAAAGTAAATAATGCACCTGGTCTTACTTTCTCCACCCTCCATCCTAAAGTTTCTTATCCACAGTCCTTTCTTCCCACCCTACAACCTTTACTCCCCTCACCCTTCGGGTTACGGTGCAACTAAACGTGTCACGACACTAAAGGATGTTGATATCAACTGTCAAACCTTAAACCCTAATGGGGCTTTTTTTAAAGTGACAATCTTAACAGATCAATGCACCCGTCAGGAGTCAGATTACAAAGACCGTCAATGACCACACGTGAAGGAGAGGAGAAAAAAAAGAAGGGGGACAACATGACACTGGAAGCACGCAACAAAGTCAGCCTGCTCTGCCCCAGAAGACACGGAGCTGAAACATACTAACGCAACCACATACCTGCAGCTTGATTTAATAGATGTCTTGGGGTAATTGTGCTGCAGCCATCCTTTGTCTGCTCAGGAAACTCACCAGGGCGAGGCCTCTCCAACAAACTGCTGAAAGGGCGTAAAAAAGACCAGTTGTGGCGGGGTGTTAAGAAGTTAGATGCCGGGAAGCAGCACTAAGGTGGCGCTAGGCTAGAGAGAAGCCATAAAGGCCTGTTAGGGTACATTAGGTGGAGGAGAGGGTCATAAGGCTTCATGAATGTTTCAGCAGGATGGGGGGGCATTTGTCTTCCAGCTCCACTGTCAAAAAGCCATCATGACTCAGTGTTGGGGGTGGGGGAGTGGGGGGTGAGCTGCAGCTCCGGGGCCAAGACACTCTGTTTTCCTGCGGCGGAGCACGCATACACAATCACAGGCATGGACAGACAACGTACCGAGGAACACTCACACGCGGCATGACAAACCAGCAGAAGTCCACAGACTCTTAGCTGTGGTAGTGCACTCAGTGCCCGCCTCATCCTTCACAGCTTTCATCTCCATCACTGTCAACGCGCTCTCTGTTGAATCATTGCCTCTTGTTTCCTCTGACGAGCAGGTTTAAGACCTTTCAGCTTTACGCTCACTGATGTTTGGCACCATCGCAAAGCATCAGGTGCTTAAACAGTCATTCCAGCCCCGAGGTAGCTGCTAAAGCATTCACACCCCGGGGCCGTTCAGCTTCTTCTCCCCTTTGACCCTGCAGACCTTTGGGAGCTGCCTGGGGTCACGGTCAATTGTCCCATGAACAATAGAAGTGTAGCTGTGACAGCAACAGAGACTGTATAACCTGGTTGGTAAACTGTGTTTTGGAAGGAAGGAGTAGACCCTGAAAGAGGAAGATACTGACCCTGACATCAACACTATCATCAAAAGTGTTAGAGCTAGCATCTACATGAGTTGCAGGCCTGTAGCTGGCAGCTGCATACATGACAAGAGTGTTAGTGTGTTTCAGTGTCTGCGTCGGGGCAATGTTACGTTTTGATTTTGGCCTATTTAGAGCCAGTGGCACCAACTTTCAAGAAATCCAAAGAAATTAGGATTTACACTTCTGCATGACAGTATGTAGTGATCCTGGCTCAAGAGAGGCAAGATAAAGGAGTCAAACAATACCTTACGAAACATAGCTGGTGCAAGGCTGGCCCAGATGTTAGGGAATGGCTGGAGGAAGGGGCCTGAGAAGGATTTCAAAGAGCTTGCTTGCAGCAGGTGCCACAAACCAGCTGATGGTGTTCAAGATTACCTGCAAGACACCATAGGTTTCATAGGAAGCAACATTGCACATGTCACACATACGTAAGTAGTATTTAGGAGGCTGTTGGTGGGATGTGAAAAGTTCCATCCCATAATTTCAGACTTAAAAGACACCCCCTGGGCTTAATCCTTTGCAACCTCACACCCTAACTTCTTTCAGCTATGCCGTTGGCTCCCAAAATCTGACTGTAAATTGATAGAGTGGCAGTATTATGGAGATTAGAGAGGGTGAGGTGGGGCAGAGGAGGCGATGAGAGGAGGAGGGAACTAACTAGCTGATAAAGCAGTTGTCCTCCCTTGTCTCTGTGCTGTTAGCTTTGTTAAATGTGACTGACAGCTATTGATGGATAGATAGCTGGCCTGGCCCCCTCCCGTCCATCTCTTCATGTGCACGCGTGTGTGTGCTTCTACATGTTGTGTAGCTGCATGCACATGCTCATACCCGTGCATGTGAGGGCTTGGTTTGCAGGGCTATGGTGCACTGTGTGGCTCGCTCCTGTACTCTCACCGATAGTCCACGGGGAAATCAATCATCAGCTGTCCTGTGTGGCTGGTGACTATGCATTCTACAGGAAAAGGAGATGAAGGGAAGAAGGGAGGTGAGGAAAAGACACGAGTGCTTATTAGCTAATCCACCTCAAGAGGATTGAAATCCTTCACTATCTCTTGCTCTGTCTCTTCCTGTTCAAACCAGTTACAATAGATGTGATAGATATGGCATAAGACTCTCTAATTCTTTCTCTCAAATATATAAAACACACTCCTTCCCCTTCCCCTTCCTCCCTTTCTCCGACAGCAACAGAGAGAAAAGCAAACAGATCTCTATTTGACAGGATGGTGCAGAGTCGATGTCTGCCATACGTCAGTGTTGCCCTCGAGGTGTTCGTCTAAATGGACAGCTTAGTTAGGATTAGTTGGACTAACAGCAAACATCTTTAGAGGCAGGGAGGTCACCTCGTCTGTGCATGGATGCGCATGTGGCAGGAGTACAGAGTCCATATGTTGTAAATCCTTCCCTTAGGGGCAACACATGCAGTCCTTCTTTTACTGGTAGAAAGTACACATTCTTAAGCTTTTTAACATTTATATCCCCCTCTAATCTCTGAAAACCAAAACTCTGGTTTATGAAATATCAATTGCTCCTCAAACTGCCTGTAGAAAACTGTTTGACAAATGTTTAAATGCAAATATTCTTTGGAGATAGAATTTATGCAAGCATGCGCCAGTATGTGTCTTTCCTCTGGCCAATAGTGGCGTAGCAGCATGTGGTCCAACTGTCCTAAAGTATCCGTTTAAGACATCCCAGGGCCTTTCAACACCTCCACCCCACCGAGAGAAACATTCGCTTGAGAATAGACCCTGGCACAACAGGGGCAGCCAAAACCATGATGTAAGTGTCACATGGGAATTACATGGTCACAGTCTATCAGAGCAAGACACATGGAATCTGCATGTGTTTTTGGTGGAAAGGCTGCAATCTCTGGCAATGTATTCAGCTATTTGCACGGATATGAGGAAGCGTGCACACACAAACACATGGACGGAGGGGAGCGAGAGACGTGGGGTGAAACAGAAACAGAAGTGTGTGTGTGGGAGAGGGAGGGAGGCAGGGAGTACTGTAACAGTAGCCCCTCTCCTCTCTACCAAACTGCTAGCTTTATCACTCACAGGAATAACAGTTGGGTACATACAATAGCCTTGCGCATAAAGACACACAAATAGCACACCGAGAACTATTGTAAAGCGCAACGCATGGGGAGAAGAACCCTATAACACTTTCTAACATCCCGAATGACAATGCCAGATGTCAACCTACAAGCAGATTTACTCCTTACAGCACTGTTGCATATGAATCGGGCCTAAAAGAAGAGCCCGGCAGTCCATCAGGGGTTAAATAGTTCAAACAGGAGCAAGGAAATAATGTTTTTTTTAAGTTATTTTGCAAGCACAATAGATAGATAGAGAGATAAATAGATCCCACAGGACTTTAAACTCAGGTATACAGTAGATTTTATGATGGGTTACTTTGGGGGGTTGCATGAGGCAAGTGTGTGTGAGTGTGTGTGTGTGTGTCGGGGGGCGGTAGGCCAAAATATGTTGCCCCATGGGACCACAGTGGAACCTCACACCAGCCCCCACAGAGAAGGATAAGGCCATCTGCCCTCCTCACTCATCAATCCCACCTAGAAGACACACACACACACACACACTGAGTGCTGGGCAGCAATATGGAGAGGCTTTGCAGACAGTGTTTGATCTGCCTTTCATCCAGCCAGCAGCTCGCAGGCCGCTGAGCCTCTCTGTGTGTCTCCTGCTGTACTGTTCACTGTCCCAGTGGAAATCACCAGCCGATAACAACAGCTCCAACCTGAGGCATGAATGGCAGGACACAAGCTGATCAGCCTCATCTCTTGACGGGAGCAGGGGGGGCAACAGCTCAGTGGATCCATTCAAACTTAAATGACTTAACTCAAATGTTTCTTTAAAGGCAGAAGTCACACAGATAACGTGCCGCTGTGATGTGAGTGAGTTCAAACTAAGATTCAGAGTAAAGGCAGGCAATGGAAATGCAGCAAAGCTATAAGTGCTCTCATGCCGCCTAAAACTGCACATAAACGAAATAAAATCTAAAGAAACCAAGGCAAGGCAAGTTTATTTGAATAGCACCTTTCAAACAGAGGCAAGTCAGTGCCTAAATTAGGTGATGAAATTAATTTAAAAACATGATAAATGGGAAAACAATCAGCTATACAATACAACAATATAAAATGAAATAATATCAGAAATAAAATAATAGACCAAAAATATAGTTATGGTGCAGTTAAGTCAATAAAGGAAATAAAAATACAGTATTGGAAGAACAGTGGGTCTTGAATAGGGAGAAAGGGTATCATCACCATGGGGCTCAGCAAACTCTATCCAAAGTATGTGCAATTAATACGTTGCATGGTTTTCAATTAGGCTGATCTTACAAAACTAAATTCACTGCAAAACATGAGAGAAACAGGATGATGAATTACAACCCTGGGTGTGGATTCAATCTCAGGACATGAGTCAGCTGAGCCAGAATGCCCCCAAAACATTGATAAGCACATGTTTCTAGAGGTTATCTAAGCTGATATATTAATGGACAAAGAGGGGACAGGCGTCAGCTTTACTGTAAGATCAAGCCTAATGCACTAAAAAGTGTCTTTATCTTTGAAAAACAAAAAAAAGTACCAAGCTTCAGAATTCTCCTTCATCTTCATCGTCACTGGGTTTTCATGTGGTCTGAGGCAGACTGAGGCACAGATGGACAGAGAGCTGGTGTGGTTATAGTTTATGAGTCCACTCAGCTGAGAGTCTGAGGCCTGTCTGGAACCAGGGGCTAGCCTCAACATCAGACTATACAGCAAACACACACACACACACACACACACACTACACTGACAGCTATTAGGCAATCAATAGAAGCTAATACATCAGAGCATCTGACCACTCAGCCCCACTGGCTTAGCAGACAGAGAGAAAGAGAAGAGAGGAGATCTATCAATCATGCTGTATGAAGAAATGCATTTTACAAGCACGAAGCACACAGGTGGCCACAAATGTAAGAATACCCCTGCAACAGCAATCTCCTCTTGATATCAATAGACATTACTTATTAATCGCAACATCAAATTCAGTTGTGGCTGCATTTATGGGATGACTTGAGTGTTTTGGAGAGAGTTATGGCTGTTTGCTGCAACCTCAGAGGGAATTAACCTCAGCAAACATATGCCATAAAACCCCAGTGCTCCTATCATTAATATCACATTAATATAGAGATTAATCTGATGGATAGCCCTCCAGAGGCCCTGTTAACTTGCCAGGAGGGTTAAGTGTGAAATCAATCCGTATAAACGACCTGGATAAAAATTCTTCCATGCTGGAGCACTGAGTCCTAAATCAGCCAATCAAAGAGGTGCTAGTAAAACCAGTCTTTTAGCACAGCTCGCTAACAATCTCTGTATTTCAGCTCTGGCAGCTCATTCTCCTTTTTTCTCCTTCTGTCTTTCTTTTTGTCTTTATTTCTTGTCCCATCCTTCTCCTCCACCCCTCTGCTCCTGGAGGGCCACAAAGGGGAGTACACTCTCCTTTCACAGCAGGCCCCTCGTGGAGGCTCGGGGGTTGTATACGTGGGAGGCGCAGGTCCAATGAAGGCCAATCTACACTTGTTCAAGCATCCATATTTCGGCCATTTGAAGGGAGAGGGAGGCTGTTAAACATTCAGCGAGGAGGTGACCCCTGACCCTGAAGGCTGCTGTCCATCCGTTACAGAAAATAAACAGAGAGGCTGGGCAGACTGACTTTACTGCTCTTCTCCCTGCAGACAGCCCAGAAAGGTGCACAGAGAAGAACAAAAAGTCTGATATTCACTCTGATCTGTTGGCAAAACAGGAAAATTTCAGATTTAAATCATGTGGGCTGAAAAATCCGTTTTATCTTTAGTTATTTATGAAATGACTCCCTTTCATTTGTTCAATCACTGCCCTCTTTCTTGTCCTCTTTGCTTTATTTCTCTTCTCCCAATGCTTGAATCTGTGTTGTAGCACTCACTTAGCACTGTCGCAGCGTTGTTGTGTCTGACTACATGCCCTCAGTGTGAAGTATGGTGACCCAGAGGTTAGAGGTGACATAACAGAGCACTGACACAAAGGCTGGACACTGTGTCATCTGTCAGACCCCATGCTGCTGCCACCACCAGTACCAATTGGGGCTTTCCTCAAATTAACCCCAACACACACACACACACACACACACACACACACACACACA
>NTHP01000091.1:469106-501618 GCA_003416845.1 Oplegnathus fasciatus | reverse complement strand
TCTATCTATCTATCTATCTATCTATCTATCTATCTATCTATCTATCTATCTGCCTGTCTCAGGACAACACGTGTGGGACAGTTGGTGACAGGGTGAGGGCAGATGTCAGTCATGGCGAGCTCCTTTGTGCGTGGAGCAATAGACCACCTTACTGCTGCACTCTATTGTCATTCATTTGGTCCAGTGGGGTTTGTTCATTTGTACTGTGAGCATGCAGTCTGCCATTCATCACTTGGCTACATATAAACACACTAGACAGCGGACGCACACAAAGGCACTGGACTTGCAGTCAAAAGGCACAGGGATGCAGATGTGCATGCAACTGTCTGCATCCATGGAGCATTATCTGAATTATTTAACAACTTTACGCTGTCTTTTTAAGGGCGCTGATGGACACTTTTGGAGAGAAGACACAACAAAGTAAAAATATGATTATAACTTTTTAAATAATTTATAATTGATTTCATTAAACTGCTGGAATGAATAAAATCTCTGCCCCATTTTTGTTTCCTCTTGCATTTAAATTTCTCTCATTGTTTGCCACATTTTTGACAAAAATCAATAGACCATCTCTCAGAAATACAACTACATGTACAAACACTTTATAAATATTATAGATACCAAAAAAATCATGTAGCCCAAAGGGAAAGTTTGTGTGGTATTAATTCGTTTTTAACCAATTTATTTGTTCTCAATCTGACATTTTAATGGAAGACCTGCTCAATTCGGACATGAACCAAAAACCAAGAATCTTGTTTCCATGCGCTGATTTTTTATTTGTTAATCATGAAAAAAAGCAGACGCTCATAGAGAACAAACGAGGACACTTTCGATTGCTTTTGCAGCCTTACATCATACAGTAAAAAATATTATCATACATTATAAATTAAGAGAGGGTATAACATTGATTTTGTACACAAATAGGCTCAAATCTACAATGATAAAAATAGCTTTGCTTTTCAAGCTTAGTCGATGCAAGAAAACCCAATGTAATAATAATGATAATAATAATAATGATAATAATAATAATAATAATAATAATAATAAAACGTTGTTATTATTATTATGGAATCACATTAGGATCGCAAAACCATTGCAGGGTGAAAGCTTTAAGCCACAAAACAATAGACAACACATTTTAACACATTATAAATAGATTTAGACACATTTCTGCCAACAATTTAAATTATGATGAGTCTATTTAAATAGACTTATTATAGAACAACGGATTTTTTTTTTCTTAAGCAGCATTTACATAAAGAAAAACCACGAGATCCTACCTCATAGGCCTCATTTATTTATCTCTCGTGGCATTACCACAATGTTCCTGTATAGATTTAGTCTTCTTGTGATATTTGTATCGTCTCAGATCCTCTAAAATATTACACGCGGTTAGAATGGCTCTCCTTGTCAGGATTTACTGAGCTCATTCAGACTAGTTCCAGGGCCGATACTCTGGATTTAAAACTGTTAGCCCGGTGTAAGGAAGGTTTTGTCCGGTGTTTTTCTGTGTTTTTGGATTGTCCTTCACTGGAAATACGGAGTCCTCCTGTAATCCACTCCCTGGAGAAGACGAAAGAAGTGTGCTGTCCAAGATTTCTGCAGGGCGAGAGAACAACTCAATAAATAATCAGCTTTCAAGGAGGAAGCAATGCAACATTTTAAATTAAAGACAAAAGAGTCTGCAACCAACTGCATTTTTTAAATGCTTTCATTTATGCACAAATACTGCCATTAAAAGACACGATTCCCACATTTATAGCAATAATACATTTGTTACGGATTTACCTTATTATGGTATAATATTAGTCTAAATTGTATTTAACCTCTATTTCTCTTAATATTCGATTTATTTAATTACTTCCATTATTTTTAATGTTTTTCCCAGATCACATTAGATAAGAAACTTCAAATTCTATGCACAAAATAAAAAGGTAAAAAGAGACTTTGCCTTTAATGCTAAATTCAAGAGGGTTAGGCCTATAACTCCTAGTATTGTGTTAAAAATAATCTCTTACTTTTGTGACTTTTCACGTGGTATTGAAGTTCCTGCTCCTCTTGAAAAGAAGCTCCGCACAGGTCGCAGGGATAGGGCTTGTCCTTGGCGTGGGTCCGCCGGACGTGGCTGTCGTGGGCGGCGTGGGAGGCGAAGGCCTTCCCGCAGTGCTTGCACTTGAAGGGCCGCTCTCCGGAGTGCTGGCGGATGTGTGTTCGCAGAATACTGGAGGCAGTGAAGGCCTGGAGGAGAGGGAAGGAGACAAACGCTCAGTGAGTATGATATTTTCGTTTTTCGCCACGTTAAAGTCACAATTTTGGCAACAATAATGATGACACTTTAGTAGGTGAGTCACAGTTTATAAATTTTAATTAAAAAAACATTATTGATAAAAAATAAAATTAGATTTTTATTCATCTTATTTTTCATGAAAGCCGTCCCACGCCTCCTAGCCCCTCTAACATGACTGTAAACCTCTGGTCTCGTGGCGTGTTGCTTAAATCGTCCCGATAAGGAGAAAGAGGATTAGTTTAAACAAAACCCTCTCCGGGTGCATAAAAAAGGGGAGGACATCGAGGGAAAAAAGGACAAAAAAACTTCTGCTCATTCATGGGCCGTAAATTAAAAGTATAACCTCGGCAGACAAAAGGGTGGGTGTACATCTGGCGATAATTAGCATGTAAGTGTCTCCGCGGAGCGTGCCCGGAGAGAGAAACAAAAATGAGGGGCTCGCGCCAAATGCACCATGAAACGAGGACCACTAAATGGATCTGAAATGGTGCGGGTTAAAAAGATGTAGAAGAAGAAGAGAAGTGAAGAGGAGCACAAGGAGGCCTGCGGATCATGTAGCCTACTATAGAACCAGAGGGGGAACTTAAAAAACATCATGGAAGATAAAAGCCTTTAATACCTCCATTAGTGGAAAGTCTGAGCCGGAAACTAGAAGAGTTTTTATTGCTGGAAATTTCTCTTCATTTTGTTTCTTATAAATGACACTTTTTTTTTTAGATATAACAAACTCAAATTCAGATTTAGCTGAATATTTGAAGACATTTTCGTTTGACCCACAGTCCTACTTCTGATAATTGTGGTATAAGGGCTATCACCTTTAAATACCTTTAAAATGTATTTTATAGGTCGAATCTGTGCCATTGGCAGACAAACTGCACTGAATTTGTGAAGGTGAAGGCCAATATAGCAACATAGCTTTGGAAAAAGGAACAAACAAAGGGCTTCTTACCTTATTGCAGTACACACACTTGTACGGCCTTTCTCCAGAGTGCACGCGCATGTGTTTGTTGAGGCTGGACGACTGGGAGAAGCTCTTTCCGCACACTGAGCACTGCAGATCAGACACATATCAGTGTGAGTAAAGCTTATGCAGACATTTAAATTTGTAATAATCTAACCTAAACTCATTTACACTCTTGTAGAAGAGTTTATTCACATTTAAGACCGATTTTGTTCTTTAGAAAGGTAAAAATGAGAGTATTATGTATAATAGTTGGGGATTTCGATGAAAAAAATAGGCCTATATAACATGTATTTTTTAATAACAATTTTTGTTGATATTGTTTAGGCTATATGTTTACACTAACTACAGGTCTTACAGTAATTTGCCTTTTTACGAGGCCTAATAAAAACCTGAAGCATCCGTTTCTAAGCGACGCGGTGGGAGCTGTTCTTTCAGCACCACACAAACTTTGACTTCGACTCAACAGTGTGATGTAACGATGTGATGATGTAATGCTGTACAGTGCGGGGATGGTATGGATACCCTGCAACAGACACGCGCGCGCACACGCACGGCTCCAGTACCTTGTGAGGCCTGTGTTTCTCGTGCACGTGTAAAATGTGGATCCTTAATCTGTCTCTCTTCTCGAAAGATCTGTTGCAGAGGTGACAGGGGAACTTCCTGTCGCCCTGGTCCACGCAGCGCGTGTACTTCAGATGCTTGTCTCTGTAGTACTTGTATGCAAACACCTTCCCGCATCTGTCACACTTGAAACCCTCTCCAGCATCTGGGGAAAATATAGAAAAAGATAAATGTAAGTATGGTGGTAAAAGTAACCAAAGAGGCTGATTAAAGCAAGAGTCAAACCAACAGAAGGTTGGATTCTGACCTTCAGCGGGGGGGACCACGTTGTTGTCCTCTCTGGGGTCTTTCAGGGTGAGAGGGATGCCGAGGAACTGCATGTAGCAGTCTCCATACCACACCAGCAGCTCCTGTCCGGGCCGGATCTCTTTGCAGGCCTCATAGAAGATCTGACCCTGGACCTGCACAGCAATTAGGTTCTGCTCGTCAGGGAAACGAGCGCACTTCACCAAAGACATCCAGTTCCCCGAGCCCCCCCTGCCATCCACAAAGTGACTCAAGCGGCCGTTTTCAAACACCTGAAGGAGGGGAGAAAAAGAGTGTTTCTGCATTAGATAAAAGTCAAAAGGATCAGACTAAGACAGGACCTGGAACAGGACTTTGGGAACACGTTACCTCCCACATCAGAGTGTTGTCGTCGTATGTTTTAATCTCGCTGGTGTTGACCAGTTTCCCTTGGAAAGGTCCGAAGCGCGTCCCTTTAGGGATGCTGCTTCTGTCTGAGAAGACTCCGCGGTGCGACACGTTCCCCCAAGCTGCCTGGAGGATGGTTAACCCTGCAACGCGGCGTCAAAACAGCGTCAAACCTCAGCCTCAGGACACCGTGAATTTCAAATACACAGAATGAAAGGTGATTTACGAGAGGAAAGTTGGCAGGTCTCACCCTCTGGAAGCTCAAGCGTTTCTTTGTCCAGTGGGAGAATGTGAGAGTCAGAAACTGAAAAAGAAAGCGAATAAAATTAATGGGTTTATTAATGCAAATTCTGGGGGGACTAAAGCAGGCATTGATGACTAACTATATATTATTATTCTATAAAATTTATAAGCAATATTAGACTATAAGAGCTATAGTAAACAGACAGATTTCCAGATGTTTTTTGGACTTTTGCTTGCAGGATGCTAGTAAAACCAAGGCCAAAGTATCCCGTTTGATCTGTTCATATGAAACTAAATGAAGGTAACTCAAGCAGAAGTCTCACCTGACTTTTCGGGCAGGGCCAGTCCTGATATAGCGTGACCCACGCTGCGCTCCTGGCTGCCGGAGTAACCGTAGAGCACCATGAACAAGTCATCCTCGCTGAAATTATAAGACGCGCGCGTCTTTTCTGGCGACAGGTCTGCGCTCCGGAGGCGAAACAAACTCTCCTTAGGCGGTGAGGTGGCGGAGGAAGAGGCAGAAGAGGACCTTTCGCTGGACGGGCTGCTGAAGTCCGAGGACAGCGGACCGGCGGCGTGCTCCGTCACCACAGCAGCCAGCTCCTCTGGCTTGGAGTAGAGCGGGTGTCCGGGCAACATCTGGCTCAGGTAGGGGATGCCGGAGGCGCTCAACATGTGTTCGTGCAGGACCGAGGCGTGGTGGCCGCCCTGGCCGAGGAACGGAGGGGCTCCGCCGTGCAGGCTGAGCGGGAGGGACGCGTGAGTGTCCGACACCAGACGACCGAGAGATTTCAGCGGGTGGAGGAGGTTGTGAGTCCGAGGGAAGAAGTCCATGTAGTGGTGGGGGCCGGGGAGAGGGGCAGGGTAGAAGCCCCGGGCGGGACTGCCCTTCAGCATGCCGGCTTGGTAGCTCTTGTCCTTCAGCACAACAGGGATGCTGGACAGGGACACCGACATGACAGCGCGGAGGTGAAGCAGAGGTTCAAATGGAGATGGTGGCGTGTCCTTCAGTGGATGAGACAGAGAGAAGAGGGGGTGGGAGAGGAAGAGGGGGTGAGTTATAAAAGTTTAATGCAAGAAATCTAAAAAAGGAAACGTGACATCAAGAGACGTTGACCACACCTGAATTGATTATTTTAATTTGAGTATTTGAGAGAGTTTTGAGAACAGGAGCATGTTATTTTTTATTGAATTTACAACTTATAACACACAGCTTATCCAGAACTTCCGTTTTAAAATGAAAACCTCAGCTAAATATGGACCACTGCGAATACTGAACAAAAAATAAGTCAAAGCAATCCACAGTGAAATGGGACAGCCGATTTTGCAATATTTCCAGTTGAGAGGACACACACACACACACACACATCAGATGTTCATCAGCGGCTTTAAATGACCGGCTGGAATATGGTGTGTTCTGTTTTTTGGGAACCGTTTTACCAACCAGCCAGTAAACAGAGAGACAAATCAGGGTCATGACACTAATTAAAGAACAGTCTGCCAGAGCAGAGGTCAACATTAATGACGCTTTTTATAGACTTTACAATTACCGTACAATCACTGAGGGGAAAAAAAGAGACATCAGCAGGGGGATTGTTGGAGCAATGTGTGGGCTAAAGGAAATTATTATGATCAAGAAAAATAAAACAAGAATTTTGAATTTAATCAGAAGAGAAAAGGAATAAAGATGGGAGTGTCAAGCTTCTTCACAGTTTCAAACCCATGAAAAATCAATTTGACTATCTTAATCCCGTAGTATTTCTAAAAAGAATATAAAAATAGGCCTATCACATAAAAGAGTCACAATAAACTCAGTGAGTACCACAGGCTGTAATTTCCTATAGAAATATGCAGCAAAGGGATGTTGCAGTGGTTTTTCATAAACAGGAGAAGAAGCTTACCTTGTCAAATAAATAAGAGATGTTTCACAGTGAAGTTGTCTCTCTCATGTCCACTGGCTTCACTTTTAACAACCTCCCGTGGATAAAATCAAACACAGCTCACAAAATCTCCAAGTAGTGCAGGTATGAACCCGGCAGGTCTACACTTCAGAGCGCGTGTTATGTGCTGCAGGAACCTTTCTCTCCGTCTGTGTGTTTGCTCTGTGGTCATCTGAGGGCACCTTTACTGTACACGGTCAGGTCTGCTGGCTGAAGATGCTCCCCGGCACCTTCCTCCTATTGGCCAGGACTCAGCTCAACCTCATGCATCTCAATGCCCCCCCCATAGGAATACATTTTCTCAGGGACAACCCACCCCTTTAACTCCTCCACACCAGTCCGCTTTCTCTGCTACAATGAGGCTTGACTGAGAGAGAGTCCCCCACCCCAACACACACACACACACACACACACACACTTGATACGATTTTAGCTGAGGGACCCCCAGCAGAGTATAGACATGTGTTGTTGTGACTTGGATGTGGTGAATTAGGAAGAGAGAAAAGAAAGAAATAGGCACTTATCAGCTACATCTCTCCCTCTCTCACTGCACCAAACTTCACTGAGAAAACGAGTAAAATTGAAACGAATCTCTATTATTACTTTGGCGCAGTTTAGACCGCACATTCTTCCTTTCTGGTGCTTGTCGTTGACTTTTATGGTAATTCTGCTGTTATCATTGTTTGTGTTTTGTATGTATTTTCTTGTTTTGTGTACGTTAGGCTACTGTATGTTGGGCATTGCAAGCTGTAGACTATAGGCAAATTCCTGGTGTGTATCATTGGTCTACATACCTATAAACATCTCAGAAATTAACGAATATGTCTACACACACATTCATTTATTTATAACGCTCAATTTTAGGCATTAAATTTTAGTTAATGTACCAAAAAACAAAACAAAAACTCGCTAAATATTTCTGAAGGAATTTGTAGCCTCTAGTGATTTTCGAATAATGTAATCTATTATTTATACAATTTCCAATTCATTAATATCTTAAAATTCAATATTTTACTGTTAAATTGCAGTTTCAGTTTATTTATGGTGACTTTTTAATTGAATTTACAGTTTGTCATTTGGTAAATTCAATAAAAAGCGAAGAAATGATCACTTCCTTTGCTCTTTCTAGTCGTTTTAGCCTATAAAACTATTGCTTTCGTGCGTTTTTATACATTGGAAAATACAATGAAATCTACACGGAGGCCTTAAATGTTGGTCTGAGCTCAAACCTCCTTCTCCCATGAAATAAGAGTCACTCGAGTAAATACTGCAATAACAGAATTCTTTATTTACAAGGCAAATAGCATCAGCGAAGCCATATTAGTTCACAACTTGCATAACTGTGGTTTTAACTTCTCTTGTATATCTAATTTTGCATAAAACGCTCACACACACTAGGGATACAAAGATGGATGCGGGTATACAGTGTGATTCCTGTGAACAATGCAGAAAAAAAATATCTCGGGTAAACACAACAGTAAGCTTTCTTCAGAAAGTCCATATAGTATATTACATATTGCTTCAATATCCCTATGTATCATCTTTTCCATACAAACAGTGAGGGAGGGGGGAGAAATGAAATAACAAGAGTCTTCAACCCAACACAGAACAGAGAGCAATGATGAGGGACAGTTCAACTGTGACCGAGTCTCCAGCAACTGCGCAGAGTTGAACGATGATGCACCCATTCAATATTGTACACAAGTCATTATACAAATTTATACAGACAGCGGTGTAATGTACAAGAACGAGAACGGACGAAATCTAAGGCATTATGCTAGGGTTTTTAGCATTTCAAGGTTGCATCTTAGCTCTAAGAAATTGGCAGACAATACAAAAGGGCATTTAAAGTTCTTCAAAACCATAAGTTAAAGAGAAAAAATATTTTCGTTGAGTGGGTCCAAAGCCTGGATATTTGTAAGGGGCAAAATCATTTATTTGCACCTGTCCTCATTATAAATGCTAAAAAATGCATTGCTACCACATGGCTTTAAATCTTTTTCAAAATCTTGACAATCTTTGGAAATTTGCAAAGGGCTGTGAATCATTCTTTAAAATGGCTCGAAAAGGCTTGTTCTGCACGACTGTATGATACAATCAAAACAGCATTCATCAAACAAAAAAGTGTGATCTCCTGTAGGCCCGCAGCAAAACAACTGCAGGAACATCTGCAATGATGACAACCAAAACATTAATGCAGACTTCCTTTGTCCCAAAGTTGACTTGCTACAGCTTCAGATTTCATGGAGAACTTAACTGAAAAAAAAGAAAAAGAAAAAAACAGAAGCAACAATGGGCAACTTCCTATATAAATGCTGAGAAGAGCACGGTGCAACTGTACATCACCATGTTGTCAACATGTTGACAATGAACACCAGTCATCAGTCACATCCTTTAGGCCTTAAATGACAATACATTCAGAATGATTCTCTTCCTGTTTTATGCTGAAACATCTACATTAGACCCTGTTAAGTGACATCATCATAAATTTCTGGTTTTCTGTGGGCCTCAAAGCATGCTAACCAACAGGTCGTCTCTCACTAAGAAAATAAAAGCTGGTAGAATTCAGAAATCCAATTGAAAGGTGAGGATTATTTGGCTTGCTCCAAGTCTGTCCTGGGTTAAAATAGTTGATATAAAAAGTTTTTTGTTTTTTTTTGAGGAAAATGTACTTTTGAGGTTAGAGAAGATGACTCGCTTTCGATCTTGTGACGGTCAAACCAAACCCCTACTGGGGCCACAAGAACAGCATGTCATTACTGAACACTTTATAGTTGAACTAACTGCCTGAGGTCATAAAATATGGCTAAGTGTCTGTCAGAGCAGGTCTCATGAACCGTGCAGTCTTAACTCTGACCTCTGCTATAGAGGAGTGGCTGGAGGCAGAGAGGGCGTGTGTCAACAAGGGGATCACAAACTACATCCCTCTCCAGGCCTCAGCCAATGCTGCATAATCTAATAGGAACGCTGTGTGTGGATGTAGACTTTCTTGGTACAAACTGCAATAAAAAACTGTGTTTAATACTGCATCCAAACGTGGAGCAAAAATGTATCCTTTTTATTCAGGAAACTGTACAAAAATTACAAAAACAAAAACACAAAAAAACCCCAAGAGTTTCTCAAGTAATCGTTATTGCTTGTTTACATCACACCAGAACAGTTTGCACCTAGCAGCTTGTATGAAGCATTTTTCACTCCAGACAACATAGAAAGCACACTTCTGTTATTTTTTTTGAGTTATTGTATGGCTGTGTTGAAGTTGTCGTTTTTTGTTTTTTTTTTCTCCTTTTTTGTGGTGTTCTATGCTAAAGGCAGAGAAGCAAGCGATAATCTGTACACTGTATACACAGCACACCCCCTTACAACCCTTACGTCCCACCCCCACCCCTGTCTGCATCGTACCAGAACATCAGAACGTGAAGGCTCCCACTCCACTTCCCAAAAACAAAACAAAAACACAAAAACCTGCTCTGCTTCAAGAGGCAGTTGTGACCAGACGGGGGAACCAAACCCTAAGGAATAAAATAAATAGGAAAGAAAACGTTTTACTTATTGGTATGTACAATCTCTGTAATTCATTTTTAAACCATATATGATTTTGACATCTTCTTCTGAAACTACAGGACCAAAGTATAATCCATTATTCAGGTTAATAGAAGAATCTTCTCAGAAAGAATACAACCATTACTGTTAAAATTATAAAAAAAAGTGCCTCTTTTACACTTTTAGAAATATTTTTTCTTGTTGCTACTAGGATAAAGAATCATCTACAATAATTAAAATGAATCTATACAGAAAAATAAAACTTAATTTAATACACTATATAAACCTCTTGACTAAATTAGTCTAATCATACAAATCACCATTCCACTCAAACCATTCTTCTGCAGTGTTTTTCAAGATCAGTTTTTTCAACCATATCTTCATTCTACATCTTAATTCTCACAACAAGAAAAAAACAAAACAACTAAAATAATAATAAAATAAAGAACAGCAAAAAGGCAAAACCGGCTAAGTGTTTGAGCTCCATCCATAAATTTGAACATAACTTGGAGTCTTTGCTGCCATTTTGGAACTATGTGGAAATGTCACAAATGTGTGAGAAAGGTAGGACATAAAAGAAAAATCAGTGTATGTCATTTTTGAGATGAGATTGTAAATGGCCGCTGTCCACTGAGAGGAATACATTCATCAGAACAAGGGATCCCACCCACTGCTGCCCCCTTAGGTCAGTGTCCCCCACCAGGAGGCCTACAGTAAGTCACACTACGGTGAATGCAGCTGGACAGGCAGACAGACTGGCTCATCACAAGGCTCTCCTCCAGGAGGCTTAGGCATGTTGGACAGAGATCCACAATCCTTCCCCGAGCCCTCTTCACACTCATGTGTCTGTTCAGGGCCAGGCTGCTCCGGGGCTGCCGAAGAGGCCCAGCTGGGACAGACGGCAAGCTTGGGCTGGGGAGACGGGTTCAGGGCACGGCCTGGCCGGTTCAAGGGGCAGTCGGTTGGTTACATTTTTGTACAATTTTTAAAGGGCCGACGTGCTCCTTGCACCAGCTGATCACTGAGGTTCAGGTTAAGAACTCCATGAGGGTCAACAGTATTTCTGCAGAGAAACAACACATTTAATAAATACACAAGTCTACAGCACAAGTGATTGGTTAACTTGCAGCACTTGAACTTGTCTGGAGTTAATCAGCCACATGTGAAAAAGGCTATAAACAATTAGAAACCATCTTGGAACACAGCATCAAGCCTAAAACAAGTCAGTAAATTACAACAGCCTGCACTAATGGCCAAACGGTAAATAATTGAAATTATCTAAGTGCCAATATATTTCTATAATCCTGGAAGGAGGATAAATCAGGTGACAGATATACTGGTATGTTACAACAGTCTGAAGTGCAGACAATCAAACAGCAGCACCTTGGTTAAATATTCATGGCCCTTTATTGGGCTTAAAAGCATTATGGACAACAACAGTGCATTCAACATACCAAGCTAACAATACCAGGGAGACAAAGGAAGAAGGATTAACTTGGTTGACATTAAATAATCACCAGAAATGGAGTGCTGACAAAGTGAAAATATTTGTACATTTTCCTGATTTTCAGTGAGTGAGTGAGGTCAGTTGTCTACGTGCAAGTCAAAGTCTGACTTGTCATCTTGCCAAATCAAATTTTATCAAGCTTATGTGTGTGTGTGTGTGTGTGTGTGTAGAGGGTGTGTGGGTTTAACAGATCTGTGCCATAAGGAGTCAAGCTTTCTGTGTTAAGCGAACCAGCTGATTCCTCCAAGGTCCAGACAGGCCAGCCTTTGAACGTCATACAGTAAAGTCTATATAGTCTAAATGGTCTGGCTCTAAAGTGCCCGCTGCTAATTACATCATTGTCCTCTAAGTTCAAGTGAAGCATCAGAACTCCAGCTGGAGGAGTTACGTAAACTACTGAGTAAATTATTCACTAGCATGGCTGTTCAATAAGTGTACCCAAACACTTAGGGTCTTACGATAAGACAAACACACAGATAAGCAGCGTGGAGTGGGGAGAAAGAAAGATGAACCTTTTAGTTTTTCTTGGTCCCCCGATTGCTGTGTAAAACTGTAAGGGGTCCAATTTGTTAACCTCTAAGGCTTAAAGTCTGAAAGTGTCTGACTTATATTCCTACAAGGGGCTAATGTACAGGGACCCTGAGGATATTACTGGGCCACTCAAAAACCTCTAATTTGGTCTGGCCATGCTTAATGATGCCCAAGTGTAAAATGCTTGAAAACAGCAATAGGCATTTCTCTAAAGCTACATTTTGGGTAATTCTTGCTCCTACCAGTTTCCAAAAGCGTCTTCATTTCTACCACATTATTAGTATTAGTGCGTCAGGATTGGCCTAGTGTTTACCTGTTCTTGCCCCATGGAGGGCAAGCCGGGTGAGGGCCCCGAGGCCATGGACGTGACACTCATCTGTCCGGCCATCTGGCCCATGCTGCTGGTTGCCATGTTGGTGGCCATGGAGACATTGTTGAGGTTCATGCCATTGCCGTTGTACATGTTGCTGTTATTCTGCTGGGTGAACTGCGGTGATGCTTGCTGCTGTGTGAACATACTGGGGAGAGGGGAGGGAAAGGAAAAACCGGTCAAGATGGGTGAGGTCAAACATTTTACTTTGGGAGCAGAAAGGTTCCTTTTGGAGCGCTAAGGAAAGTACATGTTAGGAGGGAATTCTATTTAAACCTGGGCAGTTCTTTAAAGTTTGATGTTTTCAAGAAGCATGTATATAAGTTATAGCAATTTTGACTACTGAAATTAGCAGAAAATTTTCCAAACAATTCATATTTTTGTGCTAGGGCTGCTTTAATCATTGAGGGGAAACTGGAAGAATAAGGTTGCCATGGAGTCAATGAGGGTTTTTTTTGCGTATTTTTGTTTACATTTTGGCAAATCTGAACTGTTAACAGTGTGCCAAATTAGCTATTAGCAGTTCCTTTTTGCACTGTACCCATGGACAGACAACTATCACTGAACTATTCTGACATGAAAAACGATGATGATTCTTAGGCACTTTCTGCAGTTATAGGGAGCGTCTTTATTTCTTTCTAAAGTGATTTAAGGACATTTATCTGCAATGGACATCAGAGGTAGTGACATCCTTGGAAAGTGTAAGTCACACTGATTCTACAGGTCTAGATGAGGCACTAAGGATTTATTTGGGAGTAAGTTCTACCCATCTTTACCTGTTGCCTCCCATGTTGCCCTGTGGCCAGCCGTTCATGTCAGGGGAGCCCTGGAAAGCAGCGTTTCCTTGGCCCTGCTGCATCATTGGGGACTGTGTGTGGGCCATGCGGGGAGAAAGCAGGGGGCTCTGTGGTGTGCCGGGACCTCCAAAGCCTCCGTCTGCCTGTTGGCTCATACCTGTGGTGGACGCATCAAGACAGGTCAACCAGACTGGACCTGCACAGACTCAACTGCAGACCAATACACTGAGTGGAGTAAACGTTAGCATTCCACGTAATTTACACAATCATGCCACATAAAGATGAACGTTTTGGCAGAGAATGAGCAACTGAGCAAGCATGATGATTAGTGTGACGGGAGACTGGCCATTGCAGTCGGCATTCAGGATTATTGACAGGCAGTTAATATTTCCTACATGCATGTAAGAAGTGAACAGGCAAGGAACTAGGAAGAATGGGAATGGGAATAAGGAGATGGCTTGGGAGAAAAGGGAAAGAGAGGAGTAAGGTCTAGTGGACGTTATCGCTACGTACGAACCCACGGGCCAGAATCAGATTAAGGAGTGAGGGATAAATCAAACATGTTATTATACAAATCAGTATTACATTAGATTATCAGATTATGCCCAGATTACACGCCACGCTGTCAGACTGACAGGTACAGCCTTGATTATTGCTCTGCCTGCTCACAATCTTAGGAGTCAGGTGTCAGTGTGTACCCTGAGTTAAGCTTTGATTATTATGCTCTTGGTGCCCTCTGGTGGAGCAGGAGTATATAACAAGGACACCATTTTGGACAGTGCACAGAACAATGAGAGTATATGATCACACGTCCTGACAACAACTCATATGTTATCAACTTGAAGAGTAAAATATGCAGTATGATTTGGATCATTCAATGGTAGCTGATTAACGCAGTCATCAGTGCATAACATTACATATCAGATGATTGCCGCTACTAAAAAGCATGTGATGCTGTGCAACTAGAGTCACATCAACGCGCAGACACGATGGCACACACACACACACACAGGTTGTAGGGTGGAGTGTGTGGTAGGCTGGGGTGTGGGAGCAGTACCTGAGTTGGGAAACTGAAAGGCACTGTGCTGCATTTGGGGGCTGAGTACGGCCCCGTACTGTCCGCCCATCATGTTTGTGTTTCCCATCATCATCTGTGAGGAGGAGGTGGAGGAAGAGGAGGAGGTGCCATGCAGGTGGAGCTGGGGGTTGGGGGGGAGAGAGGGCAGGCTGGGGGAGAGAGGGGAGGAGAAGGGGCTGGTAGGGGGAGGTGGCGAGGCCAGGCCTGTACTGGTACCGTAGCTGGGCGGGTAGGGGAACTGCTGGGGGTTGGCCTGGGGGATCCGGGGGTTACTCATGCCTCCGGCGGCCATGTTGGGAGGCAGGGTGAGGCCCTGGGCCCTCATGGCCATGCTCCTTTGCTGCTGGACCTGCTGCTGCTGCTGCTGCCTCTGTCTCAAGTGATTGCTCAGCAGCTCCCGCTGACGCTGTGCCAACATCTGAGCATTGATGGTCCCCTGGAAGTGGGAGGAGAATGATGTGTAAGAATAGAAGAACACAAAAAGCGTCACGTAGTGTCAAGGTAGATCGCATTAAGTAAGTCTACTTGTGCCTCTACAACATAACGAACACTGAAATTAAAGCCTTAAATTTACTGCAAGCCATCAACAAACTAAACACTAACTACAGTCATGACAACATTTCTGTGCAGACAGATGATGTGATGGCAGCGGTGACCTACCTGGTTTGGAGCATTGGATCTAAGAGGTAGGTTCACATTTGACACACTACTCATCTGAGTCATCATTGGCTGACGGTTCTGGTGGCACAAGAAACAGAACACAAGGTTAAGACAAACACCATCTAATGAATTTAAATATTTTTAAATTCCTTAATTCCTACAATTTCTTAAGAGATATTTCTCACTTCCAACTAATTAATAGTTAAAGAATACAAACAAAAAACTGTCAACAAAATATGTATCCTACATGGGACAATTTGGATTAAAATGATATTACAGATTAAATAAAAATAATGATTACATTAATGAATCTAATTCACCTTTTTCATAGCACAATTTCAGTGCAACACAATCATAATATTATTCCAGTAAATGCCATGAAAGACCAGCAGGTGGCAGGTACACTTAAATGTCCCAACTGTTCCTTGTGTGCACAGAAGACCTGCCAAAATGTCAACCTCAAGGATAATTACACAACTCCCATCTGCGTGTTCACTCAAACAGCAACTGATCAAACAGTGTGGTTACATCAGAAAGACGACAGAATCAATGGACAGTATCACTTCCAGCAGTGTCAGGACAGTCTATCGGCACGTGTACCTGCTGTGACTGGAGCCGGTGCTGGAGCTGCAGTCGTAGTGTGTTGGGCTGGTTGGGGACGACCCCGGTCGGCCTGAGTCCGGGCCGGGCCTGCATCCTCATCATGGGGTAACCTGGCCGTGGACCCATCTGGCCAGACATGGGGTGGAAGCCTTGCTCTTGCATGGGGGCACCAGGGTAGCCCCTTTGGGCCATGTGGGATGGTGGGGGACCAAATTGCTGGGTGTACATGGGGGGCTTTTGGTCTAACATCATGGAGGGGTCCTGGGGGAACTGGTCTGGCTCCAGTGTTTGGTTCTGAAACAGGCAGCATACAGTTATAAAAAATAATAATAAAAAGTCACTAAAAAAGGTAGGTTAGGAAGGATGGTTCTCACCTGCTCTACCAGAGCAGGGATCCCCAGAGCACGATCAATCTCTTCCAAGCCATCAAAATCTTTTAGTGCGGTGTACAGCTGGGACATCAGGGCCCCCTCGTCTACTGCACTGCCATCACCAGAGCCAAGCCCCGTACTACACAGCAAATCATCCTGGGGCGCTGAGTGCACCGGCCTGTGCAGAGAGGAGGCAGAGAAAGTACTTAATATATTTTCTCAATGAGAACATTTTGTCTAGTATAATAATCCATAGCAAACTCTTGGACCAGCAATCTAACTACAACAAAAATACAAGAAAGTTTGATAAGAGGAGAAATCTTAATCTTATTCTTGAGCAGTGAGGCAAGTAATATTTTTTTTGTATTATTAATAACATGTATTGGTAATTTGCATGTAAGTAGCCTACCTGGTCTGGTTTACAAAAGCTGTCTGGTCGATGGGCATCATGCTGTCTGGCCAGGGGGCTGTCTGGTTGGGTGGAGCCTGTTGTTGGGAGAAATGGTGGCCGGCCATACCAATATCCATATCAGGTTGGGCTAAATAAGGGAAAAAACAAAACAGATTAAGGCAGGATTGCACACTGTTGCATACAGTCAATTATGCAGTGTTGGTTATCACGAGGAAAGCAATCTGGCAACCCAGATGATAGTCAATATTCTCTGAAAACCACAACACCCAGCACACGGCGCTGGGTTAGATATTACATTAATTTCTTGAAAACAGTACCGTAGCTCGCCACTGGGTGGCAACCTTTAACACTGAGCAGCAATAACATAATACGGGTGAGTTGAGGTCTTTTCATCTGTGCCTCACCAGTCCCCCTGCACAGTAAGTTTTAGAAGGACAGCAGCTGATAATTCAGCAAAGGTGACCCTATAAAATGCAAGTGCTTTCATCAGGTTTCTGTATTAAAATTGCTTTAACAGGGGCTTTATTGTCATGAGTCATGAATCTGGAATCTACTACATCATGTCATACTGTCATCTAGTTTCTGCATTTAAAACTCGACGTAACCTGTGTTTTTAGGGTACACTGAGCTCTCACCATTGGCCATCATTGGGGACTGGAGCATTTGTCGGGGGCCTGGCTGGCTGTTGGGCCTCATGGGAGCACTGTTCGGGCCCATCCTGCCCTGCATGGCACCTTGCTGCCCAGGGCCGGATGCCCCCAGAGGAGGGGCAGAAGCTGAACCCACCCAGCCCTCCTGCTGCTGCATGCCCGGCCGTGGACCACCTGGAGCCATCAGTCCTAGAAGAGCAAACACACAGACACAGGGAGATGAGAAACAGTGAGAACTGCCTCAGGACAGACCCCAGTGGATGTTCTCGGCCCCCATGATGCAATGGTGCAATATAAGTGGAAATCTATATAGTACTGGGGGATGTTTGAGGATTGCTAATATGTGGGAGTGACAGTGAGAGAAACTTTGTGCCAGTGTGGGTGACTAAATATTTCCTGTCACAGGAAGTGAGTCACTGTGCCATGACATGATATGTCACAGGCTGAGAGCGACACACAGATAGAGGGAGAAAGGTCTTTCCTCAGAATTCGGAAACAGCAACAGGTGTTAACAAAAAACATGCAAAAGGATGCAGTTGTGCTTCATCAGCTGGTTTTGCCAATGTGAGATTGTCAAGTAGAAATCACACCTTAGAAAAACCTGACATAATGAGTTACAAGGACATTTACATTTAAACGTGAGCCTAAACTGAAAAAGGCCATTAAACAACTATGATACCAGATCAGGAAAATTTAATTCTTTAGTGAATTTTAGTGCTTTTACACTTTAGAGCAGCTGCTAGAGTAGGCATCGAACTAAAATGGTTAGAAAATGTGTTTTTTGCTGCTCTTTTCTTAATGTGTGTGATGAGTCATGGATAACATGTTTTTACCAAGCTTTTCATGAGGTTACTGTATATTTTGTAACCTTGGTGTTCACACAATTCTACGGACATTTTGTGTAGGAAGTCCATTAATCTTATACAAGCATGACTATGTCCACAACACCTATAAAGAAGTCAGTCGCTCTGTGGTCTGGCACACTGACCAACAACACACACATTCAGACAATAACATTACAAACTGTGACCACAGACGCATAACTCACACCCACCTGTGTTGACCATACCAGCCTGGTTAGCCATCATGCCGTGACTTCCCACCATGCCTTGCTGCTGTTGCTGCTGTATGAGAGTGTATGGGCTAGTGGCCCTTATGGGGTACTGTAATGAGGGCTGCTGGGGGGACACATTCATGTCCAGAGACACGCTCCTTACAGGCAGACCTCTGCCTGGCTGGCCTGGTCGGACACCTCCAAAGTCTGAAGACAGGAATAAATGAGTTTTAGCCAAATGTGCAGCACTGGAAAAGTCAATAAATAAAATAGTTCAAACTGTTTAATAGCTACCTATTTAGAACCTTATGACCTCATGATGGTAGTATTTTCTGAACACTTTAATATCAAGCTTTAATATCATGGGAACTACTCTGAGGGGGGAAACCCTGGTGTGCATGTTTTCTTTTTCCAAGTAAGTGTGGGACTCACTCGTTGGGCCCATGCCAGTCCCGATGCCCCTGTGTTGCTGCTGTGCTGCCATGGCAGGATTGGTCTCAGACATCTGCAGGATGTCATTGATGATGTTCTGTTTGTCCATGGGACTGGGCAACGAAACAGGCCGCGGCTCACAGAAGAGCTGCGGCTGAGCATTCTGCAGGTCGTTCAGGATGTCATCCAGCTCCGACGACTGGAGAGAGCAGAGAGAGGAAAAGGGAAAAGTAAGAAAACAAGAAACAGATGAACCACTTAGGCCTCCGTTTAGAAACCAATTGCTGCGTCACCTGCAGATGCACAAACACAAATACACATGTGAAAGTCACACACATTTACTGAGAGCAAACTTGGTCTGTAAACACTGCAACACTTGCATGTGGAGTCTTTATCTGGGAGATGGGAACAGCAGGCTTGGCCTTGTTTATAATACAGCAGTAACCCCGGGATAAAATGGACCACTTTCCATCAAATCTAGGCCAGACTTCACTTTGACTTAGCTTATCACACACATACGACTCTTTGCTTACCGGCTGGTGTTTTCAAACTCACAACTGCGTATGTTGCCCCTTTTAAAGTCCACAATTTTTAAGAACATATTTAAGAAAGCCATATCAATTGGAACATTATTTTTGTCCCCACTGAGTGAAAAACACAGCAAAGGTAGAAAAGATGTGGCTACTGAAGCTGCTGTCTGCTGAGTAACATGGGAGACCAGCATGAGGCGGTAGGAGTCTGGTTGGTGCCAAAGTTTGAATTGCTCTGTGCCCCCCTACTGCAAACAGCTGGACTGAGCCTGCCCAATACAGCCCAAGGCTGCCTTCATGCACAGCTGGGCTTTGGACTATCTGGCCACTTTTTGTTTAGTTTTTCACACAACTATCTTAAACAAAGACAAGACCATGGTGGGATCTGGTTTCACTTGCTGGACTGAAGAATTGCTCAGACTATGAAAGATGAATCTCTTGGAAGCTGTTTTTTTTTTTTAGGACACTGGCACCGTCTCCTCTGCTCTGTATTCTCTCTACGACACACAGAGGGTGAACAAAATAAAAGGAACACCTAAATAATGCAGTCCAATACAACACCATTACACAATTTCACCAAAAAGTGGAACATTACTAACTTCACAAAAGGCAACATTAATAGCAGCATTATTGCATTGAATTTCATTTTACCAACAGACAAAAAAAAATGTAGCTTACGGTCAAAATTGAACAGAAACACAAACATAGGTGACCACAGTGCTTCCTAGAGAGGCCTGAGGGACTTAAGGTAAATAAGTTGCACTGACTGTAACTGGCCACGAGAGTGCAGCACACTTGGAATCACTGACAGCTCCTGATCATGATATACTGTACAGCAGCAAAACAGCACACCAGCTACTGTTTTACTGTTGTACGTCAATGTTCTACACAGTGACGTGTATCTGTTAGGCATGTAAATGCTACTAAAGATTACAAGGCTGCCAAAAATGCCTGATAGAATGGTTATCTTCAGTGGCCAAGGACTAAAGCCTGCATGTGTTTTATTGTAAGACCTCCAACCTTTGAAGATTCTGTCATAAAAACATCTCCATACACACAGCAGCAGACCGATAGCCACACAATGCTGATCACTCTGAGCAGCAGACAAGCATACAGGATATGTGGGAGAGCTGGAGAGAGTAGCAGAGTGAGGGGTGGGGGGGTGGCGGTGGTGGGAGAGAGAAAAGCCCTAATGAGGTCAGGAATGATGTAATGCTCCTGTACGCTCTCAGTTTGCTCTTTTCCTCCTCCTCTCCAATTCTCTCTCCTCCCACTTTCTATTCTCTCGTCTTCTCTAGTTGCTTTTACCCTTAATGGGTCCTATTTCTATCAATCCCTATTACTCTCTTCTTGCAATACATGTCAGCGCATGCAATGCAGTCCTTGTCCTTCTTTTCTGCATCTCAGGCTGCTGTACTGTACCAGGTTAAAACTGCAAGGATTTGTAAGGCCAAATGACTGTTATCAAATATTTAGTCTCGAGCCATGTCTCATTTGCAGATCATGATTTAAGTTTTTGACGTCAGAGTGGTTCTCACCCTGGAAGAGCAGCCAAGGACACATACTGGACATTACAAGATGCTGTTTGTTTAAGGGGACATGTGCATATTTAAAAATCCTGTATGTTTTTCCTCTTCAGGCATCTCTTTGTTTATCCCCACACCAACCAAACAAATAAGAATTGCTACCAAGTTGAAAATATGAGTGAAACTAAAACCTTACTTTATGTGGTCCTCCTTAACTGTGGTGACTTATTAAATTTAAAAAATACATATACAATTATCCACAAGACTTTCATGTACTTTGATAACGCGTCATAGATTTAAAGCATGCTTGTTCCAAAGGAGACTCACTCTGTACAGTTGCGTGCTTAAGAACAGCAGAGCCGACTGTCTCACAGCAGGGTGGCGATGAGGCTCTGCCAAATGTGTATTCTTACAATTTGACTCTAATCCATCTGGGCCTCAACTTAAACCGATCACGTCTGTAAAATGAGCAAGTTGTAATCATTATGTGATACGCTTCCTGATACCTTCCTGATTCACGTACAGCATATGCCCTAATGTCAACGTGGAGTTAAGGGTAGTAGGACCACTGTGCCTCCCTGACCTATATGCCATTTCATAGGAAAGGGAACTGAGAAACAGGGTGGGTAAAGCAGAAGCGCCAAGTGTCAAGTAAGGCAAAAGGGAAAGTCTTCTCACCCCAGAATCTAACAAAAACAACCTGGCAAAAATGTATACGCCGTGTAATAGAGCTGAAACGGCAATTTATAGTCACAAGGATGGCTGCAACATTTAATTTCAATCCTTACGTACTGCAGTATTTGAAGGTTAACTGCCATGTTGGGAGTGTTACTAGTGAGTACTTCTTGTTCCTTCTTTGTTGCTGGCATTATTATGAGATCTCATTACATACATTGAAGTAATTTGTAATAACTGATTTGTTCTCCGTGTGGCAAGTTGGGGCTTTGAACTGGAAACAGTGCCATCAAAAAGGGAAGTTAAACACAACGAATCAACTTATAATCCGTCAGTGCAACACACTGAAGGATTATGTTTTAATGTAGGACTTGTAATAAAGAATTCCAAGAAATCTGATTTTTAAATGTTCATATATTCAGTATAACATGCTGTCTTTCTTTTTTGATGGCAGCGCCTACTCGTACAATGATGGAGGAGCCAATTATTTTAATAATGTTTTTGACAACTATTGAAATACTCCCTCCCTCGTGTTTCAGAGGATTACTGACTCACCAGTTTCTGAAAAATATACTGTACAAAGGGACCTGCAAGATGTCTGATACGATAGGTATATTTGCCTGTGAGTGAGCACCAATGGAAATGACATGTTTTGGCATGCAGTTTGACATTACACCATGTCTTATATAAAAAGTAAGGAGAACTGCAGTATTCGAGCCAGCAGACTGAAGGACAAGATCAGACTGTATTCGATGCGATGAATTCATTTATTTTCTTTCGAGCTTACTCATATTCATGGTCACTGAGGGGCTATGGTCATTGTGACCTACATCTGTCGTACTTTAAATAAAAGAAATACTCAGTATTGAGTTGAGCTGCGGTGATTTCACATGCAAAAGAAATGAATGCTGCATGCTTCTACAGTGAACAGTTTCTATAATACTGATAATTACTTGCTTAATTTGACAGATTTGTCTGATGTGATAATGAAGAATATATGTGTCATGTCATAATACGGTTAGAATAAAGGGCAACTGAAACATGAACTAAGTTAATTAAGTGCATTAAAAGATATAATCTGGAAGATTTTCATTTAAATAAATGTCTGTTAAATCACTATCTATCGCTGAATGATGCAACACAATGGTGATTGAGCCTATGGCCCACTGATGAAAGTCCTTGCATTTGGGTGTCGGGAGCGACTTTCCCCGAAAAATCACAAGCGGCGCACAGTTAGGCTTTTAACAAGGCTTTTAACGCAACAGACTCGCTCTTCAACTCACCTGTGTGTGAAGCAGTGTATTGCTTTTTCCGGTCTCTGCTGGTGTTGCGAGTAAACGGTTACTATGGCCGAACAAACTAAGAAAAGATTGATGAACACCGGTAAGAAACTGAAACTGAAACGAGGTCCAAAAACACACCTGCAATTACTGATTATCGCCATAGGTGCCGTGAAAGACAACGAAATGAAAATCTTCACGATTACAACTTTAATATAAGCATGCTATTGTAGTGGAAATTGGTTTATTCAGCTTCAGTAGACAATGTGTTTACATGACACTGTTTGCAATAACCACAGATACACACAGATAATCCTGCCTCCCATAGGACCATGGGAGTAGATGACCATACCTATACTTCCTTCAGCCATAAGCTAAGCCACTACTACTGCTCTGATTTCTCATTTAACTCTGCTCCAGCCATCAATAATTCAGCCCTCAAACAATCATGAGGAAGAGAGAGGCAGAGGGGAGGGAGGAAGAGACAGCAAGAAAACAGTGGGTGAGGTTAGTAGAGAGAAGGATGAGTGGACTTTTTAACTAGTACAGTCAGCTTTCACGCATGGGCAAGCAGCAATTCACTAGTAAGTAACTGAAACCCACTCGCACACATGCAGTGACTCTAATGAAGTCACGACTTAGTTCATGTATAACAAATACCCTCGTTCTGGGTTGGAAACCACAGCTACTGGAATGAGCCGTCACCATCACTGAAGCAGCAAGTGCCTTAATCACCATCTAATTCTGTGAAACCTGCATTTCATCTGTACCATCAACACAAGGCAGACATTAACCAATTTCATTTTGTTTTACACTGGCCACTTTTAGAAAATAAAACCTTCAGCATCAAGACACACTTATTAAACCTCTAATTCTCTCAATTTCTTTTCCCCTCTATTGTTTCTCGAACGTTGCTTGTTCTACAAACACACCACTCCCTCTCCCCTCTATCTCCATGGTAGCAGAGAGGACATGCAGGAGCATATGGCTCATCATTTTCACTCTGCCTGCCGAGGCTGGGCTCTCCTGGGGGTATCTACACCTCTCTCATCTCTCCTTCTTTGTTCAGTTCAACAGCAGCTCTTATTATCCATCCAATCACCTTTTCCTCCTCTTCATATGTACCCAAGTGGCCGAGCACGTACTGTACATATACACAGCTAGCACGCACAGGTAGCTGACTTTATGTACCACTGGCCCTCTTGCCTACATGGGAAAACCACACTGTTTCTTCAGAAATGTGCCACAAGGAAGGTAGGAAACAATAAGAAAGCGACCCATTTAAGCCCAACAAACTGACACTGGCTAAACATGCCGATCTGTCTTTACACGCTAATCCAGACCAGGATCAGGTGCAGTTTGGACACTGCTTTGCTGTTTTATGAAAAGGATAAACATGCATTTCTACATATCTCAAGGAAATTGAATCGAACGCAACTGGATTTTTGGTTTTGTCTGTGAAGACGTTTCATCAGTTCGTGCTCGTTTGACAAGTCTAGCCTGGTCAAACGAGCACGAACTGATGAAGCCTCTTGGATGAGAGGTGAAACGTCTTCACAGACAAAACCAAAAATCCAGTNAAAAAAAAAGTGACTTTTGTTTAATGTTACTGACATTTAAATTGTACAAATGTCACCCAGACAACTGGCTGGTCTAAGAAGAGGGAGGTAATGAGAGAAATAGAGACAGCAAAGTGTGCAAGAGCATTCATGTAATTCTGTGTAATTCTATGTAATTCTGTGGTTTAGCAGTAATGAGTGTGACAGAACTACATTTGCTAGACTCGGATCTTTAATGTGTGTTTAGTAGAGCATGTCATATACAGGTTTCCTGTACATACAGTTATGGTTATACATTAGTTTTCTTTCCTGCATTAGAGAATCAGCAAGCTGAAATCTCGGCTACACAGAAATGTTGAGTTTTACCAGCAACACTGTCCCTGCACACTCCCTTCTACTCTTTTCTCCTCTTCTCTCTTTCAGCGCCAGGCCTGACCTGAGCTCTGTGCCAAACCTGAGGATTCTGGCCAAACGCAACCAGGATCAAATGGCTGGAGAACCACAGGGGCTCCTTCCAAATGTCACAGTTGTTTGAAGCTGGCGGATAGCTTCCCTCAGCTTGTGCTGCCAACACATGGGCAGTGAAAGGACCAGATGTGTTTATGTACATGAATAAAAAAACATGCGTGATGTCTTAAGTGTATATGACAAGAATGTGAATCTGAATGTGACTGTATATATGTCACAAATGTCTGTCTGACCTCTACACTGCCAGAGCGTTTTTGTGTTTAGCTGTAGCATCCTGTGTGGACATGGGACTTGGAGGAGCCAACATCTGCTACCTAACCCAGATTAACGCTCAGACAGAGAGGGGAGGCAAGTGGAGCAGTACAGGGCAAAAAAAGTTTGAGTTTTTGCAATGGGTTGGAGAGAAGGAGGTTACGAAATCAGTTTTAGGGCAGCTCTAGTTCTTTCATCATTTTAAAGATGGAAAAGATTCAGTAAGACAAAATGTTTCTAAAATTTAATAGTTCTCTCTTAATGAGCACACAAGGAGGAGTAAAGCCTTTTGTAAAAACTGACCTGTTCAGCCCGGTCGTATCCTGTGTCTTGTTTCTCTGCCTTGACAAGGGGGTGTTTGCCCCCTTCGACTTTCACCTCCCCAGGCTCCAGCTTAGGGACCTTGTCCTTCAGTACAGTGTCATCCTTATCCAGTAGGTAACGTAGCAGGGCATTGTCTTTCTTCTTGGGGCTCAAGGGCTCCTGCTTGGGAGCAATTTCTGCCCCAGAAGCTGTACTACCAGCACCCTGGGTTTGGTCTTGGCCCAGCTCTTTGCCTGTGGCCTCTGCAGTGAGTTTGGCCAGGTCTACAGGAGACGTACTGTTCTGAAGCAGTTGGTGGAGGATCTTGTGTTTTTCTTTAAGGGATGTGGCGTGAGTGTTCCCTCCAGTGTGGCCACCCCGAACCCCTGCCCCAGCCTGGTCCTTGCCCTCACCTCCTGCGCCAGGGGACAGGGGCGTCTCCAGAGGCTCTGGCTTGGTGGTTAGCAGTTGCAGTAGCTTGGTGTGGCCCTTGTTGTCATGAAGACGGTTGTGAGCGTCGTGGCCCTCAGAGGGCCCGTCCCTCTCCTCCTTGGGCTCGGCTAGGTTGCTCTCTGTCTGGCCCTGGAGGTGCCCCTGACCCACCTCTGTGTGAGGTCCAAATGAGTCTCCTGTACCACCAGTAGCACCACTACCTCCTCCAAGTTTTGACATTAGATGAGTGTTTACCCCTGACCCTGGTGTGACCCCAGCTGGGGAGCCTATCTTCCGGTCTGGAGAGCCCAGTGTGTGCGCATGAGGGGGCCCATGTCCATGTCCTACACCGTGGCACTCGCTAAGGGCCTGCAGAGCTGACAGAGAACTGCTAGTGTAGCTGTTAGCATGGGTGCTAGTTGTACTACTACTACCTGCACCTCCAGGCCCTCCACCACACATCCCCACTGGGGAGGGCGAGTGCAGGCCTCCTGCTACACGAGGGCTGCCTGCCCCCCCAGGACTACCTCGGTGCCTGGGCGACAGCATAGAGTTCTGTTGAGGTGGATGGGGCCCACCGGCTGGGCTGGGGCTAGCGCGAGAGGGGCTGTTCATCCTCCAGTTGGTGCCCTGCTGTGGCGGCTGCATGCCGCCAGTGTGGTTGTGTGGTGGGGGACAGCCAAAACGGTAGCCCTGCATATGACCCCCCATGGCTGCTGGCTCTCTGGGGCCAGCAGGGCCTGGAGGGGAAAAAGGCGTGCTGTTGCTGCTGATGGTAGTGTCTTGGCCCTGAGGCCCCGAACCTGGCAAACTGCCTGGGGTTGGAGGAGTCATGGAGGGAGTGGAGGAGTTCATCGGTTTGGGAGCCATCCCTGTGGCCTGACTGCCAGGACCCATGTCCTGACCCATTCCACATACTGTCTGCTCCCTAGAGGTTCAAAACAAACACACAGATAATACATTTAATTAGTTCAACAGTTCTTATTACCTAGAATTTTCTGTAGAAGTTTGAAAATAGAGAAAACTGGCCACTGCAAGGTCTTGGGGTTTATCCTGAGTAAATGCGACACTGTTTTTGCTGCAGATTTTTCAAATATTATTTTGCTGTTCTTTGAGTACCACAAATTGAATTTGGTTGTTTAGCTCAGTAGTGAATGAGCAAATACAGCCAAAGGTGGAAAAATGTTTTATTTTTCTTTTGAATGAATTATGCTTTATGTCGGATTTTGTTGCGACCCTATCCCCTGAGACCCAGACCACTAGCTAGCATGAATTTGCACATTATTAACCCATCCACACAGAATACATGGAGCTAACAGGTCGTGCTGCAGGGCATCAACAAGCTTAAACATGTAACCAAGTTCATGCTGCAGATTTGTCTCTCTCTTCCTGACACAGGTGCAGGTAGTGAGACATACCTCTGAAGAATGTGCAGGGACATGTAGAGCTGGGGTTCGTTGGTGGCGGGGGAGCGCACCAGTTTGCTCTTGGTGTGGGCTGATACAATGGTTCCATCAGAGAGGGAGAAACGGTAGATGGGGCTGAATGCCTGGCCATGGCGGAGCACTAAGGACACATATGCACGTATATCAGTAGATGCACACACAAAACATTCTTTACTTGGATGATTGATTTGTATACAAAAAATGAACAACTCACTCTGGGCTGCCTAATTTGTGTTGTTTAGGTTCGGTTTTCAATTTGTTTTTCTAACAGAAATAATAATAGTGATTGGATTGAGAGTCTCAAAGCAGCTTTGGTTAGAAGGGACCCATGGTGTAACCCATGATCATATCACCATTTTACGCAAATGCAGTCATCTGATAACAGCATCAGAAAGCCCAATGGACGTAACTATCAAGAGCCAAGTAAGTGGCATTACCTTCCTGCTGATGTCTCTTGGCAAAAGACATCTCTCCGTCATTCTGCAGGTGGAACCTCTGGATGCAGCGCCTCACCAGATCCTCCCAGCCTGGCTTCATGGACGCCCGCAGGAGACTGGTATCCAGGGACGTTATCTTACCTAAACACAGAGGACCGGATTAGGGAGGCCTTAGTCAGGCATGGAAGTAAGGATTTCTATAAACGTGCAAACCAACACCAGCTGAGCTGATGGGGATTCAATGTCTTTCTCAAACACAAATATGTAGAGCAGCTTGCTGACGAGAAGATGCTCTTCACTTGTCCACTCTGCTGCAAAACAGCTCTGAGGTTTGATATTGGTTGAAGAAATACTGAGGATTTACTCTATTTACATTTTCATTACAACTTGTCAAAAGCTTTTGCTAGAACTTTCTTCTGTGCCAGTAAGGCACTGAGAAAGTCTTGCCTACATAAGATTAGATAAGCAAACATACTGTACGTTCAAATACTTTCAGTACAAATTCACCATTTCGACACTCAATACAACAGGTAGAAAGATTCATTTTAAAAGTCACCACGGCAACTTAGGCTCAACTATCTTTAGAGCTCAACAAATACACCCATGCTACCTACGTGTGTTAACACACATGCACACTCTCTCGTAGCAGAGTAACAGTTGTCACTCACTAGGTTGCAATTTAAATGGAAGCAGTGATGCATTTAAAAGGGCTGACAGGCAGAATGCTGCTTGAATGACAGCCATAGAGACTGACTAAAGACTTGTCACATAAACATTCATAACGGTAACCTTTTACAACACAACACCATATCCAACAAGTTCTCATAGGCAAAAGAAGATTACATCATAGACGCAATATTTTTTTATCAAAAATGTTTTCCAAAGAATAACGAGAAAAAAAAATCTAACTCTCAATCTTGAATAAGAAAATCATGATACTATCTTCATCCATAAATTATGCAGCCCTAATAACCAGGCAAACAAATGTAGGCATGCATACATGCACACCTACGGAAGTCTGGGTGGGGAACTACAGTAAATTACTATATGTCAGCGAGTAACTATGAGTGTGCGCTTGTGTGTGTGTGTATTTATATGCCACACACAAATGGTATAAACACATCAAAGACCAGGTGAAACGCAGACAACTGTCTGCATCGATGCGCCAGCGTTCAGACAGATACTTTACCTCCCAGAGTGCAGACAGAGGTGGGCAGTGGGTTCAACTAACGCGTTCAATCCTAAGGGCCTTTACCAAGGATATAATATTCTTTAAATACCTAAACTGTAGTGTGAGGTGATTTATGGGCTGGCGACATGGGATGAGGCGGTGCTGAGTAGAGGCACTATATTATTTTTTGCAATGCAGGGAAAAGCTATTCAAACAGCTGTATACGTGAAAATGCTCTACCAAATTGGTAGTAGGGGAGTAGGGGATCTAAAATGGTCATTATGATCTGCATGACCTATTAGTCTTTACAGGACTGTACTTTTCTGTGGGAAAAGAAAATTTGGATTGGTCTGATGGATAAAGTAATCAAGTTGCTGTGAATGTTCTTCGCTATATTAGTCTGCAGTTCCTGGCTATGTGACTGGTTTGTGTACCTTGCAGGTCCTGGCGCGTGGTGAAGCTCTCATGCGTGGGAAGCATGGGTCTTTCCTTCATGGGCACCCTGCGAGCCACACAGATCAGGCACGACTGAAAATCTACAAGAGAGCGGAAGAGAGAGAGAACAGGGGAAATGTGTGGAGGAAAGAAAAGGTAGAGGATGTAACAAAGAGGACAGGGCAGATACAGAAGGGATGAAGGGGGATGGGAGAGGACAGGAGAGAGGGGAGGATGGGGGCGTGAATGATAGAGACAGAGGGAGGGAAAGAAAATGAAATGCATGTTATTCCCAGGCAGCATAATTAATACAGTTATTAATGAGCATGGGGATCAGGGCTCCGCTCCTTTCATGAGGAGGAGCAGCTATCGCTGGCAAGGGAAATGATGAAGTGTGACCTTTGAAGGTGTGTGCGTGTGTGTGTGTCTGAGTGAGTGCATGGATGCGTGTGGGTGCTTGTGTGCGTTTGTCTCCGGCTGGTCTCACCTACAGTGCCATCTCACACCGATGACACCTCCCCTGGCCCAACATTAAAGATTGCCATCGCTCAATCATGACAGTTGCCTCTAACACACACACAGATGACACCGCCAAGTCCGGGACTGGGGTGACCCCAAAAAGTCTGCCATCTAACTTTCCTGTGCCAGTAATACCCACAATCCCACACATGTTTCTGGCAAAGAAATGCATGCCAGGGCTGACACACACAGGCACACACACACATGCATTCCTCATTTTGACTTGTAAACAGAGCCTCTTGGGTGGTCTGGCCCTTAGATCTGTGAATCTCTCTAAATTCTCTTGCTTTCTCTCTCTCTCTCTCTCTCTCTCCTTCCTTCCTTCCTCTGTCTCCGTCTATGGCTGGACAAATTCCTGCAACTGTAACCACTGATCCTGCCTTGCCACTCACACTCTCTCACACACACTCACACTCTCTCTCTCACACACACACTCTAACACACACACACTCTAACACACACACACACTCTAACACACACACACACACACACACACACACACACACACCTCTGGCCTGGGTCCTAGTCAGTCTATTTGCCAAAGTATGGCTGGCAAGCAGCTGGTGCACAAAGGAAGCCAGAGAGGGGAAAAGACAGGTTGAGACTAGACTTGGAGTGAAACATTTGCATTTTCACTTATTGTTTTAATTAACCACTGAGTTATACTTTGGCAGTGGGAAATTATAGTTGCTCATTAAAGCCACTGAGCAAATAGGATTTAGATAGTTAAGATGTAGAATACTGCAATTGATTTGGGAGCATTACGTATCAATGCTTTACAAAGAAAATCTTTGGATAAAGTCACTTGTGATGGAAATTTACTCAAACTACATGATCTCAAGTTCCTGTCTAAAGCCATAAAAACCACTGGAAAAGCCCAGTGACCTCTCAGTGACTGAACACTGTGAGGAGAGCAGAGGCAACATACAATTTAAATCATTTCCCAGGAAAGGCGAGCAGATGTTTATACTAGTGGCTACCGCAAATGCAGCTTCTCTCTCGCTCCGCTCACATGTGCTCCAAAACGTGTTCAAAGTGTTGATATGCTGTTGTGTTGAGATGATTTGAACGTTATCAGAAAGCCGGTTTCCTGCTGCAATACACGTGATTAAGACAGCTACATCCTTTCCTTGGAGTCAAAAGCCCAGGTTTGTGAGGGATGTACATGAATTATAGATAGGCTTTAATGACAGCTGCCCAGCCTCTCGTCTCCCTTGTGTCACTTAACTTTTCATGGATGTAAGTTGAGTGGCACCAGCACTGCTCTTCATCAGTTGCTGATATGCCTTTTCAATACAATGCCACTTATAAGACTAAATGTGGCTAAATCTCAATGATTTATTCAAAATAAATCTAAATGTAAATGGCTGCCACTTGGATTAATATTTAAAACCATTTTCCATTCTGCAGCAGTCATGTTCTGATGTTTCTTAGACCCAAGCAAGCCTCTTAACTCTCTTTTGTGCTAATCAAGGTATCTGAGCAATCAACCCCGCTGGCAGACATCTTCTTTACACTATTTTAAACTATTTAAGAATTCTGATTCTGTTAATGTCCATTTAGCTGTCCACTGAAGGCAGCAGCAATCAGTCTGGCGTTATGTAAGGTAGAGATGCTTATGAATTTCTTTTCTGATTTTGTTGTTGATCTTAGTCTGCCAGACTACTTTGAGTTTTTCCTATTTTCTAGATGCCTTTTCATTGAGTACTCCAATTCAAAGATAATTTTAAGCTAATTTCTCTCTTAAGAAATCTTTCATTCCTCAGTCATAACAGTTTGCCTTTTGTCTGGCGTGAGCCAACTTCTGCCTCTCATAATGACTGCAGAGAGTTTTCGAAATTGTTCCACCAATGACTTCCAGTATTATGTCAGGACATATTTATTTGTAAGCTCTGAGATCCTAATCAGACTCTTGAGCTCCTAACATTTCTTAACTTACTATTCTATTCTTACATTTGTCTAATCGAAAAGGCATTTATGATTGCCCTAGATTTAATCATAAACATTAAAATATGAGATCCAAGGTTGTCAAAGGTTGTTTTGTAGTGTCACTACTTTAGTGTCAAATAATGACACTCTCTTTTCCTACATGATCTCCCTCTCTCCTTCCATACCGTCTCCTTCCTCCTTGATGGACTTGGGCTCCGAAACGGCGAAACACTGCATGGTCTCGTATTTCTGCTGCTGAGGCTCGTGCTCGTGCGGCTCGTCCTGGCTCTCGCTGTGCGGGTTGACCAGCATTCGGCAGTTGAATGTGTGACTGTTCCTCCTCGGACCCTCACTGGACCATGGGACGCCATTCACTACAGGGAGAAGGAGCAAGGGAGATTTACAATGTGGCTTCCTGGGGAATTTGTTGGATGAATTTTACTGCAGCCAAAACTGAACAACAAAAAAAAAAAGGGGGAGATCGGGGAGCTGCGACGAGCGAGCCAAGAGAGGCTACCACGCTGAAAGTGAAAGACATAATGAGAGCAAGACAGAGAGAATGAAGGCGGAAAAAGTGTAAAAAGGAGAGAGCAGTTGCTGGGTAGAGATCAGTCATAATGAGCAGTTGGAACCCTGAGCCGTGTGCCATCTATCCACAGCCATGCATCACAGCCAGGCCTCCATATGCATGTCCTCTAAAACATCATTGCCAGTCTTTCTTCTTCTCTCCAACACTTATACAGGCGTGAGCAAACACGCATGTACACCCATGTGCAAGCAAACGTGCACACACACATACACACACAAGAAAAAGAAAGAAAAAGAGACATGTACAGTCTCTCACACACACACACA